>OY540805.1:4468358-5030440 GCA_961205885.1 Ptychoptera albimana | reverse complement strand
GTTGAGACGTAACTGGTTGATGCAGATGATGCTGCGGTTGCTGTTGTTGCTGTTGTTGTGACTGTTGTTGATGATGATGCTCATTTGATAAACAAATCGATGATGATCTTATTGAATTATTATTTGTTAAATTATTTAACATATATTTATTCGACATATGTTTATGTTGATGAATGTGCTGTAGATCATGGCTACGTCGTGATGGTTTGGAGCTGGGAAAAGAAGTTACACGAATCACAATAACAAAAACAAATACAAGTTTTCTCTTTTTTTTTTTTTTTTTTGCATTTGAAAATAATAATAAATAAAAGTGTGAAAATGAAAATTTAATTACTTTATTTATTTATTTTTTTTTTTTTTTTTGAAAGAAAATATACCAAAATAGAAGTAATTAAAGTAATTGAAAAAAGAAAAATATTTGTGAATAAAAATTTGAAAATTGAAAATTGTGCAAAAAATTTTCCTTGATTTTTTTTTTATTTGTTTTTGTTGTTTTTTTTTTTCTGTATGCTTTGAATTGAAGAAGAATAGAAAAAAGAGAAATGAAAAGGAAAAGGGACAGTAAAAAAAAAAAAAAAAGAAACGATTTGGTTATTGGATTTATAGGAATTTTGTTTTCTTTACGTATTTTACGCCATTTACATTATTTGTCTATTTATTTGTGGGCCCCATCGCGATGTTTGAATTTTATTTTTTATTTTATTTATTTATTAATCATTTTAATTAAATTAAATAAATAAATTTTTTTGTTGTACCATAATTTAAATAATTTTTTTTTGTATTTTTATTTATTTTTTTTTTTTTTTATGTTTATTATTTTGTAAGAATTAAGTGTTTTTTCTAATTGTGTTTGTGCTTATAATAAATTTGTCTGAGTTTCTATAATAAAAAAAAAAAAATAAATATAAAAAAGAAAAAAAATTACAAAACATAATAAAAAAAAATAGTTTACAAAAAAAAAAAAAGAAAGACAAGACAAGACAGATGAAAATTGATTGATTGATACAAAAGCATAAAGAAAACACCAATTGAACCCGTGCTTAAGAATAGTTTTTCTTTAATTTCGTTCATATATGCATATGGTTTTTTTTTTTTTTGGTTAAATAAATTATTAATATAAATAAATAAAAGTTAAAATAAGTATTATTAATGTTTAGTCAAGAGTCAAGTCAATAAGTTATGCAAACATTTAAGTGAAAAGCAGTTTTTTTTTTTTTTTTTTAATTTTGTTTTGCTGGATTAAGAAACAATAAAAACATAAAACATAACGTGCCATTAATTGTGTGCGCTGATGTAGTTTTAAAAATAAATAATTAATTCTTAAAGTTTTTTTTTTTTTTTTATGTATAATAATGATAAAAACAAAATTAATTTAAACACACCTTCGAGCTAATACAACAATCGTTGTTATAACGGCAGCTAAAAATACAAAACCACCGAATGCACCTAATGCCACAATTGCACCTAAATTCAATTTAGCACTATGTGAATCCTTGTGTTGTTCATTGTCTACAGCTAATGGTATATTAACGTTTGGTGTTTGATCAGTCCTAGATAATAAACGAAGAAAAAATTGATTTAAATCACTGCGAATATGCGATATGCTTCACCCTATCCTTGGATAATTAATTGTACAGTTAAAAGTCTTAAATACCTTATATTGACGCTACCAGCTATTTCATTATCTTGTGGATGTGCAGCTATAATAACTTGTTGTGGATTTTTCGTTGTTGATGTTGTTGTTGATTCTGTGGTGGAAGATGTTTGTGAAGTTTCATAAATTGGATTTAATGGCCTGACTCGTGGCGGTTGTGGTTGTTGATTTTGATTATTCAAATTTGGTGTTAATACTGATACTGGTGCATTATTTGCGTGACCATTCTTTGGTGATACAACTTGGGGACGAATCGTGCGTTTTGGTGGTAAATCTTCTATTACGGTACCAGGTAAAACATCCTCATCTTATAACATAAATAAAAATATTTAAATATATTATTAAGGATATATAAAAAACAAACAAATTAAATTACCTTCTTCCTCATATACGGGTGTTGAGTTAGGTAGTGAAGTCGTAACTCTAGTGCTGGGCCTTGTTGGTCTTGATGGCCTTGATGTTACTTTTGGTTTGAACGGTGTGGGTTGTTGTGTTGCCGGTGTTGGTGACGGTAACAAAGATTCATCCTGAATACAATTAGGAATTGGATCACTCCATTGCCCCGTACTTAAACATGTTAAATATGTTGGTCCATCTAAACGGTAACCTTTCGGACATAAAATCTCTGCCTTTGAGCCGAATATTGTTCCATTTGTTATTATTTTCGAATTCTGATGATTTACCGGTAATGCGTCACATTCGATAACTACTAATTAAAAAAACGGCAATTAATATCAGAAAAATAGACATGAATTAAAAAAATTTACCTTCACAACGAGGTGGTGGCCCATTCCAACGCTCATCAATGTCACAAGTAAGCATTGCTCGACCAGACATTTCATAGCCTTCGCTGCACTTGTATATTACGGTACTTAAATAACCAACGGAACTATTGACTAAATCATATGTACCGTGAGGTATTGAGGCTGGTAAACCGCATTCAATATCTTAAAATACAAACTCATAAATACATTTGAATGGTTTTTGATTAATTTGGTTTTGCTTACATTTGCAGACGGGTGGAAATTCATTATAGAATCCAGTCTCAAGACAAGTGCGCGATGAGGGTCCGACGAGTAAGTGTCCTTCATCACAGTTGTAGTCAACAGATGCTCCAACGTCAAATCCTTTGGTTGCAACCATTGTTGAGTTTGGTGGTTGCTCAGGGCGACCACATGCTTTTGGCTCTGATTAATTATTTTCATTAAATTAATTAAATTTGCTCCAAAAATATGATTTCAATTATTATTCTTACGGTGTTGACAAATAAAGTTTAAAGGTGTGTTACAATTGGTGTCACTCCAGAGCCATCCCTTTGAGCCATCGTATCTAGCGCAATCTTCATCACCACCTGGTAAGTTCCAAAAAGAAACGGAAACATCTTCACCGCCAACCCACTTCCATGTATTACGATCTGTTGAATCACGTACGGCACCCATCCAATATTGTGATGATACATCACTGCGATGTCTACGCCATAATTCCCAACTGATAAAACCTTGCAATGCTGGATTACTTTCATTAATCAATGTACCACCACGTGCCCGACAAAAGTTTAATGCCTCGCGGAAGTTCAATGGCTGACGATTGTAGAAAATATAGCATTTTCCATTATAAGAGGCAGATGCGCCTGGTGGTTGGTCACGGAAAACCGGGCATCGTTCAATTGGTAATGCTTGGTCTGTATATACGAAAGCTTCACAAATTGATAGTGGACTTGGTGTGTTCACCTCTAAATGTACCGAAACGAATGCACCTGGCATCGGTGGATTACATGGCAAGAAAAGCGGTTGGCCTTCTTCCAATAACCCAGTAAAACGATTACATATAGGGTTTGTACCTAAATCCGGACGATTATTACCAACACGTACAACAATTGTCGCTGGTTTATTATTACCTGAAATATAATAAACAATTAGTACATAAGTGACGTAATTACATAATTAAAATTTCTCTTTTTGGTTTTTTGTTTTATTTCTATTTACTTTTTAACACTTCTGACTAAATTTAACCTAATTATTTACTCAAAAAAAAACATTTTCGCTTAAATTTCATTCTGTTATCACGTAATTTTTTGAACGTTTGTTTCCATTTATTTCAATTATTAATAAAACAACCACAAAACCAAAAAAATGTGACTTGAATTTTTAATTCCAGTACATTTAAATTAATAATAATTACAGAAAAAAGAAAGAAATGACCAAAAATTATAATGCAATTGGCACAGAATTTCTTTGTTGTTGCTGTGTGACTTTAATAAACTAAAAAGCACAAAAAAATTATGTAAAAGAAATGAAGAAACAAACAGAAAAGTAGTATAATGAATTGTTTTTGTGATTATTTGTCGCTAGTTTATTAGTTTATTTATTTTTTTTTTTCTGTTTCTTATGTACACAAAATTTATTACAAAATTAACAAATTTATTTCATTAATTTCTAATTTTTACTTTTTTGTTTTCTATTGCAAAATTCCAGTTAAAATAAAAAAATTTACGCTGTATGTTTTACTACATGCAACGCATTATTTTTTTATTTTTTGTTATTATTTTTAATGTTTGTAATTAATTAAATTAAACGAAAAGTCAATAAAAACATGCAATGCAATTTAGATTTGTTATTTAAAAACGTTCAATTAATTATAACCGGAAGATATATTATACTATTTAATGTTTTCAGTTTATTCAACTGATTATGGTTTATTTGAAACAGTTGTCAAATTTTGTTTATAACAATTGAATTCACTTTTATTATTATTATTTTTTTGCTAAGGAAATTTTAATCGGAATTTTAAGTAATGGTAAATAGATAATTTAGCGTCTTTCTTTTTAAGTTTTTTCATTTAATTTCACTGCATTTCACTCACAAATGGTTTTTTTTCATGAAAAACCAAAACAAAAATATTTTTAAGGAAATAAGTTTGTAAAATTTTTGCAATACCCAATGTATATTCGTTGTTTTCAAAAATAATTAAAAAATATTATCATAACTGATTAACGCTGCAAAATAAAAAAGAAGAAAAAAGAAAAAATGATTTAAGTGTAATAAATTTAATTATAATTAATGTGAAACTAGTGTAACGTAACGTAACGTACGATAATTAACTTACATTTGTAAAAAAAAAAAGAAAAACGCACTTCAAACTTTATGATTATAAAATTGCATTAAAAATACATTTCCGTTTTTATTTATTTTTTTTACTTTAATTAAATATTAATTAAATGCTTTATTAATTTTGTTTTATACAAACTATATAAATATTTGTTTGTTATTTTCAATTATTTTCTTTATAATAATATTAAAGTGAAATTTAACGACAAACTTCCGTCTTAATACAATTTTTATTTATTTTTTTTTTTCGTATCGTCTTTATTTTTTATTTTACATATGTATTAAAATAAATGTTTGATTTTGCCGTATATAAACATAGAATACATGTTTTCGCTAATGAAAGCGCAAAAAAAAATGCGACAAGGGCTTATTATTAATTAAATCATAAAGTTATATAAAAAAAAAATAGTTTGCTACAATTTTTACTTTGCAAAATGGAAAGTTTATTCTTAATATTTATTTAATTAAAAAAAGTAAGAAAAAAATTGTCTAGTTACTTTTCGTTAAGCTAATTTAAATATTTGTATGTAGCAACATAAAGCATTCCTAAGATGACGGTTCGTTTCTTTGCTAAACTGGTATATTTTGTTTTATAATTAAGTCATTTTTTTTTTTAACTTAAACTTCAGGTTTTATTTTTATTATTAATTATTAATTTTATTGGATTATATATTATAAATATAAAAAAATAACGTTTGTGATAGTAAATTAATCAAATAAGTAAACCGTTTTTTTTTCTATTCAAAGCTATTAAATTATAAACAAGCAGTTTGTTCATTTTCGAATTCAATTATAAATTCTAAATTTCGAATTAAATTATTAATCAAAACAATTAATTAAATAATATTATTTCGTTTTGTTAAAACTTTAAGACATTTTTGTTGATTAGTTGGGAAGCTTTAAAACAAAAAGCATCAACGTTGCACGTTTACAAATATACAATATACAATACAATATACAAATTATTACTTGAGTTATGGACGTTCGACGAGATCTAGGATAGTTAAAACCATCATTTTAAAAGTTTTTAACGAAGTATACTAATAGGAAACTAAATTTAATCTAATCGTACTACCATACTGCAAATAAATTACAACAAAACTATAATTAAATATTAAAAATAATCCATTTAATCATTGACTTTTGAGTCAACGAACTGGTCTATTACTTGGCTAAAGTAAAAAAAAAATAAAAAACAAACAAACAGAAATTAAGAGAAATTTAATTATATTTATTTTAAAAAATTATTTTTCTATTCATAATTATTTATTGAATTTGAATTTGTTTTTTTTTTTATTATTATTATTATTATTATTATTATATTATATTATATAGTTTTGAACGCTTTATAAATAAAAGTTTAAAATTTGAAATGTTATATAAATAATGAAAAGGTGAATGCACCGATTAATTAAAGGATTGAAAAGTGTAAACACAAATATTCGGAAATTTTATTCATTTTATTAAAATTAAATTACCATTATATATATATATTATCCAATTAAAATCAACAGCATTGGCTGATTTATTATTAATTAAAATGATCAGTTCAAGAGTTTTAGATGCAAACAAATAATTAAAATGAATTATTATTATTGTTCATATGTGCTCTCGTTTATTTTATTTTTTTATTTATTTATACTTTTAATTTATATTTATAAAGCACAACTCAGTAAAGTAATAAATGCAAAAAGCAGTAAATGATTTTAATTCATAGTGAAAGTTTTTCTTCTTCAATTATAAAAATAATATTTTTTTTTTATATCTTAGCTATCAGTAAAATAAAAATAAAAAAATAAATAAATATTGTTTTCTACTTACCACAACAAGCTTTGCCAAAATCAAGACGAACTAACTGTACCATGTACGGTTCTAAAAGGTTAACATACCACCACGGTATACGTTCAGATTTTGTTAATGAACATGTATCGGGTGTATAAAATGCTGATGTTGATCCATCAATTGCTTTTTGTGGTATACCGGAACCATCTGTTGATATTTGCATCGGTGCCTTACCAGCAGCTACATTTAATACTGAAAAATTAAAGAAAAAAAAAAAACAAATAAAATTAATTAATGTCTCTTAAGGATTATCTTTATGTGTTTTATAGTTTTATAGTTCGTTAAATAATAAACTTGAACTTGAATGTTGTTTTTACATAACACAAAAAACATAAACCATTAATAATAAATATTTCTTATTAACAAAACGTTCGTTGGTTTTTATTTCTTTAATTTTAAGGTTTTTATTTATTTTTTTCTTTTTAAAACAGTCTTTGAAAAACAACAACTACAGACAAAAAAAAAAGTAATTAAACATGATGATTATTTAAAAAAGCATTAACAAATAAATATTATTTATTATGGTAGAGAGTTTTTTTTTCTTGTGTTTAATTTACATTAGATTTGCATATTTATATTTGTTGTTATTTCTTTAACTCTTTTATATAAAATTTTTATTATTATTTGAGTAATTTTTAACAAAAAAAAAAAAAAAAAGAGTTAAAAGATTAAAATATAACATAAAAATAAATTAACTCTTTTTCTAACTGTGTTCATGGTCTAAATATTATTTTTATTATTTTTAATTATTATTATTATTATTATTATTATTATTATTATTATTATTATTATTTAATATTTTATTTTTATAATTAATATTGTGTAGAGGAGAAAAATAATTATAAAGTTTTATTATTATTAATTAATTAAAGTAAAAATAAATTGACAAAAAAAAAAAAATAATAATAATAATATGAATATTGAATAATATTAAATATTTTTTACCGTACATACACAAACGCTAGAAGCGGTTTAATAAAATTCAAAATAATTAATTAATTTAGTTTACATTTTAAAAATGTAGAAGGAAATGAATGAATATTTTGTCACAAATAATATATTGATTTAAAACATTTTTGTTTTGTTAATTAACTTAGTAATGACAAATAATAATTATTATTAAGTAACGGGAAGCGTTTATTTTTACATTAACATTTTCTATTATTGTAATTAGCGAGTAATGTTAATTACTTCTTTTTTTTCCAAGTGTTAACAGTACCTAGTACTAGTAGAGTTTATTATAAAAACTTTACATGCATAAGAAATTGGAAAAGAAAAAAAAAATTGTTAAAACCTTAATAAATCATCAAAATGCTCTAAAAATAAAATTACGAATTATAAATTTACGACACTTTAGCGGTTAATAGTCAATTAAAACTATCAATAAACATCTAATGGTTAATAATAAACAAAATCAGTAACAATTGTCGTTTCCTGTTATTATTCGTACGACCACAGAACACAGTCGTAAATAATACAGCCAAAATTAACAACGAAGCGCAAAAAGAAAACAAGAAGAAAAAAATAGCAGGCAAAACACTTAATTTTTATTATTTATTTTTAAATTAATCGCACGTGTTTCTTTCTCTACTTAATCATCGACATCAGAATTTATTTATTTCTTACCTTTAGGTTTCTTTTGCATTTAAATTTTTATTTTCTAACAAAGTCGTTTGGTCTCCGGTATTTTTTATTGTAAAGCTTCTTTACGCTTTATTGTTGTGTTTGTTGCGTCGCTTTATTATTTAAGTTTTTTTTTTCTCAACGAATAAATTTGATGTGTTGGAGTTAAATAAAAAAAAAATGATTTTTTTTTTCTGTTTTTCATTGTTCTACACTTATGTGTTGTTCTTATAGAAAATAATAAATAAATAATAAAACTTCAAAGTAGCTCACTGTGTCAAAGAAGTTTTTTTGTTTATTTATTTATTATTATTTTTGCTTTTCTACGTTTGTTGTTATTTTGCATAATAATTGTTTCTTTCTTTATCTAGAAATTTTTTTTTATTTTTTGTGAAAGTATTTTTATATGTAGATAGGTATTTTACTGCTTTATTTTTATTTTTATTAAATAAATAAATGAAATAAAAATTCTCAGTCATTTAATATTAAAATTTATAATATATTAATTAAATAAAAAAAATAATAAGAAGTATGAGGAGGATAAAATAATTGGGTAGTTTCTGTTTTTCATTTTTATTTTTAATTTCATTTTGTTGTAGAATTGTATTTTCTTTTTGATTTAAGATAAATTATTATGTGCACGTAAATATATTGTGGGAATTTTAATGTTAATCATTTAGAAGATTAATAAACATGAATGGTCTGTGAATAATAACTTTTTAATTAACGAAAGTTCGTTATCCTTAAATTGTCGTGTATTTAAAGATAACAAAAAAAAAAATATTTTTAATGCATTGCAATAAAATATTGATTTTATAAGGATAATTAGATTAACAATTCATAAACAGATATCATGTAATTTTAATTGATGGAATTTTAATTTTCTTTAGCATGATAACTAATTGTTTTGTTAAAATCAGAAGAGTTTGAAATGTACTAACCCAAAAAATACCAAAGATATTTAAACTCAAATACCAACATGTTAATTTAATAACATTAAATTAATTAATAATCTTTTTCAACGAATATTAAAAAAAAAAAAAAATTAACACGACGAAAACAAGAAATTTAATTAATTAGTCAGGAAAATGAATTGTTGTGTCCTACTTAAAATAATTTTTGAAGATAAAAGTCCTTTCTAAAATAGTTAATAACAAGATAATTAACATAGACGGTTATTTATTTATATCTGAGAGACACAAAAGCAACAAAAACATTTTATTTTATAAACATTTCGCATAATTAATTTTACTTTTTAATTAATAAAAATAAAATTCACATCGTTTATAACAAAAGAATTTTCCATTAGTGACAAAAACGTAAAAAAGCTTAATTGTGTGACTTTTTTTTTTTTTTTTTTTTTTGTTGGTTTAACTTTTATTTACCATAATACTTTTAATTTCATTTCATTTAAACACAAAAGGGTTTTTCATTTTTATTTACAACAAAAAAAAAAAAGTTTTTAAATCTTTTGGAAACAATCATTTATAAAAATTATAAAATTTCTCCTTTCACTTTAACCTAAAACTTGATCTTGAAATTTCTGAATTTTCTTTAATTTTGTATAATTTTTTTGTTTACAGAAAAAGTTACAACAAATTACATAAATCGCAAAAGAAATTTAAAAGAAATTATTTTATCAAGATTTTTTGTAGTTTCTGTATTTTCAAAAAAGAAAAAAATTATTAACTTTAGATTTCTAAAAACAAATTATTCACTTTTCATATAATTTATGGTATTTAAAATGTTTATGATTTGCTAAAATTAAATAAAATTAAAAATATCAGATGTAGATTATATTTAATAAAGAAACAGTGATAAAAGTATAGATGGTAAATTATTTAAGGATCGATGATAAAAACTTTCCATTTCACTTAGTTACGCCATGTGAAATTTAATCTTTTTTTTAACAATTTTTAAATTAATTATTGTAATCGATGTAAATAATGATTTATAATGGTTTTAGACTGACAACAACACTTAGTTTATACTTCGGTTCCAGTTAGAACTTTAAACTGTAGGTCAAGTATATAAATAACAACATGTTGGTCGTAAAATAACAATAATAACCCGTAATAAAATATTTCATTCCACAAATACGAAAATTATTAATATTTTCTATACACACATTTCTAATAATAATCAATCAATATAAAATAAAAATATAAAATTTTAAATAAATAATTATAATAAAGTATTTAGGACATTAATTAAAGTAATAAATTAACAATAAAACACCTTGAATTATTATTATTAAAAAAAAAAAAAAACATTTATCTCATAGCAATCAAATCAAAAATAAACAAATAAAATATTTATTAAAAAAAAAACTTCTAAATTCTCATTAAAAACATTAATAATAATCATTATAATAATAATAATAATAATAATAGAACAAAATAAATAAATAAACACTAGAAATGAATGAAATATTTAAACAAAACAAAAAAAAAAAAAAGCAACGTAAACAAAACCTTCAGTAAGAATTAAAATTTATTCATCATAACTAAATCATATAAAATTCTCACGCTTTTATACACAAAAATAATTATAAACAAAATACTAAAGAAAGATTAGAGAGAAATATACATAATTGCTACAAGTTTTATTTATTATTTCTTAAATCTTCAATATATTCGCGAAAATGAAAGAATTTATTTTCACTCTTGATAACAATAATAATAATTATAAAAAAATAAAGAAGCAACAAACACACGATACTCATAATAATCTGATTGTTTATAGAATTTTGTGTTTTATAACCAGCAGCAACAGCAGTGCAGCCACTATTAACACCAAATCTAATTGACCTCTTTTTTTTTCACCATACAATCGGTATTTTTTTTTTTGTTATTAAAAAAAAAAAAAAAATATTTCTGATGGGATTTATTTTTTTGTTATTTATTATTTTTTCATTACAAAATCTTTAGGTGTTTCGTGTATTATTCATTTTATTTATAATAATAAATAATTATTTGTATGACATATATATTCTATTCTATTGGATAGATCTATTTTCTTATCTTTTATTTATTTAGTTATTTATTTCCAATTGGTTTCAGTTACTTTATTATTATTATATAAAGTAATTTCGGTGAGACTATTGATGTTTTACTTTTTTTTTTATTATTATTATTAATGGAATTTTCGATAGGTGCTTAACCTATTTTGGTGTTTCCAAAAAAAAAAATATACCTTTTAAAAAAGTATAATTATTTTAAAATAGATGTTTTATAAACAATATAAATAATTAATAAACACTTTCACCACTTTTTGCTGTACTTTTAACGACACAATGCCACTAAAAGTATCTGCTTTTACTTGTTAAAACAAAAAACCAAAAAAAAAAAAGCACAAAGTTGGTTGACAAAAGGAGGAAAAAGAAGCAAATAATTTACAATAAATTACAATAGAAACATTATAGATGGTTAGTGAATTTAAAATTTTAACCAAAATAACTTAAAAAACAAACAAAAAATAATAATAATAAAAATTGGCATAGAAAAGTCAAATAATAAAAAAAGAAATAAAAATCAATTAATGTCAAGTCTTCTAGCTTTCTTATTAATGATGAGAATAACAAAACAAAAATTTGTTTTTATGCAAATTACCTGAAAGAAAACTCTTATATTATAGCTGGAAGGCATTATTTTTTTTTTCATCAAATATTTTTTACTCTGTATGTTATAAAGCGATTTATCACTATTATTTGTGTTGATATCTTAACAAGTGGAGGATTATTATTATTATTTTTTATTATTTGTTGGTTTGTGGTATAAGATTCCACAATTTAGATTAGTTAAATAATAAAATCGGTTAGAAAAGGTGCAGCAAAAAAAATAAAATAAAATAAAAATCGTCAATCATCACTAAACAAGTAATAAGACCAACATCAACAAAACTGGTCAAACATAAAATGTCACAATGTTTAATATAAAAAATTCTTATACATAAGAATATATTATATATGTTTGTTACCGTTACATATTTTACCTGCGTTTATAACGATTTGAAACAGCAAGCAAAAATAAAATAAAAATGTAACAAAGCATATTGAAACGTAGCAAAAAAAAAAAAAAAACTTGCAAAAGACAAAGCTTTTAAGTATATACTTATATTATTATTATCGAAAAAAAAAATCAATTAAAAATATATATATATTATAATATAAATTCAATGTCACAATACCTAATTATAAGGTTAATTAATTTATTGTTTTAAAAATGTTTACATTATTGTCTGCTTAATTTAGCTATCGGTAATTTTCTTGTGCCTTCTTTATAATATGGTAAAGTTTTAATTAAGGAAGCAATATATAAAAATTATTGATCAATTATAGATATAAATATTTGGTGACACACAAAAGAATGTTAAATAAATACAACAAACTTGGCAACGGTGCGTGACACCAAAAACGAAAAAAAAAATTAAATAAGAGAAGCAACAGCATGCAAATTAATGACAAGAAAAAATTGTAAACGATGACACGATGATTGGAATTTTTAATTTAACAAATAAAAAATAATTATCAAAAGTGTGTTACGTCTATTAAGAATATAATAATTCATATTTATATAATAATAACGCAACGTAACATAAACTTAACAGCAGCATTGAAAAAAAAAAAAAGAAACTAAAGAAGATTTTTTAAAAAAGGGTCAAGGCTAGGCTAGGCTAGGCTCGGTGTTTTTTCTTTTCTTTTCTTTTCTTCGAGTCATTAAATTTGATGCCACGAGACAACATATATCTAGCTGGGATTAAATTAAAAATCATAATAACAAGAATTTCAGCTTGGTGTCAATAAACGTAAAGAAATTTTTTTTTTTATTTTTATTTTACTTCTTTGTCTCTCATTATCTTTTCTTTTCTTTCTTTTATTTTTTGTTGTCTTAAGGTAAGAAGTATTAACGCATATAAAAATATTTAACACATCCTTTAAAATTAGGTCAGATATTATGTATATATTTACCTCATCATTTAACTTTTATTTTACAACGTGTTACAAAATTTGTAAATATATTGTCTACATAACGTTTTATATATTTGTATTTATTTAAGAAATTTAGTTTAAATAAATCATTAACATAATTTTACCGATTTTACAGATGTTTACAAAAGTGACACAAAGTTATGTATATGTTGGAAGAATATTCACATTTCCAGATTGTCAAACCGTTAGAAATATTAAAAAAAAATAAAATTTATTGAATTTAAAACAAGAAATATATATTAAAAAAAAAGGTTAATTATACGGTTTTAAAAAGTATACTATTAATTAGGGAAGTATTTACCTGTTTGTATTTGATAGGTAAATTTATTATTAACTTTCGTTTAACAGAAAATAATACGAATGAGATTTGTCTACATCAAAATTACAAACCACAAATGTGTTGTTGGTTTTTTTTTTTTTTTTTTTTTTTTTAAATAGGAAACAAATGTTAACAGTAATTTTAAGATGACGGTCAGTTAATAAATCAATTGGGTCATGGCTACTAAAAAGATAAAATTCTTTTATAAAGATGCAGACGGGTTTTTGTAAAAAGCATATAAAGCACTGAAGACACACAGCATATAAATTCACAAAAATCATTTTTCCAAAACTGAATACCCAAAGTTATTTTTATAATAATAATTAATGTTTACTTTCTTCACCCACGCACATTTAATTTAATGAAATATTCTTAAATTTACTGCAGACAAGTTGAATGTAATAAGTCTCCAAAAAAGCTCAAAAGGTTAAAAACATTTTTATTACCTGAATAATAATATTTGAATGTCAAGAAAACACTTAAAAAAGAAAAAAGAATAAAAAACATTCTAAACAATTTAATTCTTAACCACGCGAATAAAAATTCTTAAAATAGCAATAATACAAAACAATTCAATAAAAAAAAATCCAATGCGACATAAAATTCTTTTGAATAATAATATTAAAATAAAAATTATTCATAAGATAATAAATACAAAAAAAAAACAAAAAAAAAACTCAACAGAAATTTGCTGCTAAATTAAGAGAAAAAAAAACATCGTGCAAAAGGCGCGACAACAAAATTAAAAAGCACCATGCGACAATAAAATAAAAGAATTTTTTTTTTTTATTTATTTTGCAACGAAAAATATTTTTTTTATATTTAAATAAATTTAAAATATTTTTTTAAAACAATTTTTAGAGGTCAATGACAACAACGAAGTTATTTTTTATTTTTTATTTTTTTTGTTTTACATAAATTTCACGCGATGTTGTAATTTCGCTGTTTTTTAAAATTACTTTTGATACACTTTGTATCGTGTTCTTTATTGTATTTAAATAAAAAAAAAAAAATTTTGTACTCTTTCACTCGTAATTTGAATATACAAATTATTAATTAGTTTAATTTGGAAGCTATATTGTTGGTAAATTTGTTCAAATAGCATACGGTAGCCGTGTTAAATTAAAACAGAGTTCAAAATGTCTTAAAAATAGTTTTTTTTTTTTTTTAACTTTTATGTTTTATAAAAATATAAAATAATTAAATATTTTATTTAAACATTAAGTAACCATTTAACCTTACATAAAATAAAGTTTAAGACAGTGGAAATTTTATAGAAATTCCATTTGATGTAGGTCAATTGGTTTTTAATTCTATTTTATTATCTTTTAACAAAACGTCACAGGTTCTATAATTATTTTTTATTACTAGTTTTCAATAAAAAATAGACACTCCTCAGCTTAAAGTAGGGTTATTTTCAGTAACTTATCAACAATTCATATAAGAATTTAGAAAACTTTAAAAATATTTCAGAATCAAGTAATGCATAATTAAATAAAAATTCGAAACATCTTCTACTTTAACGAATTTTTTTTTATAATTTTTAACACCATGTTTCACTTGGTGAAATTTCACAAGATTCTAATTTTGATTAGAAAAATATTCTTTTCTAAAATTACCGCATTAATATTTACTTAATTCTATGGTAATTTAATAACATTACCATGCTCAATCAAAAATTAAGGAAAACCGCATACTTCCCGTTTGATTTCTACAATTTTTAACACCTGTAACAGTTTAATTAATTAATTATTTTCTCCTCTTTTAATTTGTGTTTATTAAATACAATTCGATATGCGACAAAACTAGTTAAATAAATAAAATAAAATAAAAGCAATAATTAGCATAAATTAATAAAAATTTAACGCTTCGTTTGTTTGTTTTTTTTTTTGTTCCTAGATTATGTTTCATTAAATTTTTTTTTTTTTTATATATCCGATAAATAAATAAAAAAAGATTCATTACTGCTTGTAATTTATTTAATTAACTCGTTTACAGTTTTTTCTGTTTTTCTTTCTTTTTCTTTAGGTTTAGCTCACTTTACCAAGTATAAATTCTAAAGAGAAATTAATTTTACAAAACTTTATTTTAATATAATTAATAATTATTGTTATTATTATTATTATGATTATTACTATTTTTAGCACGCATTGTGCATTATTTGTTAGTTGAATAAAATTAGTTTTATTACAATTAGCGAAATTAATATTAATTTTTATTACTTCGGTTGGGAAAAGGGTCACTTTATTATTCATTATTATTATTTTTTTGTATGATTTACTTTCTATTATTTTGCTTAGTATTTTTTTTCCTCTTCTGCTTCTCTAAAGCATAAAACCAACGGATACAACTAAAAGTCACGATTTTTTAAGATTAAAACGTAAATTCAATTTCACTTGAAACAAAAGAATATTTTTTTTTTTTTAGTAGTTGACTCTTGAGCTTCTATTTATAACAAAAGTAAACTTTTTTTTCGTGCGTAAAGTTTTAATTTAATTGCAACTAGTCAACAGGTTTACACTTTATACATTATGATTTGTACTAATTATAATTTGTTTTGTTATTATTTATTATTGTTAATATGAAGAGCAATTGATGCTAATTAACTTTCTTTAGATTATTTATAGTTACTTTTCGATAGGTTTGTGCTAGATTAGCGTTTACTTTCACTCTATAGTACTTAGAATATAAAAACTACAACAGATTAAAATAAAACTTACCACAGAAAGGTATTCCTTCGGGTACCCAAGCACCACTATCGCATACACGTCTGGCAGGTCCTAATAATTCAAAACCACGTTCACATGAATAAGATGCAACAGCTCCATTTGCTAATGTATCATCCGAAAATGATACAGTACTGTGAGCAGGTGAACCAGGAAAACTACACGATTGAGCTGAAAATTATATAAAAATTTATTAATGACAAAAGAAAAAGCAAATTTCTTTACGGTAAAATAATTTAATAGAGCAACGATGATTAGTGACATAAATTTCTTTAATTTAGTAAAAGGAAATTTTTCTTCCAAAATTTTTCTACCAACATTTTTAATACAAATAAAATTCAACTAACTGTCTTGAGATTTTTTTTTTTTTTTTTTGGTATTTCTTCTCATTTAACTGTTATTTCTATGATAAAAATTTATTGATTTTTTTTTTTGCCTCCAACAAAAGCTGTGCTTTATCGATATAAAAATAGGCAGTGATTCTGTTTTTAGAATAATAATAAAATAGTTTTGTGTGTGGTTAATTTTTTTTTTCTTTCTTACCATTTGAATCTTGAATAATTTATTAAATTTTTGTAACTGTTAAACAAATGCTTTTTGGTTTCTGAATATAACAAAAATCAACGAAAAGATAAAAAAAAAGTTTAAAATATTGTATAACCGCTTTATTGTGATTTAAATAACAAAAACTTGAGGTTTTTAAACACTAATAGGTTGTGAGTTAATTTGTTTTAATTAATTCCACTTATAATATTTGTTTATTTAGCGACAAAGTGTAGTTGAAGGGTTTATTATTTTAACAACAGTAGCATAATAATCACTTATAAATACAAAAAATCTTGATAACCTGAATAAAATTTTCGCTTCTTTGCGACACTCAAAGATAATTAACATTATTGGTGTGTATTGTATTATAATTTTCTCCTCTTCATTATTTGCAGATGCATAAAAAAAAAGTAATTAAATAAATTAAAAAAAAAAAAAAATCAATGATTAATTGTGATAACTGTTTTAAAAGCCCTCATGGTATTCTCTTGTGTTGATTGATTTTTCTTTTGAAGTAACAAATAAAGAAGTGTTTAAGAACTGTTTCTATTATTTATATTTTTCAATCTCATTACGTTTCCTATTGAAATTTTGTATAATTTATGTAAATTATAAATCTAAGCCATGTTGAGAGTCATCTCTTTTAAATAAATTTGTTTTTTTGTTGATGTAAGAACGATGCCGAACCACGCAATAAAATATTTCATACAGAAAAAATAATTAAAAATCAACACGAAAAAAAGTAATTAAATAGGAAAATAATAATAATAATAATAATCAACTGACTATAAAATATAATGAGGAAATAAATTCCCTTCTTCAACTTTTGACTTTAGCAATATCTTAATAAACTTCTTGAATCAACAATATCGAAATATAAACAACACTGAAAACTGTAAATCACATCGAAAGCAAAAAGAGAACGATTTATTCATATATATAAATATAAATATTTTTTTTTTTTAATTACTTGATAACTAAAACAACATTGATGAGGAAAAAAAATAAATCTCTTCAACACATTACATATGTACACTTATGGTAAGATGAGTAATTCACACATAAAATTAACCGCGTAACAAAAATATTCCCGTTTAACTTTTTTCTTTAACAAATAATTGTTTATCCATCACTGTTTAATTTTTTTGGAAATTTTTTACATTTTATTTTGAATACAAACAAGTCAACAACATTACGGCATTATGGTTTAATCTTTTGCAAAAAAAAAAAAAATCAAAAACATATTACTAAGAAATCAATTCATATAATCACAAATTGTCTCATCCACAGTACATATTTTATGATTTAACCAACAGAAAAGTAAAAAAAGAAAGAAAAAAAAACCGATCAAACATCTGGTTAATGATATCAAAGAAAGAAAATTTTTATTCTCATGTTTCATTAATTTTTTTTCTTGTTTATTATTTAATAATTTTATAATAATTGTTTTTTTTTTTTTTTTTGGTTAGTTTGTGTAATCCACGTTGTTTTGGATTTATTAATAATTGTTTTTTCTTCTCTTCGCGTTGTTGTTTTTAATCAAAAAAATAATAAAAAAAAAAACGTTATTTATTAAAATAATTTAAACAACAACAACAGCAACAGGTTTTTATATTTTTTGAAATTTATTAAAACTGTTTAAAGGCTTTATTTTATTTATTTTACTTTTTTTTTGTTTCATTCTTGATTTTAATAGTTTGAGCTTTTATTTAAATTAATTAGTTTAAAATAAATAATTAAAAATGTTTTATGTGCGGTGCAAAGAATTAAATTTTTTTTTTTTTGTCAAATAAAATGTCAGATATGAAACTCTTAATTAGCAAATTTAATGTTTCTCTAGGTTTTCGGAAATGTTTCAAAATTATATGATTTAGTCTTGTATCTGAATTTGTTTCGAACAGTAAATAAGTAAAAATCCTTAAAATATTACTCGCAAAATAACAAACAATAAAAATTCATTAACCTTTAAAAATAATTAAATTTGATTACATTATTTAATTAATTTTCGATAAAACTTGTGGTAAAAACAAAACAAAAAATCTAACTAACTTGAAAGCAGCAGCAAAAAAAGTTATCTGACGCGAGAAGAATAAAAAAAAACAGTTTTCAAAATTACTTTAATTTAATTTAATTAAAAATAGTCTTTTTTTCTGGAGAGTGTTTTTTTTTTTGTAGGAATATTATTATGTATTTACTATTTTTGTTGTTTTTTTTTTTTTAGTTTTTGTTTACTTATTTGTTTAAGAAAGAAAGAAGAGAAAAAAAAACGGTTTATCTAACATCTTAAGTTTTATTTCTTTCATTTCTTTTATAAAAAAAAAAAAAATAGTAATTTATATACAATTATTTGTTGCTCTATTAATTTAACCGTAAATTGGTGAATTATGTTCAAAGATGAATTTATTTTTTTATATTATTATTATTAAAGAAGCTTTTTCTTTAATATTCAAAAAAAAAAAAAAAAAGTTTATAGAAAGATGAGCAGAAAAGATAAATAAATATTAAAGTGTGAAATAATAATAATAAAAAAAATTCATTTCGCTTCGTTTTTTTTAATACTAAAATGTAATCAATGCATTACTATTGTTTGCGGTTCTTTAAATTGATTATTTATATTTTTCTTTTTTTTTTCATTTCTTTTTAATCGGTAAATATTTAATTAATAATTTATTTATTTAAAAAAAATTTTTAAAAGAAATTAAATGAGAAAATAATTACAAATAATAATAATGACAATGAAAATAAAAAAAAAAGAAAAAAAAAGAAGATATTTTATAACTTTCTTTCAATATTTGTGGTGTTTTAATTATATTTATTTATCTTTTTTTTTGCTGTAATTTTAATTTATTTCAATTTATTATGGTTTAAAAGTGAAAATTTGATGGATTTATTATCGATATATTTAAATTTTTACTTTTTCTTTGATTAAACAGCAAATCAATTATGGCAGATCGCACTGAGTAATAATAAACTGTGCTGCTGTAATGGTTTTAAAAGAGTGTATTGTCTTCTATAATATCTTAAAAGAATCCACGGTTTTCTAAAGATATTTATTACTTATTTTACCAAAATAAAATATAAAAAAAACACATATCTGATATTTCATGTTCATTAATTAATGAAAGAAAACATTTTTTATTACCACATTTCTTAGTAATAATAAAAATAATTTATATCCAATGTTAAAATCAGCAATAACTGGCAACAATGCTCAATAATAATTAATCAATTGATTAAAAACCGCATCTATATATATATATATATATATATATATATATATGATTGATTAAACAAAAAAAAATAGAAAAACAATTTTTTAAAGAAAGAATCATGAAGTAAAAAAGAAGAGAAAAAAAATTATTATAACAAAAACTGACGTTATAATCTAACTGTTATCGGACAAACGAATGATTATGTAACGCAACATAATGTAATGAACATAATTTCTTAATGCTTTTGCTTTATTATTACGCGCATATAATCAGTCAGCCAGTCATACGTTTCTAATATTCTAATTATTATTAATATTTTACCTTTTATTACCACATTATGGTTATTATAAATTACAAAAAGTAGAAGTAAAGTATTGTAAAACAAAATGTTTTATTTTCAATTAAAGTATTAACCAAGTCTAAGCAAGTTTTATTTGTAAAAATTTACAAGAGGTTTGTTTTGGTCACCTTTGCCAGTTAACTTGATAAAAGTTCAAAACTTTATTAAAATTGATTTGTTTAAGCCTAATTTAATTACCAAAGCAATCAAAATTATAATATTTTTCAATCATTTCACGTTCACTTTAAATTTTTTTTTTTTTTTACCTCAAAAAATAATTAAACGAAAGTTTACTTTTCAAAAGAAAGATATTAACAACAATTAAAAATATATAAATAAAAAACAATTTCACTTCGTGTAAACTCTTGTTAACACTTTTAAAAACGGTTTACCCAAAAAATATAATAATTAATTAATTAATTTTTGTTTATTTATTTGGAAATTATTTGACGAAAAAAAAAATTAATTTTTTATTTTTTTTTTTATTTTTAATTATAATAAACTTTATGAAAAGTAACAAAAAAAATTCGAAATTTTTAATAAGAAATTAGAAGAAATATACAATAAAACTCATTTATTTCTTATTAATGTTAATTTCAGAGAGAGAAATAGAGAAAAAATTTATATTTTATTAGCATTATTATTATGAAAAGAAAATAAATCTTTTCTATTTAAATGCAGAAATTAATAAACCAGCCATCAACAGTCATTAAGGTTAATTTTATTTATCACAAATAATAAATTTTACTTTGCAAAAAACTAATTAAAAATCTAGAAATAGAAACCAAAAAAAAAAAAAGTTTAAGATGAGCTGATGAAAGTTTTATAAATATATATTTTTTTGTATAATACACAGAAAAAGTATTAAACCCACGTAGGGTATAAAAAATACCGTTTATTTAAATTACTCATCGGTTATTTTATTAGTAATTAAATGGTAAAAAGAAAAACCTTTTCGTTATTAAAACACAATACCAATAGGCAACACCCAAACGTAACAATATGTAGAAATGATTAAAGGTATTTAAATGATAAATGATTGGTGATTATACATGAATAGAACAACCAAAAATACAAGAAAATAAACACTTTAAAGTTCATTAACAATGAAAGTAATTTTTTTTTAATGGTTTTTAATATACCAAACCGTTAAAAAAAGTGTAGTAAATTATTTTAAAAGTTATAATTTTGTGAGGGAATTACATTTCAAAACAATACTTAACTAATAATTATTTTGTCTTTATTCATTTTTCTAATCATATTATCTTTTATTAAAAATTAATATTTTGCTTATAGATTACAAATTAACTATAAATAAAACACATTTATTTATGGAAGCATAGCATTATTAATGTATTTTAAACATTTCAATATCAATATTTACTTTAATTATTCATTTAAACTGGACCTACAGTTTAAAGTTCCAACCGAAAAACTTCATGTCAGGTACAGCTACATAACTTAAGCATATATGGTTAATGATTTTCTAGAATATTTGACCTGTTTGTTAACTGCCAAAGGTAATCCAATACTAAATAATATCATAACATAAATAACTAAGCTCAAAAATTAGATAAATGAATTAAATTTTAAATATCACTAACACTTTTCTCAACTGTAAACATTTTATTATTAAAAAAACATAACAAACCTAGTGTAATATTTAATTAATCTATTTCCACAATATTATAAATCTTTTTCGTTTTTTTTTTGTAATGTATTCTTCTTATTAAAGCTTTGTTACAAACAGAAAAATCACATTAAAAACAGATGAAATAAAAGAACTTAAATAACATCTTCCTCACTTATTATTATTAATATTATTTTAATCTATTTTTTCCTACGCTGTACATAATATTAAAACAATGCACAGTAAATAAAACGAAAAAAAAAAAAAAAAAACATGAAAAATTACTTTCTATGTCTATAAAACTTTGTTAAAACTTAACAAATGCATTTCTTACGCCTTAAAATAATTAAATGGAATTTTTTCTTTTACTTTATAAAAATAGTTTAAAGTGAACGCGTTTGAAGTGTGTTAAATACTTAATAACAGCAACAACCGACAATAGTTTATGATTAAGGTTTGTTTTTTTGGTAATTAAAAAATGGTTTTCGTTTAAATTGTCGACTGAAAAGTGCGTGGTTTATTCGTTCAGCTTATCAATGATACTTATATTAATTGACTTGTTATGTTTTAGAGACGAATTTATCATTTTATTAATTCATTTGGAAGTTAGAATATAAAATTTTTATTTATAAATTTACCGGAAAAGCTTTTTTGATATAAAAAAATACTTTTTACTTTTTTATTTAACTAAAACAATTTAAGTAAAGTAAAAATTTATAGTGAAAATGTGAATACACTTAAAAATCTTCCACATATCTACACTAAAGATCACTTAAAAAAAAAAAAAAACTATGAAATATTGTATTAAAAAAATCTTATTTAACTCTTGTTGAATTTTTAATTTAAATAATAATAATAATAATAATAAAAACTAAACAAGTAGCTACTGTGTAAGAAAAAAAAAAAAAAAAACAAATTACATAATATGAAGAATCTAAAAAAAATTGATCATATCAAGAAAGTAATTTCGGCTTCTTTATTTAAAAATGAAAAAAAAAAAGACTAAACGAAAGAAACAATTTATTCATTCTATAAACTATTATTATTATTTTTTTTTTTTTAATATCATTATGCAACTTTGTTAATGTAAATAAATAAAAGAAAATTATAAACGTGACTGTTGGAAAGAATATGTAAAGAATAGCCAAAGGTATTTAAAATATATAATAATATATATTTTTTTTTAATTTAAATTTACAAAGAAGAAATTTATATTTTTAATATACACAAAAAAAAAAATAAAAAAAATTTATTAACATGAACAAGTTGAAAGTACAGGGATTTTTCTTTTTTTGTAGATGGATGTGTATATTCATGTGAGATATTCTGCTAAATAAAGCTGCTACATATAATATGTATGTTTATTATAATTATTTATCGTCTAATATTGAAATCATTAAACACCATAGATGAAGCGAAAAAATGTTGCCAATTTAACGTTACATCTTCGTTATATCTACGAGTTTTTATTTTCTTTTTATTTTTTTTTGATTATATTCAACTAGCAAATCTCTTTCTCTCTTTTCATCAACATCGTTATTATAATTATTATTATTAGTTTTACTATTATTATTATCATTATTATTGCTTATTTCTACAAATCTGATTTAGAAAAGTAAAAAAAAAATCAGAAGAAAAAAACCCAACATTTGCACAGTTTATAAGAAAAGCAAAGTTGTTTTTACAGTTTTATCAATGTTTAAAACAAAACATAAAAGCAAAACTTCGTTTTAAAAGAAGAAAATAAATAAATTTAGAAGAAGAAAAATAAGAAGCTTTTTCTTAATAAATAATTGAAAATTTTTAAAACATTAATTATTGATTTTTAACATAAAAAAATAACTGTAACAAAAAAAAAATAATAATAATAAGAAATGGAAGAAATATTCTTAAAAGAAAAAAAACTGGTTGAATGAATTTTGATTTTATAGAAAAAATTTCAATCAAATTATTGATTTAAAAAAATAATGTTGTTGCAATACCTTTTCAAAAAAAAAAAAAAAAAAAAAAACAAATAAAATGCTACGTAAAACGCATTTATAATACATTTTAAACAAAAAAAAAAAAGAAAGAAAAATTAACCATAAATTACAAACAAAACTAAAATAAAAAAAAAAAAACAAAATTAAAATATTTAAGTCATTTAAAATAAAAGTAGTGTAGTGGCATGTCAAATTGTTAAAAATGCGTTTTAGTTTGTTTGCTTTTTCTTTAATAAACACTAAAATAGAAAGGAGTTGCGAAAAAATGTAACAACAACAAAAAAAAAAAAATTGTTATTTTGAAAACAGAAAAAAAAAAAATGAAAGACTTCAACACAAAAAATGTTATACAAAAAAAAAACAAGAAACCCGATTTAAAAAAAAAATTAAATTCCATTAAATAACTTTGCTAATTCCAGTGACCACCTGTCATTATTTATTAAATTTTTAACATTTTATTATGTATACAATTATCTAATATTAATTAATCAACGAGGCATTACAGACGAAGTCAGTTTATAATATTCCCCCTTGTTTAATTCCGGCTTCTTTTTTTTTCTTTTCTTTTTTTTTTTTGTTTTTCCTTTCCTTTACAATTTATTCCATTCCTTTATTATAAACAAAATAAAAGAATTGTTCCTCATTTCTATTTAGAGCAAACAATAATTTCTTTAAAAAATAATTGGTGGTAAATTGTATAATTTTTATATTTTAATGACTTTTGAACATTACAAACCTACATTTTTTTTTTTTTTTTAACTAAATAATATAAGTAGACGAAAAGTACACGCTTTCTTGACATAAATAATGAATTAATTATTTTTATTTTTCTCATTTTATAATTTCGCTAAAGTTTGTCGTTTCTGTTGTTGTTGTTATTATTATTGTTCATTCATATAACCGTAGTTTTTTCTATGACTATTTTTCTTTATCTTTTTTCTTCAGCAAAGTCACAAACCATTTTTATACTTTATGTAATTAATTGCATTTTTGTTTTTATATATATACCTTCTCAGTTTACTGTTCCAGTTTTAAAACTTGAAATTATATTATTCTTTTTGAGACTGTAGAGAATATATTTTATAAAGCAATATAAGAAATATTATCGAGAACTTAGACTTTTATGAAAAATGCAAACAAAACGGCAGAAGTACACCTGCAACAAACATTTTTCAACCAAAATATTTAGGAAGCCCATTTACTTATGTGACCTATTTTATATTTAAAAAAATAATAAATTTCAATTAAATTGTGCGCGCATTTATATAAATAAAACTTAATCAAACCATAATCTTTTCATTTATCTATCTTTTATTTCTCTTAAACTGACTTAAAGATTGTGAACAACAAAACCGTTTTAGATAGGCAATAACAGTTATAACTATTTTTTTTTTATTATAAATTTCCGATATTGTTGGCAATGTTTTCTACTTCTGTTTCTTATTTTATTTATTTCTTTAAAAAAAAAGTTAATAATAAAGATAAATAAAACGGAGAATATATATAAAATTAGGGTAAACATGCAATGAACATTGAACAAGAATAACAACAAAAAAACACGCAATGTTATGCCTTAACGCATTATTCGTTACATATATTAATGCAGAGAGAAAAAAAAATTAAAAACTTATAGGAATATTTTTATAGAAATAAAACATTCATATAAGAAAACGAGAAAAAGAGTCATCAGCAACAACCACAACAATGTGACCTAATTAAACAAATTTTTTTTTTTTTTTTTAAACAAGAATATAAAACGCAACCAAACTCACCATTTGTTAAATTTAATAAAAAAATTACTCCAATTAAAGTTAATAATTTTCTTCGCACCATTTTTTATTTATTTGTTTCTCTCTCTGTGTTTGTAAATTTAATTATTTGTAATTAAATTTTAATAATTTTGGTTTAATAAATTAATAAAAAAAAAATATTATTATAATAAACACTTTGTAACAAATAACCAATATTTAAAAAAAAAAAAACCAGAACTCTACACACACAGTAGCCAAAGTAAAAAAAAAAAAATTTATCCCTTTGTAAAATTAATCATTTTAGCTTTCTTTATTGAAAAAAAAAAACTTCACTTCACGTATTTATTATTATTATTTTTTGTTTTTAATCCTTTAATTAAATTAATTTTTTATAATTTATGCACAGCAAAAAAAAAAATCTTTTTATTATTTTTTTTTTTTATTAAAATTGTTTGTTATTAATCCACGTCTATACAGGTAGATGATCCAAAATGTACTGCTTGACTATGACCAGTTATCTTGTAACAGGTTAATAATTTCTTCTTTCACAACTTTTAACTAAATACAAACAGCAGAGGCAGACACTTCTTCCGCACGAGTTTTGTATTTTTATTTTTTTCTTTTCTTTTCTTTTTTAGTGTCTTTACTCAACCAAACTATACAAGCTAAGTAATATAATGTTACGTTACATATATATATGTATATACAACGTTCGTATGCTTCGTTTATTTTTGTTTTCTTTGCTTAATTTTACTTTAACATTACATTACAACAAGTTGTTTATTGTTTATGAGTTTGTATTAAAAAATAAAATAAAATTTACCTTTAATTAAAACCCCTACCACAATCATATTTTTACTTTACTTTACTTTACTTTATTTTAATTTACTTTACTCACTTTACTTTAAAAAAGAAAAAAAAAATTATTTTACAACTTTAAACTTTTTACATTAATTTTCTTTCATTTCTTTATTATTATTATTTTTAATTAAAATTAACAATAAAATTCTTTATGAAAAAATAATACAACAACACTTGCTCTTGTTATTGTTACAGTTTGATTGTTTGATTGAAGATGAATTACTTTGAATAATATATAAGCAAACAGCAGTAAAGCGCGTAGTTTTTAATTTTATTAGTTTTAAATAATTAAATTTTATTTTACAGTAGATTTTCAATTAATTATTATTTTATTATATTTTGTTTTTTAATTTTTTTTTTTTTTCTGTTTTGTTTAGAAGAAAAACTGTTAAGCAAACACTTCCTTTATTAATTAATTTTGTTTAATTTAAAAAAAAAAAAAAAAACATTGTTTATGCACTTTAAAATAATTTATTTTCGGAATGTGGTAACTTCTGCTATTTTTTTTTTTTTTTAATTTATTTATTCATTCAAGTGCTAAACACAGTTTTTAAAATAAATAATAATAATAACAATGTGAATTAAAAGATGTGGTAAGTTAAGGAAAAACTATTTTTGATAAAATTATTGATAATATTTGTCATTTCTTTAATCAAATAATTTAAGAAAAAGTGAAATTGTTTATTAATTAAATATAAATATGCGTCTAAGATGAATAATCGCGCTTAATTTCAAAAGAAATATGAAGAGAAAAAAAAAGCTTAATATTTGATTATTATCGATTTATCAAATCAAGATGATTATTGATCGGCATTTCAAAGAATTTGGTTTCTTATTCAATAATTTGTGTGATGGATGTTGCTTGTTAGTAGCTTCATAACTACTTGCTAGTTATTTATGCTATTTAAATCAGAGTTATATATATATAATCAGTAGCACCGGCATAATGATGTATTGCTGTCAAAGTTGATTTTCAAAATTATTTAAATTCATTTGTTTTCTTTTAAATTAGTTTATTCATGCTGTTTGATTAATATTGAATTCAATTTTAATGCAGTAATAATAATCAACTTCTTTTTTCTATTATAAGTCTTATAATTCACTTATAAGACACGTTTAAAGGCTATCTCTAATGCGTTTTAGATACATTTCTTATGTACTACTATCATCATCAACAAACTTAAATTTCTGTGACTCAGTTATAAAATAAAATTTAGTTTTTTTTTCGCACATAAAATAACAGAAAAACCGTATTACGCCTCCACATTCAATTTTTATATAATAAATAAACAACAAAATACGAATTGCGAACAGTATTTACTGTTTTTATTACTTAAAAAATTGGCACACATGAACCAAAAAATATAATTAAAAAAAAAATTAACTTTCTTTAAAATAAACTTAAACTTTTTTTTTTTTTAGTTCCATTTATGAAAAAATTCTTTATATTTTCCGGCTTGTACTTGTGCTAATTTAATTTCTTGTTCACTATTTTATGTCAACGTCAAATAAGAATTTAGTTAATTGTTTATTAAAATGAAACGTGACAAAAAAAAAAAACAAAATTATTTTAATTTATTTCTGGTTTTCTTTTTTTTACAAATGAAAGAAAGTTCTATTTCCCTTTTTTTTTTTTTTTTGTTTTTCGTCTTTGCTATGCTTTGTGTACAAAATAAAAAGTTAAAAACAGTAGGAAATCATTCTAGTAAATAACATTGAAATCGGTTTTATGTTTTTTCTAAGACTTTCATTTATCATTAACTTTGCAAATGGAGATACTACTGTTGTGTCAAGCAAAATTAGTTTTCCATCATTTTTTTTTGTATGTATTAAATTAAATTAATTATAATTTATAATTCACTTAATTAATTAAAAGAACAATAGAATCGTAAAAAGAAATAATATTTTTTATTTACAAAAACGATTACTAAAAATGTTTATCAAAAATTAATGTCACTAGTTTGATGGGTTAAAATATTAAAATCAAATTAGACTTATTATATTTATGGTAGAAATAACAAAAGAAACGATTTAAACAGTTTATGAGCTCAATTTTTTATTGTTGTTACACTAAATTTGTCAGAAATTAACATTTTTTTATATTATTTTATTCTTTATGAGGAAGTAATTGAGTCATTAGTGTCAGCTGTAAATTTTTTATATTTAAAATGAAAAAATAAATAAATCAAATTTATGAAGAAGAGAAAAATATTGCCAAAGAAAGATCACATTAAAAGAAAGTTGCAAAACGATTTTTTTATGTTTTCTTTAAATTAATTTAATAAAAAAGAGTTCAATACCCGATTAAAGGGTTTCTTTTTTTTAATTTTCCATTGCTTTTATATTAAAAAAAAAATAAATCCTTTTTTTTTGTTTTCTTTTAATAAAACATGCTTAACAAAATTTAATTAATTTTTAATAGCCATGCTACTAGAGAAAAAATGTTGTTTAGCCGGCTTTACGTAAAAAAAACCATCAACGTGTAATTTTAATATTAAAACACGGTGATCCACTATGACTGTAACATATAAATTATTCACTTAAAATAAAATAAGCAAAGATATGTTTTACAGCGCACAGGTAATTCATGCGAAGTTAAAACTTTCACCTATTTTTTTTTTTAATTTTTTTTTATTATTTAAAAGAAATTCTTTGATTATGAAAAAAATTGAAATTTCCTTTAGTCATTTTATTTATTTTATGATAAATCAGTCATCAAACATTATGTTTTTATGAATAAAAAAAATTATTTTAATAAACTCATAAAAAATAACGAAAAACGACGAACCTGTTACAACAAATCGGTTTATGTCTTCACTTATTAATTAGAACAAAAACCTGTAGCAATGTAAACTTTCATTGTTTTCTTTTGTTATTTTTAGTATTTTTTGTTTTTTGGTATTCATTTTCATAATTTAATAGTTGCTTGACATCCAAACACATTTTTACCAAAAAAAAAAAAAAAAATTTAATTAAAATATGAAAAACTTCTTTATAAAGCGACTCATTTAATTGGCATCATTTAAGTAACTTTTTTCTGTTTGTTTATTTTTTTCATTATATTCAATTTTGTTTTACATTCAATGGAAGGTTGTCTGTCTGTTTAATGGAGAACAAAAATAAAATAAAAATAATAACGAAAAATCAACCAAAACAAACAGAAATGGAAAATATTTTTATCTTTTTTTGCGATTTTGTTTTGTTTTTTGGCACAAATTCAACTTGTTATTGTATTCACTTTGTACAACGACACGTGCAGAATCTTGATAAATATTTAATTCGCAAATCACTAAGATGAGAAAACAAAACGAAATTTAATAATAAGTAGAAGACGAAGAACAAAAAAAAAAAAAAAGAGACTAACTAACAATTCGTGATGTACATAATCCAAAGGTGTGGTATTTGCCGGTTTGATTGTCCGGCTGATTTACTTTTTTTTTTTTTTGTATTTAAACAAAACGAAGAAACTTTTTTTATTTACAAAATAAAAAAAATTCGCAAAACAAAATAAACCAACAAAAAGCACACATATGATGGATAAAACGTTGACTCAGAGTTTTTTGACATACATTTGAAAGTGTACAAATTATAAACAAAAAAATTCATTTATTATTAATGAAAATGACGAATCATCAACAAATTTATCCGCTTTGGTTAATTAAATTATAAAAAAAAAAAGAAATAATCAATTTTAGCACAGTTGTGGTAGTATAATAGTAAATTTTTTATTTTATTTTCAATTGATGTTACTGGAAAAGAAATTAAATAAAATGTTAATAAAAAAAAAAAAAAAAGAAGATGAAAAGAAATGAGCAATAAGATAAACTTTTACTTGATGTTTTGCAGTTTTTATATTAAAATAAATCTGAACAATCAAAAAACCCTTGACCAGTTTTTTGTTAATACTTCTTCTTAATTACATTTTTAATTAACATTAATAACAGTTCATTGACGTTTTTTTTTTATGTTATTATATAAAATTCGTTGTTTATTTACTTTATTATTAATCGAAAATTTAATTTTTTTGTTTATTTATTTAAACATTTATAAATATAAAATAAAAATAAAAAAAAACCAACAAAAAAAGCACAAGTTGCCAAATAATTAAATTTATCGCATTCCAATGTAAAAGTTCAACAATTTCTTTAATTCCGTGTTAAATGGTTTTTTTTTTCTTTTAAAGAACGTATTTTTCTGTTTAATTTTACATTATTCTTATGCAAGTGTTTTTTATGATTAATTATGTATACAGGATTTAATATTTTTTATTTATGGAATGACTCCTTTGCAGCAACATGAGTTGTTTTCTTATCTCGAAGGAGTAATAAGCTTGTCACTTATTAACAAATACATTTTAAGGTTTATTCAAATTTATTTAACAATCATAAAATGAAAAAAAAAATCTTTTCACTTTAATCATAAAAAAATGATCATTCAATGTGCCTGAGAATAAAAGTATTTTATTATTAATAATAATAATAACAACAACAAAAAGTATATAATTTTGTCGACATGCTGTATTAGTCATTAACGTGCCAAAAGCCTAATTATTTATGTTATTTTCTCTAAGCTTTTACCTTATTCTTTTTTTTTTTTTTGTTAATCGTGCATTAAGGTTCTTTTTTCTTTATTTTTTCGCTGTTGAATGACAATTTGTCCGGGTTGTGTTGTTAAAGATTCTTTAATATGGCATAAAGTAATAATTAGGAAGTAAAATTTAAATCAATTTAATCATCACATAATAATTAAATACATTTAAAAATATATTATTCGTATAAATAATTATTTTGATAAAAAAAAATTTATAAACTTGTTACAAATATTATTATTATTATTATTATAATAATTATAATTATAATTATTAAAAGGTCTGGTGAAAGTTATTTAAATTTTTTTTTTGTTTTTTTTTTGAAAATTATGTTTTTATGCTGTAACGGGAAATACTTTATATTTTTTTCCGATGTCTTTTATGTTGCTAAACTTGTAACGAACTTTAGCTTTAAATTTTTTTTTTTTCTTAGTTTTGGTTGTTATCTAGTTTGGTTTGTGTCGTGGATAGAATAATTGTCTCTTTCATATAATAATTCATTTGCATAACACAATTACTAAATGAGAATTTTAATATTAAACCTTGTTTAATTTTGTACTCAACAAGTAACTTAATTTTACTTAGTTTACTTAATTTTAGATATTAACCATAACAATAATAATTATTTATTATTTAAAAATGACAAACATCAGAAAGTTTTTCTTCGTCTAAATTTAGAATTTTGAACTCATTTTCAAACTAAATTTTTTCTTTCTTCTTTTTTATTAAATTTTATTTTAAAAGTGCGATACGCATATATTTATTAAATGACGTACATGACTTCTTTTCTTTTTTGTAAGTAAATTAGAATAAATGTGCAATTTTATTTTATTTATTACCGTTTAGTCGCACTATTTCCTTATTTAAATTGTTATTATTATTTTTTTTTTTTTTTTCATTTTTTAATTTAATATGATTTATAAAAAAAAAAATTAAGAATAGAACAAGGAATTTAATTAACTTAATTATCAAAAAATAAAAAACATTTTTTTGTGGTTTTATTTTAATGGTTTTTTTTCTTTCTGTTATTAGTTAGTATTTAGAGCGTAGCTTCCAAAAAGATATACAAAATATAAGAATATACTTTGTAACATTGACTTAGTAAATAATAAGTTAAAAATGTGTTAAATATTTCGTGTTTTTTTTTTTCTATTTTTTCTGTTTTCATCTTTTGCAATTTTTTATCTATTTTTTTTTTTTATTTAACACGATATGGCCCACGTAGTTTAATCACTCAAAGTTACACAGAATAAATTAATGTCAAGCAATAATAATAATAATATTTTTTTTTTATTTGTATACTTTAACCGCAATGTTATTCATTTATAAGAAGATAAAAAACAAACAATATTAATAATTTTTATATCATAAATATTCTCACGAATTATCTAATTTATTTTTAATTGATTTATGCTATTTTATGTGTAGTTTTAATGTTATGTTAAATGATTTTTTTTCATGTTATTATTATTATCACATTGTTAGACGATTTTGTTACTTAATCACGGTAAATTTATTACTCTCTTAAAGGATCAAACCTGTAACATCAGTTGTACTGCTGAATATTTATCTATAATTAAATTGTTTTTATTAATAATGAATAGAATAATTTATATTAATAATAAATTAACACATTAATTTTCCAAAAATTAAATGTAATCAAACAATTTAATTCAATACATTATTTAATTATTTTTATTCACTGTCAAATTTTAAATATTTAATTAAAAACGTATAATTGAAAAACGTTATAAAAATATTAAAACAAAAAATTAAATGAAATTAAATTTTTATTCTATTAACACATTTTATATTTTTTATTATTTAATTTAATTTAATTCATAATAATAATTATTTAATTTTTCGTTTATTTATTACTTATTTTATTTTTTGTATAAATTTTTTTTTAATTTTAAGTGTCACTCCAATAATACCTGTTATTTTAATTAATAGTATTAGAAAAGTGTGTATCTTGGCTAAACCTAATTTTGAAAAAATACAGGGATTTAAATTTTTTTTTTTTTTTTTACAAGTAATTAATTAAGAAGATTTTATCTGTTCTTCATTATTAATCTTGTTTATTACAAATATTTCTATTGATTAATAATAATCAATAATAATTATTAATAATGTATGAGAACCATTACTAAATCAAAATAATAATTTATTAGCAAAAATAAAATTTTATTCAAAATTAATATAGAAATACGTCATAAGATAAATGTAGAACAATTCACAGTTAATGTTATATAAATTTCTACATATGACTTAACTTAAGTAATTTGTGACTCCTCTTATACAATTTAACGTAACAAATTTGTGAAAAATTAAAATAAATCTGAAATTCCAATAATTATTTAATTAAATACTTTGCAATAGCATAAAATGTGCTTAAATGTGCATTCATTTGTCATATTTAAATAATTTATATTTTTTTATTATTACAAAATTATTATGCAAATAAATTGGAAACTAAATTATGGAATAATGGATAATATTTATATAAATGACATAAATCATAATAAAACCGGAAATTAAAATGAAAACAATTACTTCACTTAAATTAAGTAAACTTATTCTAGTTGAATTTGTTACATTAAAAACGTAAAAACGAAAAAAAAAAAAACAAAATTATGTTTACATTTTCTCCATGATAAAAGTTCGTTGAAAAGTTGGGAAATTTATATTACCCAATATTTCATGCTCAAACCAAACATAACCAAAAATAATATAAAATGAGAAACAAAATAGATTGAAAAATAAAATAGAGGAAGTGAGTGATGTGCGCTAGGCAAGAATGTTTGGCTTAAATAAATAAATAAAATTTTAAATATAAGCTTGATTAATACAATGTTTAGATTAAATTATTGTTAATAATAAAATGTAGATAAAGTGTATAAATTAATTTTTTTTTATTAAAACAATAACGATAAGCAAATTTATTGCGCAACTTTACTATATTTTGTGATTCCATGTGAAAATCTAGAGCTTAACGAAATATAATAGTTAATTATTCAATTATTAATTATAATTATGACAAATTCTAATCAATTTTTTGAGGGTTGTGGTAGAGAAGGACCTATAAGATGTATATTTTTAAGTGATTTTCATCCTACAGCGGGATCAAAAATAAGCTGTCAAGTTTGTTTATCTGTGTTTTTTATAATAGAGACATCTATCTGACAGTAGCATCATTGATTTTATTTTTAGGTTCCCGAAGGTTACATATCTAAAGAAGTATTTCATGCAATTAATGTTTATATTATTCCAAAACCACAATTGCAACGTTGTGTTATGACTGTGTTTGTACAACATAAGATTTCAATAAATTAAAAATAAAATTTAATTTTTTTTCTTTTAATTTTTTTTACATAGAAATGCACTTGGCTATAAAATTGTAGGATATCCAGTGCGAATAAAAAATCAACGTTATGCCAGAAACGCATATTATTTTAATTTATGTTTTGTATTTGATGCCTGGGCAAGGACAGTACAATATGAACCTGTGGTTAAAAAATTAGCAGAATATTTAGTAAGGCTCTTTTAGACAAATAAAAATTTATAATTTGATTACTTCCGTTTCTAACTTTTATTTGTACTTAGATAATGATGGAGGATGAAACTGGATTTTTATCAAAAGAAGAAGAAAATAAAATAAAATTACAAAAACTATTAAATAAGATTGTATTAGATATGAATGAGAAAAAAGTAACAACAATAATTGAGGGTGAAACAGCAATTTATTTAAAGATTGTCTCATTGGACCCAGATCCGCCTATTGTATCTGATCATATGGTGCCAATGTTAAAACCGACCTACGAAAATATGCCAATTGATGATTGGGACCTAACGACACAACAAGTTTTACCATATATAAATGGTATTAATCACATAGCCAGAATAGCGGCCGAAGCTGACGTTGAGAATGCTTTAGTTAAGGCATGTGTACAAAATTTAGTTTACTACGGTGTGGTTAGTAATAAACACAAACAATTATGCTTTTTTTTTTTTGATAAACTAAAGTTTTTGATTTTAGGTAATTTTGTTACCGCTACTCAAATACAGCAATGTCTATATGTGTACGAGAAATTTACAGAAATTATCCAAAGATGGTACATTATATCAGGCGTGCCGTAAGTATGTTGCATTAAAAAGCGATTTACCAAGGCCCCAACTTCATAAAATCCTGCAATTGTATACTTCAATGACACACGGAGTAGCATTACGAACTCTGTGCCAAAGATTATGCCCAAGAGATAATAATATAGATGAACGAAAACTAGTTACATTTGGTATGATCAATAATTTAATACGTTCAATTAATAAATATCCAATATTCACTGGATCTGTGCCAACGGGCAGACAAAAACTATACACTGGATTACATACATTAGATGAAATTTGTTGTAAGACAGGGCTATCTCCATTTAAAATCGAAGAAGATATAGATTCCGATACAAATGTCACAGTTATATGGAAATAAAATAATAACTATTTCGAATATCATATTAAGATTATAGTATTAGGAAAAAAAATAAAAAAGAAACAAGGAAACATGACATGATAGATAAACAATACTTTATTAATTAATTAGTTTAAAACAAAAAAAACTTATTTATGATAATTTCTTGCTTAATCACAGTATTTTACTTATATATGAATTTATCCTTTCTCGCTTTACTTTATTCTTAAACAGGGAAGTTTTGAGTGTTATTTATTTTATTATTAATTACTTTAAATTGAGGTTGAATCATACATTATATTTTATTGTAAAATTTATTTAATAAAATTTAAAAAAAAAATAAATTAAATTGAAAAAAAAAATCAAATTCACAATGGTTAATTTTTTTTTTTTTTATTTAAAAATTGTACTAAACGTAAAATGGCGATCTGTTGATGATTCATAAAAATGTCATTCAATAATTCTCTCATTCAAGTCACAGTCGTCAAATGGTTAATTAGTGTTTGATTAACCATTGAAACGGAAATAATATTTAATTAAATACAAAAAAAAAAATTATTATTATTAAAATATAATAATATAAACAAAAAATTAAAAATGACTTTTAATAAATTATAACATTAACGTTTATTGTGATTTGTGTTTTATTTATATAACGTAATATACGATCGTGGGTTTGTGTATACGGATAACAAAGTGCATTTTGGTTTGAAGTTAAATTACTACGTTTTACCACAACGACAAGTTCAGCTGTTTCTCCAGTAATTCATATAAACTTTGCAATGTTGGTGAACTTTTATAATTTTCATTACATATAGGTTTATGTAAAATATTTATGAATCATAAATTATGTAAATTATATTATTGTGGTTTTTTATTTGTGATTATGTTTTTTAATTGATAACAAAAAAATAAAAAGGATACAAAAAGTAGATAAAAAATAAATATTTTATTATTTCTGTTTTCTTGATTTTTATTCTTTTAATCAGCACAACGAGTAAGTTTATTTTTATGTATTTATAAATATTTCTTTCTTTCGTTTTGTATATTTTATTTTATTTTTTTTTCCAATTAACTGATAATATTTTATTTTTATAATTTTTTTTTATTATTATTATTTTTAGTTATGAAGTTTAATTTTTTTTTTTTTTGGTTTTGTTTTGTGTAATATGCGTATGGATTTACTTTATATTTTATGTAAAATTATTTAATCAATTTAATCTGGATTTTATTTATTTTTTTTTTTTCTGTTTTGTATTTTCGATTTTATTGCATTTATTTTGTTAAATTTGAATCTAATTGAGACTGATCGGATCATATGTGTTGGTGAAAAGTAGATTTGACAAAATAATAAATTAGCTATAGCAAAGACAAAAACCATTGAATATTTATTTACTTTATCTGTTTTATGATTTAATTTAAATTGATTTATTATTCTTGATTTAATTTATTAGAACTAATATTATATTTTGTAAAAAAAGTGCTATTTGCAGCATATATGCATAATATTATCAGACAAAGAGATGAAACAACATTAAAAAACAAAAAAAAAAGTTGAAAACCTTGAATAGAGATATTATTTTTTTTTTCTCTTCTACAAATATAATCATTTTTATTTTACTTTATAAATGTTTGAGTATTATTTACCTTTATAATACCCTCATTCATTTCATAATATAAAAGTTCGTCATTTCTGTATTAACAACAACAACAACAAAAATGTAATTAAATATCGAAAAAAAAAATAATAATGATTGCTGCTGATTAAGCTTGTTGAGCAACGTAAAAAGGTAGAAATTGTAACAAAAAAAAAAAAAAAATTTCTTAGAAATATGAACGTGTTAGTCATTCACCTATATTGTGTTATTGTCTTATTTATTTTGTTTATTCAACTCTTTTTTTTTATTTATTTTATTTAATTTTATTTAATTTTATTTCTTTACATTTATTCCATTTTTGCAATATTTTTTATTTTTTTTTCTTATACATTTTCTTTTATTTTTTAATTATAAAAACAAAAAGCATATAGAAAATATGGTCAAGTGATAAAGAAATAAAATTTATAAATGCATATGTGCATTGTGTAGTGGTTGGTTCAATAATAATTTAAATCAAAATCAAAATATTGTAATAAAAATTATATAAAGTGAGGTGATGTGTGATGTGTTATGTTAATTCTCACCTTAAATGTTTAAAGTTTTAGTTGTGATTTATACGTTTCTGTATTTTATTATAAAGCAACAACTATTGCCAAACCATACGATTGTAACACATCATTTTCTACATTCTGTTATTCAGTTAAATTTATATATTAAGTCTTGTTATTTTTAATAAATTTATTTACATAATAAATATTTTATTTACATGATGTTTTCAATCTGAATAATTTTTTTTTTTTTTGCAAATATTTCCATTATTAACCAATGAAAAAATCTGAATTTTTCTTATATTGCAATATTTTGATTTTAATTAATTGTGTTCAATTATTAATTTGGTTTTTGTTATTGTGTATAGAAACTTATTATTATCTTTTATTAAACCATACAGATAATTGTTCAATTATATTAAAATTATACATAAATCGTAGGATATGTGTATTAAATAATCATAATTCAATTAACAAAGACAAAGACTTTATTAATTAATTAATTGATTTTATTGTTATTTCCTTGTGTGCTTTGCTGATTATTTGTTAAACTCAATAAATTTATAAATGCAGACATTATGTTGCGTTTTGTACTTGTTTCAATATTTCACGTCTTTTTCGTATGTATTTAATTAAATTAAACAGAAATAATAATAATAATAACTTTCTAAAAGCAAATTTGTTAAATAATTCAATTTTTTCTTTCTTTCTTTCTTTTCAAATGGGTACAATAATAATTATTCACTGTAATTGATTGCTTCTTGGTTTTGGTAATTTAAGCAAAGAAATTTAAATGAAAATTAATTAAAAAGAATTGATGTAAATGACCTGGAGCTTTTATGTTTTTTTTTTTGTAAATTAAATAAATTTTTGTTTCAAAATTTTATTATTTATTTTTGGCGCCTTATGACATGTTTTTGTACATGTTTTTATCGTTTCAAAAACATTTATTGTAAAATATTTATAAATTACTACAATAAATCATATTTATAAAAAAAAAAAACATAAATTCTTATATTATCGGAGTACAGAAAATATGTTTTTTATTACTTTATCCATTCTGAAATGATTATTATTCAACTGAATGATTTTTTGCCTTTCTTTGGGTTTGTGATAAATGTTTATTTTTTATTTTTTAATTTTCGTATGCTCTTTTACTTTATCAGTGACGTTAAACGTAATCAGCTACATGTGTGTTGTATTATGGTTGATTTAAATCCACTTGTTGATACTTATTTTATCAGGTTTTCCATTAACACAATATTTTTTTTTTTTTACTTACTTATATTTATTTAATATTTACATATATTAATAGGAAATGCAAGAATACTGAGTCATAATATGTTTAATCTTTTATCAGTAACTCTGTTGTCTTCTACCATAAATTATTATTTATATTAATATAAAATAACTGTTATAACAAGGAAAACTTGTTACTTAAAGCACGTACTAAAATATAAATAAATAATCTGGTACATGCAATAACTATAAATGATATTTGTAATTACTATTTATTTTCATTTTAGATAAATATTAAACAAACTTAAACTCTTGTCACATTTACAAATACAAATAAAATAATTATAACTCATTAACCCCTTCATAAAAATGTAGTTACTTAATTTACTTAATGATAAATCATAACAAGATAAATATTTATAACGTACAGTGTTGTACTTTACAACAATTTACCTATCGAAAGAATAAAAGAAAAATCATTTGCTTATTATAAATTCGTTTAGCTTAGTTTAAGTAACATAAAGTAAATAAATTTGTTGATAAGCTTTTCATTCTATTCTTTTGTTTTGTTATTATTATTATCATTGGCTTAGTTTTATAATATAACAAATCAGTTTGAAGACAAATGAAATAGAATACGGGTGCGGTTTATGGAGTTTTTTTTTTTTTTTTTTAATTTTTCATTTCCTATAAATTTTAGCTTTCAAGGCCAATGTAAACAAATTATACTCTGTTCTGTACTCTGAGTTCATTAATTTTTAATTAATTTATATTCACAGTATGCTACTGGATTTGACATTGTTTTTTGTTTTGTTTTTTTTTTTTTGTTTAATTCATAAAAATAACTAAAAATCTCAACAAAAAAATTGTTATTTAGTTTTATGTGGAATCAGTTTTACAGCATTTAGTATATCAGAGATTCTCCCACAAAAAAAAAAAAGGTTTAATTTATTTCGTGTTGGTTCTTTATTATAATTTTAATTACTTATAAGATTTTTATAAACCCTTTTTAAACCAATAGACTAATAATTGGAATACGCAATTCAGCATTTTTTTTTTGTTGTTGTTCGATACTTAAGTATCCATACAAGATAATTTAGAAATTAATGTCTGGACTTTGTTTATTCTCAGTTTTATATAAACAAATTTTTATTACAAATTCAAAAACGATTTTATTTTTAATTAAATTTAAATTAGTTTTTAATTATATTTAAATATTTCCACAATATTAGTCATATTTTTCAAATTTTTCTTCTTTTTTCCGTTTCCAGAAAATTACAGACATAATGTGTGTATGTAACACAAGTAAAGCAACGTGTCTTCGTCATTTATTTTTATGTAAAACAATAATAAAAAATAAAAACTAATGAATGAAAAACGATATTTTTAAGCTGAGCAACAAACATAGTTTATGTTTTTTTTTCTTAAATCATTCTGTTTATTTTTTATTATTAATAAAGAGAAAAAAAAAATTTTTTTTCTTTTCTTTTATTTATTATTTAATTATTATTGTTGTTACAATTTTTTTTTGTTTAATTTATATTTTCTGTTGAAACTGAAAATGATGAATCATAATTTTATAAGAATGAATTTTTATAAACATTTTCTCTACACTTCAAGCATCAATTTAAATTTTTTTTTTGTATTGTTTTGATCGTGTTATGCTCTTTTGTAAAGAGATTTTTTTTATTATTATTATTATTGTAATGATGATAGTAATCAATGTAGAATTAAAGGCACTAAATAAATTGTTATTGTACGTACGTATGCTGCTTTGAGTGTGTTTATAAATAAAATAAAATAAAAACCAAAAATCTATTTTTATAATAAGTAATTTAGATCATGTTATACATCCGTAGATATAAACATTTGTCTGTTTCGTATGGTTTTACTACCGCTCTTACTTATTTTTTGTATGTAATTTCCAGACTTTAAAAACAAAAATAATCCTCAATCCCCTGTTATAATATTTTTCTATGCAATTAAAATATTAAAGCACAAACGAACGATGATTGTTATTCAACTACAGACTGTTCTTGAATCACAAATGAATTTATATTTCGATTCTTAATTAAACATTTTTAGAAAAATTATGATTGGCTATTGAAATAATTTTATTTTCGCTTAATTTCCTTACTGTGTTAAGTGAACACAATTAGTTCAAGTGGATTCGATTTTAATTGTTGAAAATTTGATGAAAATATACAAAAAAAAAAATGTTTATCATCAATTAGCCTGTTCACAGTTTTATTTCAATTTTATTTCTAATTAATTACCGATATTTATGTGAATAATTAGCCATTGCTGCATGACACGGTTTCCATCTCTGGTAATTGTTGGCATTTTAAGAGATTATTATAACCAACGCAAAGATATAATTTTGTTATTATTATTATTGCAAATTATTATTATTATTTATCATTCATGAATTCACTAATTCACTAATTTAATCTATATAGAATCGTAATAATATTTTATATCGCACAAGACAACAAAATTATTATTAATATTATTAATAATAATAATTTTATTATAATATGCATTATGTATGTTTGATTTATTAATTCATAGAATTTGTTTACATAAGCAACAATACATTATTTACAGATTAGATAAAATTAATAAAATTTCTATGATAAAAATTATAGTAAAAATTATCTAGATAAATGTTTTGTTACATCATTACTATAAATATATATTTTTTTTCTTTTATTTTTTATTTTCTTTTTATTTACTTTCGATTTTTTTTCTTTTTTGTTTATTCATGATAATTTCTTTAATTGTACTTTCTTTTGCTGAAATATTTTTTTATTTTTTTACAGAAAAAAACAAACATAAATTAGATTTTTAAACTACTTTTTCTATTAGGAAGCAACTATGTTGTTACTTTGCTTATTTTTTATTTTTTTTTATTTTAGTTTATTAACCTTATAACTGATTTGTTACACCTGTAAATTTGTTTACATCATTATAATCAGTAATTACATAGCAAATTGTACAATAAAAAAAAACTTTATTTGTTTTTGTAGTTTCTGGTAAACAGTAATTTGTAATAAAAAATAGTTACGTGGGATTCAGGACAAAAAACAAAACTCAATAACAGGAAAAAATTACAAAAATTACAAAAATCGCACACAATACGGATTTCTTAATTAATTAAATTATTTAAATTTTTCATAATTATTAATAAAACCTTGTATCATTTATGGCATAATTTATAATTAACTAATTTGTATTTATCAATTCTTAATTGATTAATTATAAAATGTTTCTTGTTGTCTGTCGCTCATCCCGTTTTAATAAAAAAAAATTTCTTTGTCAAATCTCCTTTCTTTTGTTAATTTTTTTGTTTAATAAAAAGCCACCCACATCCACCTTGTATTGTTGACATTTTTGTAAGCTAATTGATTATAAAAGTTATTTGCAGCGGAGATTAAAACCTTTGTTGCTTTTACTGTATTTAAGAGCTTTTATTACGCGTGTATACAAAGTTCTTGTAAATACGAGACTCAATTTCATATTTACAATAGAGTGGTGAAAGTTACTTGAAGTAGTTGTTAGAGATAATTGAAAAAGGTAACATACGTCTGGCTTTTTACACGCTTGAATATTTTATCTTGTTATCTGATGTTTTTATTTTATTATTTTTTTTTTTTTGCTTGTTATCATTTGATTATAGAAAAATATTAATACGTCGTCAATATAAATTATAGCATTATTAAAATTGTTTATAAAAAAAAAATTACTTTTTTTGTTGTGGTTATTGTTTAATGAAAGTATTTGAGAAAATAAAAATTAATTTAAATTTCATTCATTCGTTGTTGTTTGGTTTGGTGTGATGCCAGTGTGATTTTTGTATTGACTGTGGACGTCTAGTGTTTTGGATTTATTTTTTAATATTAATTTTAATTTATAAATACGTAGTTTTGTGTGTGATTCATATTTGTAAAATAACAAATAATATTGATTTGTTGCGTGTTAAATGTATGCATTGCATAGCTTAGCTAAATTGATTTAGTGTATTTAAGTTAAATAAAATTAACAATTGGAATTAAAAGTTTTTTTTTTTTTTGTAATGTAATTATATAAAACGGAAATACATTTTCAAGGTTCATAAATTTTCAAAAAAAAATTTATAATTTTCTTCTTCTTCTATTTCTATTTACAGATTTTGTTGTTTTCTGTTTGAAATTATTTGCAATTTTAATGATTTATTTATTCGGTGAAAAAAAAAAACAGAATAAAAGTCTAGCTACATAAAATGGAAGAAGATAAATTAAAAAACCGTCCAACACCAATACCAAAACCACGTCAACGTAATATTATAATAAATAATAATCAATTGGATGATAATAATGAGAAGCAAAAATATGAGAATATAACAATTGATTTAATAAATAAAAATATAAATAATAATTTAGATGATAATTTACATAAACAAATAAATAATAATAACAATAATAAGTCGTTAGAGAAATTTCAAAATAATAAACATTTTATACCTAAAACAAATAATAATAATAATAAGGGTGGTGCTAATTTTAATGTACCATACGATGAGCCATACCGTAATATTATCACTGAATTAAATAATTTGCATGAAGATTCAAAATTGAATAAAAATAAAGAAAAACGAGAGCAACAGATGAATCAACAGCCAACTCAGGCTAAGGTGAATAACAATGTATTAAAGCCAACACCCGCTCCAAGGCGTAACGGAAATAATAATGATGAATTGTATGATGATGCAGGTGATGCTGAAGTTGAAGATATATATGAACATGCACCGGATTCACCCTGTTTAACAAATAAATCAACAGGTGCAATAAGTAAAAACAAAAATGTATATACAAGAAGTGCTCCAAAGGTGCCACCTTCTCCTTCACAATCACCACATCATAATAAATCGAATAATGAATTAAATGTATCAAATAGTACGATTAATTCATCGAGCTCATCATCCACGTCTACCAGTAATGAATATTTGTCTACACCCCCAACACGTTACAAAACGACGTCACCTAGAGAATTATTGAAATCCATCGGAACGACGTCAAAACTTTTAACGGAATCCATAAGTGAACGTGTGTCGAATAGAACAAAGGGAGCCAAACATAAAATTGATAAAAATCTAAAAATGTCTCGTGAATATATTGATCAGTTGCGTGCAGATACAACCAAAACAGCATCGTTAAAATTAAAAAATGTTCGCAAACGTTTGCACCATATTGGTGCTGCGAATAATATGCATTTCTCATTAGGTCGAGACGATAAGAAAATGCCAGATTTTGATCCGGATAGACCACAAACAATGCCGCCCGATGACGAATGCTTCAAACAAATTAAATTCAATAGTCCATTAAATAATAAAACGAATAACTTTGAAGATTTAACAATCACTGAATCTTCTTATGAGATTCCGAAACATTCAAAATCTATATCGAGCGATTTGTCTATTTGTGGAATGTCACCTGGACAAAGAATATCAACGAATTTGCCCACATATGAGGATGTTGTTAAGAAATCTAACCTATCATTAACGGACTCTGATAGTTCAGTGAGTTTGAATACAACTACAAATCTTTTTGAACGTAATACACAATTAACACAAAGTATGGTAAGCAGTGTTGGCTTAGCCAAAAAAGCAAACAATTCATCAACAAATTTAAGAATGCAAGTAATGCGAAATAGAAGTGAAACTAATATCTATGAAAATTCATTAGCAGAGGAGGAAGTGTGTGATGGTGGTGCTTCGAGTAAAAAATTAAATAAAAATAATCAAAAATATTCAGAAAAGCCAAAATTATCATCATCGTCATCATCATCCACAGAGAGTTTGCCTTGTCCTTCTTTCCCAGCGCCTGTTTTAACTAATAAGACTCAAGAAACTCAATATAACAAGGTGAAAGATCAAGATAATTGCAGTAGTACTGAAAGTGAATCGCCAAAGCTCCAGGTTCCGTCTCGAGCAAATCGTCAAAACCGTAGAGATTATGAAAATTTTTCTCTAGATACTACTAAAAATATTGATATTCCATCAAATAGAGCCACAGTTGATTCAAGTGAATATAACCAGTTATCTCAAGATCTGCGTGCCATGCAAGATGATATGGATAAATTACCGAGAATTTTTTCCCGTTTAGCACCATATGATGCAACCCCAATTAAACCGAAAAGAAATTCACCTCCTAAAAGTAAAATCATTGATCGTTCAGAGTCGTGGACATTTTATGATAATTCAAATGAGGATAACGCTTCTAGCTCACCAGAACCTATTTACGCTAATGAAGAACCTGTTTATGGAATGCTTTGTGAAATGGAGTCATCAATGTTAACGCCACAGCCTGCAGCACGAAAACCAAAACGATCAAAATCACCAACAATTGATTTAATTCATACCTTGGCCTCAACTTCAGGTGCAACAGCAAATATTTGTAATGAAAGTGTGGAAGATATTTTAAGAGAATTTGACCCGCTTATCATGGAAAATGATCACTTGGAAAGTATCGCCCAAAAGAGTAATACACTATTATTGCTAGAAGATCTTCTCGGTAAAGATACTTACGGAACAATAACCGATGAATTACCATTGGATAATCAAAGCATAGATATTTCAGATGAAGAAAATTTTAATGTTGATGATGCATTGCCAACACCTCCTGAACGATTCGATTCACTTAATGAACCACCTCAAATATCTGGAAAGAAACCACAGCCAGAGAGACAAAAAAGTGTAATTATTCATCAGAATTTAAATCTACGGTCAGATAGTATGGAGAATATATTAGATGAATCTATCATTGAGCCTTATTTGGCTAGAGTAGATGATGACGAGGAGCCAGTGGGAATAGCAGATATGACACGACCATTGCCATCCCGATCTAATTGGTTTATTCAAGAAAATGTGGATGCTAGTAATTCACGTTTTGTTAAAAATCCTAAAATAGATCCAATTAATCGAACAGAAAACACAAATAAAAATGTGAATAAAATATCAAAAAGTGTTCCACAAATCCAAATAAAAAGTGAACCAAAAGATAGTGGTAGTTCTAAAAATGTTTTGCCGGCAGAACCGCCATCGTATAGCGAAGCTATTGGAGAATCAAATGCGAATAACAATTTCCCAAAACAATCATCGTCTTCAAAAACAGAAATAGAGCAACCATCATCACCAGCAGTCAGCACCAAAAGTTCTAGCATGAAATCAATGTTTACGAATGTATTAAATAAAATGGAAAACATCAATATAAAGATAAATCGACGAGGTAGTTTCAAGACGTCCATATCAAAAACGGATACTCGTACAATTCTTGAAATGATTCCAAAGCCCTCTATGTCAAATATGTTTATACAGTATGAGGGGCATTTAATACGTTTGCCGTCTGGTGTTGTTGAAGACATTCTTAAGGAACTACATTCACGCAAGGCTTATTTACGCGATCGTAAATTCCAAACATTTATGGATAATGCACAGAAACAGCCAAAAGAATCATTCCCCTTAGAATACATAACAACTGTCCAAAGTGTGAATAATCATAAATTTAGGTAATAAATAATAACTTTTAATAATACTGTATAGTTCCAAATATTGTCTCTTCTTTTATATTTACCAGTAACAACACTGTGGATATTCATTGTTTCGAAATAACTACAGCCGTTCCTAAAAATCAACAAACGAACCAGTCAATGTCAAACCCGAATATGGTAATGACAAATAACAATTGCGGCAATACAAAAACTCAACGTGTTTGTCATGTATATGGAGTAGCCAAAAAATTGGAACGGAACATTTGGATGCAGAAATTAATTGAGAGTCTAACAGATGTCTTTCCAACGAATTATACAAGTGAATTTACGCGTGCTGGTTGGTGCTATTTAAAAAATTCTATATCATCAGAGTGGTCGGGCGCTTGGATATTGCTGTGGCGTCGTAAATTATTATTTTATAGTTCTTTAGATATGAATTTAGAGAGTATGGATTTGAGAAAAGCTCGGTGTCTAGGTAAGTGTTAGTTTGCATTTTATGTTTACAGATGAAATGATAATCAATCTTTATTTTACAGTACTTAAAGAATGTGATGAATCAATAAAGAATTTACATATTGAAAAAGGACCAATTATGATGATTGATTGTCCACCGTATTCAATTTACTTTATTATGAGTTCGCCACGTGAAACAAAAATTTGGCGTCATATAATAAAAGAAGCCGCACACAATAATGGTTCCTCATTGAAACACCAACAATTAACAAAAGATAATATTCCCGTTCTTATTGATAAATGTATTAATTTTATCTATACACACGGTAAGTCTTTTTTTTTTATTTTTTTTATTTTAATAATTATACGAAACAAAACAATAGATTAATATGATTATAATTGTAGGATCAATGTCAGAAGGAATTTATCGAAAATCCGGTGCTGAAAATAATATTCAAAAATTATTATTACTATTTCGTACCGATGCGTTCAGTGTGCAAATAACACGAACGGAATATAATGAGCACGACGTTGCAACCGCATTAAAACGTTTTATGCGTGATTTACCGGAACGTTTATTAGGTAAATTATCCTCAAGTTTTATGAGTATTAGTGAAATGGAGAAGAAAAATGATAAAATAAAATCGTATAAAGAGTTATTGGAACGTTTACCATTAATTGAGTATCATACGATTAGAAAATTGGTTGGCCACTTAAATTTTATACAATCCCAAAAATCACATAATAAGATGACTGTGGATAATTTGGCAATGCTATGGGGTCCAACGTTATTACAAGATAAAGTCGGTGACATGCAGTACTCACAGAAGGAGGCCGACGTTGTTGCCGATTTAATAACATTATATAAGAACATATATCACTTAACAGTTGATGAAATTGTAAGTGTTTATATTAACTTTTACTTATTTATAAATTTATTATTTAATTAAACGAATGAAGCTCGCGAATGAAAAAGTTTTCTTAATTGAATGAATGTCGATTTTTTTTCCAACTCAAATTTCATATATTTGTTTGAATATTTAATGAATGATTCATATTGTTATTATAATTGCTTTTATGTTTTTGCATTTGCATTTCATATGTAATTGAAATTTATTAATTTATTATTTACGTTTTTAGAAAAAAGAACAAATAATGTTATCTGTTTTACAAAAATATCATGCTGCGGCAGAAAATTTATCTGATTCAGTAAAACAATCTGGTGATTTAAAGGTTTGGATAATTATTGATAAAAATCCGGACGTAAAAACAAGTGATGAAAAGGTCCAAGTAAATGTAACGTTAACACCGACAAAGACTGCTTATGATGTGTGCAAGGAATTAGCTACGAAAATGGATAAACAGCCCCATCAGTTAACATTAAATGAGATAATTTTGAATGATGAACTTTATCGTCCATTGCATTATAATGAGAAAGTATTAGATATTGTGCTACGATGGTCTTATTGGAATGATTCTGATCGTAAAAATAATCATTTATGTATAAAACCAACGAAATTCCTTTATCAAGTTGAACGTGCGTTAAAAAATCTGCCAACGGTTACACCAAACAGTGAACTAAAATATGTTGATAATAAACAAAAAAGTTTTAAATCCTACACATTAGAATTAAATAATGATTTAATTGTAATTCTGGAGAAGAAAAAGAATTTACATGTAAAAGTTAAGGAATTAAATATTCATAATTTTATACCGTATTTAGGTTGTGAGAAGAAACGTGATTTACAATTACGTTGGGCAATCACATTAATAGATATTAATTTTAAAAAGAGGTACGTTGGATACTTTATCCCTCTTTTTCCACTTTCTGTTTCATATTAATTTTTGTATTGTTTTAGAACACGAGATACACCATTTATTGGACATGTAATTGCTGGAACAAATTCCAATGATCAAATTGTATGGTACTCAAGTATATTGCATACTTTATATGAAAACGATTTGATGCCTAATCCAGAAATTATTTTAGCATAAATAATAATTAAATTTAGTTGTTTTTTTTTTTTTAATTTTACATTTTTAAAGTAGCGAATAATGTAATTGGTTTTTATAATTTAATTGATTAAACATTAAGTCATTAATCTTAATTAATTTAAGGCACCGAAAATGAAAATTGTAGATTAATTTGTTTTATAACTTATCTTATATTGTTGTTTGTATTTATTAAAATACTACTAACTACTATTTAGTTAAAAATATTATTATACAGTCTCTAAAAGCCTCTAGTTTGGTGTCTTGGATAAATAATATTTTCTATTTTTAACGCTTTTCAATATTTTCTGTTTTTTTATTAACTCTATTTAATTTTTTTATTTTAATTTATAACATTGCCATGTTTTTGTATAACATTTATTATTATTTTGTTTATTTGCAATTTTTAATATATTTTTTTAGAGAATAAGACTTAATTAATAAAAGCATTTAATGTATAAATTAAATTACTTTTAAAATTGTTTTTTTTTTTTTGTTTTTTTTTTTTTGTTTTTTTCTTGTTTAAATATTTGATAGAATATATATTTTTAATAAAGAAAACATTTTATTTTAATTAATGAGTTTAATTTTGTAATTCGATTTTTATCAATTTCAAAAGGTCCTTTGATTTACTTAATGGTGGTTAATTGTATTTAAATTTAAAATAAAAAATGTATAAAAAAACTTTTAAAATGATAAGGATAATTATTTACGTTTAAAAAAATGCATTAATCAGTAATAACTGGAACACTATAATCAATTAAATAATTTTTAATTGAAATAATATTTCGATACTGTATTGATAACACTTAACTAAATACTAGCGCCACGCAATGTGGAATAGCCGAAACTTAAATTATCAACAATAAAAACCTTTCAAATGTTATAAGCTGTAAGTAAAAAACAATCCTTCACCATGCACTTTTTAAAGTAGATAAGTAAAAAATAAAAGCATTAAACTTGAAATATTATTAAAAAAAAAATCTTATTAACAAAAAAAGTCTTATAAGTGAAAACAGTAATTATATCCTAATTAGAGTATATATTTCAATGTTAACTTACGACTTTTACGTGATTGAATTGGTTATATATGAAAGTTTATGTTAATCAATTTTAAAATTTTTCATTAATATAACTTTTTCTATTTTTGTTTTTTATTACCTTTTGTATTAAATATTTATTTATTTTATAAACAAACCAAATTAATAAAATTCGTGCTTTTCTTAAGCGAAAAGATGTTTTTTCTTTCTATTTCTTACTGCTTCTATATATAAAATAATTTCACTTTTATCTTTAACATTTTGGATTAAACATGTAAAAGATTAGGTATTGACTTAAATGATATATTAACTTATTACCAGAATAGACATAAACTAAAATTATGTTTACATTTGATACACAACATATTTTCATATTTTTTTAATCAAAATAACATGATGCTGTCAGGTAAAAACTTTTTTAACACAAAATTTAATTTAACAGAGACAAATGTTAAAACAAAAGTATTTTTTATACTTAATATACAAAGTTATTGTATAAAATTCAAACGACATACATTTTATATTATTTTATTATTATTATTAATTTTTAGCTCAAGTATTAAAACGACCAAATTCGCATATTAATTTTTTTGTTTTTTTAAACCGAAAAGTAAGTCACATCTTAGTTAAATAACAGAAAACAAAACAAATTAAATTAAATTAAAAAAAAAAAAATCTGATTTAAATATTAATTTCTATACTACTTAATCGTACGATAAGATAATTATTATCATAATAAACTTTTTTATTCTTGTTAAATACTAGTAAAATCTTGAAATTTATCAAGATTAATATTTTATTTAAAATCGTTTTTATTATTTAATTTATGTTATTTTGCACGTGATGCAACTTTATATGTTTATTTAGAATGAGTGCATTTACTTTTTAACTTGATATTTAGTCACATGTCATGGACTTTGGAATCTATCTAAATAAAATCTATTTCACCTATATTAATGTTTCAATTCTGATTAATTGTGTAATCAAATTTTATAGTAAAAACATTCAAAATACGTGACTTAAATGAAACTTATTATTCTGTCTAATATTTTTTTTTTTTTTTTTTTTTTTTGTTTGTTTTTGATTACTTAACAAAGGCACGAGACATTAATTGTCTTTAAAAGTCGCCTTATTTACTGTTCTTATTTCTCAATGCATGAATATCTGCATGAGTATTATACGAAATAACGATCGACTGCAATTAAAACTAATTTAAATTTATATAAAATAATAATTAAGGGTGTGACAAACAACAAAGTAGCGTGAAATTCAATCGCAAATACAAATAAAAAAAAAAATAATAAAAAATTTCGATAGCATGAGTAATAAGAGTAATTAAAATAAAAATAATAAAACAAACGGAAATCATCAGTTAATCATCAATAAACGGCATTTAATACTAACATTAAATTAACTTAATTACACAAGTTTAAGTATGTTTTGGTTTTTTTTTGTTAATAAAAAAAAAAAAAATATTAATCGCAAATGTGACAAATAAATCGAGAGAGAGTTAATTCTATGAAAATTAACCAAAAAAAATCAGTACAGAATCAGTGACAAATATTTATTTTATTATGCGGCAACAACACATTAAAATCGTTTTTTTTTTTTTGTTTAATTTGTTGCTCTGAACAGAAGTAACGTAAAAGAAATTGCTAATAAAAAAAAAATCAGCGACATTACCGTTACATCTGGTGTTTTTTTTTTCTTTCTTTTTAATTTAAGTAACATATACATGCGCATATAACAACATTCTTTAATTCTTATTATAGTTTAATTTAATTTTATAATATATATATATATATTTTTTCTTTACTTTTAACAGTTATATAAGATTGTTTGTGTGCTTTTTTTTTTTTTTTTTTTAAGTATTATTAGTAATACATTTGCGCACGCGTACTTATATTGTCTAGAAAAATGTTTTTTTTTTTTTTAATTTTTATTTGTTAGGAAAGAAATTAAAAAAAAAAAAACAGTCATAAAAAAAATATATAAGTCAACTGAAATCGTTCGTTCTTTTGTTGGTGATTTTTCTTTTTTTTTATTTTAAGTGAATAAAAAGTGAATTAATTTTTTTTTTTTTTTTGACACAGAAACATTTAAAAATAATAATGGAGTAGTAAAGATGGGCGCCAAATTGTAAAATTTATTTTATTAACACATGATGAATGATTAAATGAATTTTCTTTTTTTTTTGTTTTATAACAACTCTTAATTGACATTATTATCACATTTTAATGTAATATAATATACAATCTAATATACAATATAATATTATTTAAGCTTTATTCTATTAATCTATTGTAATAAAATTAAACTAACTGACTATCAACAATTGAATTATTTTCCATTTTCCTTCGTTTTTTTTTTTTTTTTTTTGCTATCATTTAAAATAATAAATTATTTAATTTTCTACTAAAAAAAAACTTTCTCAAATATTCTTTGTTCTTTTAAAAAATAAGTAACTAAAAATGTATTAAAATTATTATTATGAAACACTTACAACACCATTTAGAAACAATAACAAAAAAAATAAAAACGCAGTATCAACAATACCAGAATATAGAATATAGAAAAAAAAACCAAAATACAACTGTGAAGAAGTGTTAAACGTGAACATTTAAACGTGTTACCACTATTAATAACAAACATTACCAATAACAACAAGAATAAGAATAATAATAATAAAGAAAAAAATAAAAAAAAATATAAAACATGAACTGACTCCCAAAAACCTAGTGACACAGAAACGATGAACTTTTTTTCTTTCTTTCTTTATTTATTTATTTATTTATATTTTTAAAAACATTTCTGTGCTTTGGTTCTTTATTTTGAATGTTAATAAATTCCTTTATGTTATTCTTTATATATACAGTCTGTTCTCAAGTTACCACCACATCGAGTTGTCACCACATACAATTCCAACTGGGAAATCGGAAATCCATCGTTAACTGAGAAGTGACTGTTTGAATAATTTAGTTAACCAAGCTTTATGCTTAGTCATTCATTGAAGCATATGTTTAATAATTTTTCTACTTTTTTACTTACATTAGAAATTTAATTACACTTACTTTACTTGACTTAAATTTACACATAGTAAGTACCTTTACACGTTACAACAATTAAAAAGAAAAAAAAAATATTTAAATTAATTTTCTTACTTTAACCATCACTTAAGTTTACTTAAGCATTTTTCTTTTATTTTGAATTTTAATTTTAATTTTCTAAACGCAGTATCACAGATTTAATCTAAATCAAAAAAAAAAAAAAAAAAAACCCTTTAATGAGATCAAAGATCTTAAATCAACTTCGTTTTTTTTTTTTTTTTTATTTATTTTTAACATGGGTTCATTTATTTGACACTGATGACCAAATTGGGATAAGTAATAATAAATAATTATGTTTCCTATATCACAGTTAAATTTTATATTAAAAATTATAAATAAAAATAATTTAATATGGATAAGAAAAAAAATAAAATAATGATGCTTCAATGAACTTGACACCCTAGAAGGACGTTAAAATTTATATAAAAAAAAAAAAAAACTAAATGCACAACGTCAGAGTAGATTTTATATAATAAAAAAAAAAAAAAAACAGAAAAATTTAAAAACATGACTCGTTTTGAATAAATTGTTTTATATAGGAAAATATGTTAAGAATGTCAAGGGCTTTTAAATACATACAATAAAAAAAAAAGCCTTTAAGCTACTTCTAATGGTACATTATTATTGATTTTTATTTATTATTACATTCTACAATTCCTTGTACCTTATTACCATATAAATAGTTATTTATAAACGGAATACACTTTGGATGCACCAATAATTATTATTTTTTTGTTTTAGAAAACCGTCAACCTTTTTTTGATAGATAATTTGTCACTGTATAAATGTAACAGTTAATTTAAAATACCTGTTAAAAATTAAAATTAAATAAATATGTGTCAATTATTGATAATTATTTTATAGCAATAGAAAAACAATAAATATTTATCAGTAAATAAATAATTAATTAATTATTAATAAAGTTTTATAAAATTGCAAAATATATGTAAAAGATTTTTTATATTATTTATTTAATAAATAAAATTTCATTTTGATTAATTAAAAATAATTATATTCTCTACAGTGATAATTAAAGCTTAAAATGGTGATATTTGTATTTAAATAATTGTGTAATCTTTTCCAGATTAGGTTAAACAGTTAAGGTATCTAAAGTTGTTTAAATACTGATAAAATAGAGGAATAAATCTATTAAAACTTTATAGTTCACCATTTTTTTTTTTTTTTTGTTTGTTAATTTTCTGTAATAAAAATAGAACACAAAATCCTACATTTTATCAGTTTATAACCAATCAACCAAGCTAACCGGTTTAAAATACCACTTAAAGATAAGTTGAGCTCTAGTAGTTTAGATCGTATCATATCATTAATATTATCCTTACCCATCAACCCACACTTAATGTTTATTACCTTGTTGGATGCTTTTATTGTCTTTTCGGATATTCTTTTATATACAAGAAGTACTCTAACATCTAGAATAAAACTTAAAAAAGTGGAATATCTTGCAACATAGTAACGTAACGCAAAGTAAAGTAAAGTAAAGCAACGAAATACCTTGAACTCTATTGCCTTATGTATGCCTGCGTCTTATATTTTTCTTCTTCTTCTTCTTCTTTATCTCATTACAACAAATAACAAAAAAATAAAAAATTCTTAATCATCAGCATCATCATGATATTAAGTTAATATAAAAATTACACATTAACATCCAGCATCCAGTATTTTACAGCAACAATATATTTATCATTGGTTTGGTTTCGTTCCGTTTCGTGTGTTTACAAATTGGTTTTGTATTTAAGTTGGGGAGCTTGTGTTGTCGTCATCAAACACTAAAACGAAAAACAACCAGCCAAGAAAGAAAAAAAAAACCATATATTTTTATATAGAAAGGAGGGAAATTATATATATATATATATAACAATTTTATTATTTAAATAAAAAAATAAAAATAAATTCAGTTTGGCATTCAATGTTGAACATTTGCCTATAACGCAAGTGTTTTTCTTTTAAGTTTTTTATTTAATTTTTATTTTATTTAATAAAAATAAATAATAATAATAATAATAAAACAATTTCTTAAGTGTAATAGAGTTTGGTGTGTTTTGTGAATTAATTAATTAATTAATAAATAAAAAAAAAGTGACAAAAACTAAACCATTTTAACCAAAGATTTCATCTTTTGTGGTCTATTATTTTTTTTTTTTACTTATTAAAAGAAGTAAAGTAAGCTTAGTAGTCTCTCTAAGCTATATAAACAAATTGCAAATAAATAATAATAATAATAATTAAAAAAAATAGAAAAAAGCATTCAGTGTTCAGACAACAGCTGACTAAAGTGGTTTAAATAAAAAACAAATTTCGTTACAAATGTGTTAAATAAAAGTTTTTTCTGTTCTTTGTTTTTCTCTCTCTCACTCACTTTATATTAAAATCAAATGTTTAGTTAATTAATTAAATTAAATAAAAAAAAAAAAAAAAAAGAAATACTGTACCTGTGCTGTTTATATAAAATTAATTTTTGGTTGCTTATTTAAATAATTAACAAAATTCATAACGGTGCAATTAGAAATTATTTTCAAAGCATAATTGTAAGTAAAAATAAAAATTTATTTTATTTTTTTTAAATTAACAAAATTAAGCGACTTAAGCGGTTTAAATAATTTAAAAGAAACAAAAAAAAAAAAAAACATTTAAAGAAAAATTATCGAAGATGTTTTAAAAAAAAAAGTTAATAAAACAAAAAACCAAATAGGTGTCAAGGTCAGGGTGAACAATTTTGTTCAGTTTTTAATAGAGCTTTTATTTGAGTTTTTTTTTTTAATAAATGGTTTTTCTAACTAATAATTATGTGCCAATAATCATAATTATATAAATAATTAAATCAATTAATTAAGTTACATAGTTTTCTGTTTTTATTTTATCCGGTTAAGCAATTTTAATAATAAATATTAAAAAAAAAATTATTGAGTAATATTTTGAGTGATTTAATGAAGAAGAAAAAAAAACGCTTAATTTCTAAATTAGCTTCTTTCTTTTTTTTTTTTTTTTAATGTGAATTTACTGTTTGTTTGTCGATACAAAATTTATGCTTTTTGTATTTATTATTATTTTTATTTTTTGCAACGGAATTATGTCTTTTTAGTAAAAGAAAATAATAAATGTCATGGCAAAAATAAAATTATTAAGAAAGCAAACAGCAATTTACAGTTTTTTTTAACACTAATTAAATTAATCGATTTGTATGTTTATAGAAAAATTCATAAAAATGATTAAATTATTTATTGATGATAAACATAATAATCTAGTCATTGATTTGTTTTATAGATAAAACCGATTTTGAGACAAAACTGTTCACACTCTAACGTTTTTAATTAAAACAAATCGTGTTGTTAATAAGTTTAAATCTAATTAAAATAATTTATTTTTTTTTATTATTTAGATTATTCGTTTGTAGCACTCATTAAACTTATTCTACTAATTATATAAATATATTTCCATTTATAAAGTCATCAGAAAAATAAAAAAATAAAAAAAAAGCATTTTTTAACCTTAAAATCGTACAATAGCACTGTGTTGTTGTTACCTTTCTCTGTTATGTTTTCAATTAATTAAAATTAATGATACATAATTAGCAATAATATAAATTCATTGATTTGCAAATATTCAATTTTCTGCCAAATCACAATAAATGATAGAATTATTTATTAAAACCGTTTTTTTTTTTTTTTTTTTTTTATTTTTCAAAAAAAAAAAAACTTAAATTTTAAAACCATAAAATCCATTATTATTTTTTATTTTTTATTTAATTTATGTCAAGTTTATTATATATATATATATATATATATATATATATATATATATAGTTTGTAGTAATAATATTAGTTTAAATAATTTTATTATTATAAATTTTCAATAACAAATCATCAAACATTAGTTTTGTGTCTATAGTTACGTTATACGTTATTTCTTACTTAAAACACTACAAAAAAAAAAAAAAAAAAAAAAAAAGTTTTCATATTTCTACAAAAATATAAAAAAAAAAAATAATAATTTTTGTCGCGTGTTTTTAAGTGTTTTCAATAACATTGAATAAAAAAAAAATTCAAATAATTGTTGATAATCGAAATAAATTCTTAATTAAATAATAAATACGTTTGCCAAATTATTGTAATCATTGTGCTTTTAAATAAAAAAAAAAAACTTTGGACTTGAAAGTTTATTGAATTTCAATAAAAAAAAAAAAATATTTTAAGGCACAAAGACAGTTTAAAGCTACATTTGTTTGATAAATAATGATATTTTAAATTCACTTTGGTTTAAGTATTTCTATTAGTAAAAGCTTTAAATGGAATAAAATTACAAAAATGTTTAAAAAAAAATAAATTATATAAAATAATACCGAAAAATTTAAATAAAATAATAATGAAAAAGGTCATTTACTTTAATATAATTTAAATTTTATTTATTATTTACAAGAAAAATTACACCCGTAGGAAAATAATATTTTTTTATTTTAAGCGTTTAATCCAATCATTTGTTCTGCGCACATTTTATTTTAATGTAATTTAATCAAATTATTTAAATTAAATTTTATAATATATATTGCACAAAGCAGAAATAATTACAATTACATATTATAAATAAATAACTATTCATGGTATAATAAATATTTATATTACAAATGAAGGTTAAGGTGAAAGACACGCTATATATATATGTACAAATAACATCAGCAATGTAACAACATGAAAGTTGATAAATTTTTAAGTGAAATTATTTTTTATTTAATATAATTAACAATTTTTTTATAATTTTTCTTACTTATTTATATATTTTTTGCGGTTATAAACTTGATAAGAAAGTTGCAACTAATATATGTTACTAGTTTTCCTTTAATATATTTGTGGTTAAAAAAAATCAATCCGCTTTTATCATATTTCTATATACAAATAAAATTCATTAACACTTTTATATAAGTATTACACTTTATATATTTTCAATTAACAATGAAACGTTTATTATTTATTAAACATAAAATAAAATACCACAATTTATGCATTAGCAAATAATATTAATTTAGTAAAAAAGAAAAAAAAAAAAAAACGTGAGAGTTTTTAAGAAAGTAATTAAATTTAATTACTTTCATCTATATTTAAAATTTTAAATGTTATATTCATACACGTGAATTACTCTTAAATTATTATTAGAGAAAAATTATCTTAATTGCTATTCAACTGAATAAAAAAAAAAAATTTAATTGTCTTATAGATGAGATATGTTGGTAATTTTTTCACTACTTTCACTACTTTTAATTTAAATAATACAATTTTAAAAAATACACTAATAATAATTTTTACTCATAAAATTTAATTATAAAAAGTTTAAATGAGAATTTTTTTTAAATTTTTCTTTATATTCTTTTCTATATATGAAACATAGAAAAAAGAAAATAATTATTAAAAGCAGCATAACACATTCTTCTAATAAAAATGTTGATCTAAATAATAATAAATAATTGATAAGCTAATCAAAAAAAAAAGAAATAGAAAAATAAAATTCTAACATCCTGTAACATTGTTACATTTTTCTATAAAATTATTTTTTTTTTTTTTTGCAATAATTATTTATTATTATTATTATTATTAAAAAAAAGAAAAATTAATCAACCTCTATTGATATTGAAACATATAGAAATCGTGTTAACAAGTTAATTTTCTCTCTATTAAAAATAAAAATAATATAAAAATCTTACCTTAATCAAAGCATAAATAAAATAAATATAATTATTATTTATTGAAACAAGTTTATAAATAATAATAAAAAAAATATAAATGGATAATAATATTGAACTTTCCATGCATGTAATTTTTTTTCTTATTTTTTTTTTAAATTATTTTTATTAAAGAATAAATGATTTACAAGAAAGCATTAATACTTTCTATGATTTATGTTGGAATGTTCTTCAATTATTTTTTAAAACTATATTTGAAGCTTTTATAAGCTATAACGATGTCAGGATTAAGTAAATAGATCATTTCGCCTGTTTGTAAGCATCCACAAAACATCAAATAGAAATCAAACCTTTATTTTAATTTAATTTAATTTAATTAAAACTAAAACAAAATAAATTAAAAAATCTATATAACCTTTGAATATAAAAACTCATTAATAAACTCATTAAAACCTTTCAATTATTATTAAAAGCTTTACGCATTATAAATTTTCGACGTTCAAACATTGTTTTCACTTTTTCTTTTTAAATATGTTTGTTAAGATCGTTTTTTTTTTTTTTATTTTTAAATTATATTATCAACAAAAATAATAACTTAATAATAATACTATTATTATTATCAATTTACATTACATACATTACATTAGTTATAAAATATAATTTAATTATAATTAAATGACAATTGTAATGTTTTTTTTTTTTTTTTTGCCTGTGTCTATAGCTATCTAACAAAATAAAATTTAAATGAAAGTACGAGAGAGAAATTAAACTAGAACAATTTTTTTTTTTAAATAGTAACAATAAAAGAGTAAAAAAAAATTATTGTGCTTTTTTATCAGTGCATAAAATTAACATATTTACCATTATTATTATTATCATTATTATTATTATTATTATTACAGTTAAACCTCATATCATAAATAACAAGAAAAATTAAAAGATAAATAATGAAATGTCAATTACATTATTGACGTTATTTGCAAAGCCTACTTTTGGTTTAATTAAATGTTTTCAAGATAAATAATTCTTTGTAATAATAAATATTTGAAGTTTAATTGATAATTACCGGAGTATCATTAAAAGCTTATTAACTTATATTGAAATTTAGTAAAAGCTCAAATACATACATGTTGTCACTTTCATTACAAACACAAATTACATAAAACATTCTTTTTAAAGTGATATCATAATATTCACAAGAAATTATGAACAACAAATAACAGAATTCATTTTTATTTTATAAATTTCACATGTGTTGTACATTATTAACGGCATTTCATTATAAAACATTAAATGCGGGAAATATAAAATGACATAAAAAATTCATCCTACAAGAGCTTTCTATTTATAAAGTCAAATAATAAATTAAAATTATTATTGCAAAACGTTTAATAAAAAAAAAAAAAAAAAATGGCAATAATTAATTAATAAATAAAAAAAAAAACTAAAAATTATTTATTTACTTGTTTGAAAATAAAATATATATAATAAATGTGTTTTCAAAATAATTAATAAATATAATTAAATAAAAAAAAAAAAATGGGAAATAATGATGAAAAATTTTTTTTTTTTTTTTTATTCTTACGTCATGTACCTGTCATTAATTCAAACTTAAAGATATTTATTTAAGTTTAATTAATTTTTATTATTATTTATTAAGATAAAAAAAACCAAATATAAAACGAAAAAAGCACATTTATAAATTTTTTGTTATGTATTTTTACTTTTTTTTTTTTGTTTAATATTGTTAGGTACGTTTGAAGTGTGCAAAAAAAAAATCAAAACTAATTAATTACTTCTTTTTTTTTTATTTGATTTTTATTCTTTTCATTAACAGTTAAAGGATAAATATAATATTATAAAAATGACGTCATATATAATTATAATTACATTTATATTATTATTTGGATATAATTGTTTATGTCAAAGTTTTAATGAAACAAATAGTTCATTAAAGAAACCAAGAGCTTATGTACCTGATACCCATTCATTGGATTTTTCCTATCATAATCATGATGAAATGACACGATATTTAAGGTAATTAATAATAATTAATATGAATAAATGGAATAATAATAATGGAACGTTTTATATAATTTTGTTAGATCAACGACAGCACGTTATCCAAATTTAACAGCATTATATTCAATTGGTAAATCAGTTCAGGGTCGTGACTTGTGGGTAATGGTTGTCTCATCATCACCATACGAGCACATGATTGGTAAGCCAGATGTAAAATATATAGCTAATATTCATGGTAATGAAGCGGTTGGTAAAGAATTAATGTTACATTTAATACAATACTTTGTGACAAGTTATAATTCTGATCCATACATAAAATGGTTATTGGATAATACAAGAATTCATATATTACCGTCATTAAATCCGGATGGTTATGCTGTATCTAAGGAAGGTGTTTGCGATGGTGGACAAGGAAGGTAATTAACACTATTCGGAATGTTTTTGGTTTTGGTTTTTCTTTATTTAATAATTAAATGTGTTAACAGATACAATGCAAGAGGTTTTGATTTAAATCGTAACTTCCCCGATTATTTTAAACAAAATAATAAACGTGGCCAACCGGAAACAGATGCCATTAAAGAATGGATTTCTAAAATACAATTTGTTTTGAGTGGGTCATTACATGGTGGTGCATTAGTAGCTAGCTATCCATATGACAATACACCAAATTCTAGTAAGTATTTATTAATCTTAATTAAAATTTTGGGAAAAAGAGTATTCCCGTTATTGTATCGTCTTTCTTTTTCTTTTTTTTTTTGCTATTTTGTTATTTTGCTCAATGTTCGTCATATAATTTTTCACCCCAATGTCATGAATGACGTCATCAGAAAGCATAATAAAAAAAAAGCTCACAATAGTTTATTCATTTGTAAGATAATAGGAAAACATCATGCGCAGACGATGATGATGACGTGATTTATGAACTTGATCTGTTTTTGTACTGTCTGCATTCTTTCTTATTTTTTGTTTTTTTCTTTTACGTTTTTACTATACGAGAAAACCACCCTCTAATAATGATATTTGTGGTGCTTCTGTGTGATTTTTTTATTTGCTATTTGCTATACGTACAGCATTGAACAGCACATAAGAATAACAAATAAAGTTTTATAAAAAAAATTCATAAGAGAAAGTTATTTATAGAATTTATATTTACTTCCTTCCTTCCTATTTCTATGTATTATGTTTTATTCGTTTTTATATTTTTTGCGTCACTTGAAAGAGAAAAAAAAAATTCAAAACCAAGTTCATACAGAATAGGGTGATTCATAAAAAAAAATTGCTTTTTATATTTTATCTATTTATTATTTACTCTATTTTAATAATAATCAATTCTACCGTATAATTATATATGTATGTATCTATGTAATTAAAACGATTAATTCTTTTTATAAAAAAATAAATAACCTATAAGGAATATGTAGATCATCAGCATTATGTGCAAGTGAGTAATATTTACTAACAATGGTTTTTTCTTATTATTTTTATTTAAATATTTAAATATTTTATAATGAAGCATTTTACAATTTTATATTAATTTAAAAATTCATTCACGGTTTATGCTCAATTACAAATAAAACAATACAATTAATTTCCTCATAATTTTCCAGTTTTTAACTTGTGTATTATTAATATTTATTTGAATTTAAACTTTTTTTATTACATGTCCTCTTATGGGAACAGTGTTTCAAAGTTATGCATCAAGTCCATCATTAACACCAGATGATGATATTTTTAAACATTTATCACTTGTTTATGCTAATAACCATGCAAAAATGTCTCGTGGTGTTGCTTGCAAATCAGCGTCACCTTCTTTTGAAAATGGTATTACTAATGGTGCTGCTTGGTATCCACTTACCGGAGGAATGCAGGTAAGATTCTTATATTTAGATTTACTTATAATCAGGATTAATTACTTTACTGTATATTATTTTAGGATTACAATTATGTCTGGTATGGATGTATGGAAGTCACATTAGAAATATCTTGTTGTAAATTTCCACCAGGTCATGAATTAAGAAAATATTGGGATGACAATCAAATGTCATTAGTGAAATTCTTAGCTGAAGCACATCGTGGTGTACAGGGATTTGTTATGGATGTAACTGGCACGCCAATTGAACGTGCCTCATTAAAAATAAAAGGTCGTGACGTTGGCTTCCAAACAACTAGATACGGTGAATTCTGGAGAATATTATTACCTGGTGTCTATAAATTAGAGGTAAATAATTATTTAAAAAAGAAAAAAAATTTCATAACAATTAAAATTAAAAAAATAAAAATTAATTTAGGTTTATGCTGATGGTTATGCACCACGTGAAATTGATTTTATGGTAGTTGAACAACATCCAACACTTTTAAATGTTACATTACAACAATCCAAGGTAGTTTTTAATTTTTTTTTTTCTATTTTCTATTTTTAATTGCAAGATGTATTTTGGGTTAAAATTTATTTTTTAATTGGTGCTACATGATTTTTTTTTTTTTTTAGTATTAAGAAAATTCAAATAATTATTGTTGTGACGAATAACTGTATTATCGGGATGAAAGATCAAATCAAGATAAAAGTTCTTGTTGTCACGCTAGTTAAACGCTTCATAACAATTATTATTTGACATTTTAAATTTTAATTATTTGATTAAAGTAATTTTTGTAAAATAATGCAATAGCACAGTATTTTGGGGTGATTGGGTAAACAGTATATAAATAATCCTACTCTTAAAATCTATAATTCCAGCATCATCAAAATAAACCCAAACAACGTAAGAATAATCGAGGCAAATCACGTGTATCTGATATAATAATATTTCCTACAAGCAGCTAAATAATCTATTATAATTAAAATGAACAAAAAAAAAATCTGCTTTTTCTTTTCATTTTTTTTTATCTTCTTTTTCTTATTCTTCTTCTTCTTCTTCATCTACAATTTTCTTTTATTTTTCTCTTTTTCCTTATATTTTTATTTCTCTCTCCTTATCTTTAATTTAATTTATTTTTGCTAATTAATCAATAAACTCTAAAAATTATAATTAAAAATTTGTTAAATGAATGCAAAATCTTTGTATAATATCAACATTTAAATTTCTTCCAACCAACCAATTGGATTCTTTTTCAAATAAATTTATTTTATTTACATCCTTGTAAGTATAATAGATAATTCTATTTTGTATATATTTTATTTGTATATAAGTAGTATATAGATTAGATTGATGTAGATTAAATAATTGATTTGTACTTATTGAACTTTTATCAATTTTTGCAAATTAATTATTAAAATGGCTATGGATAATTATTTATTTAATTTTTTTTCATTAATTAATCCATAACAATTTTTAATTATTAATTAAATTTATAAATTAATTTATTAATAGCGACAAGATGGACCATTTAATACGTATCGTCCAGCAGCACCGCAACAACAGCAACAGTATCGTCCGCCACCACCACCAACTGGCGATAAAGGATTTTTATCATCAATCGGCAATGGACTTAGTAATTTTGTTACAAATATTTTTGGTTAAACATTAATTAAAATTCATAATTTTTTTCTTTAAAATGTTTTATTAATCATATATAAATTATGTTTTCCATTTATTGCAATTTTATAAATTTATAATATAAAGAAATAAATATATTTAAAGTTAATATAGCCGTCACGTGTTCATTTATATTATTGATAAGAAGATAAATTTAAAATGGACGGCATTTAATTTAAATAATAATTAGAAAAGAATTATTAAAAGTTATTATTTGTTATTTATTAAAAAAAAAAAAAAATTAATTAAATTAAATTATAATAATCTTGCAAGCATGTTTAATTAGAAAAAAAAAGTTTAATTAAAAAAAAAAAATAAGGACAATAAAATGAGATAACATGAAGAAACATAAATTATAAAAAAAAAAACACATGAAATTATTAAATAATCCACCACCTATATTTTTAGAATAAATTATAAAAAACAAAAAAAAAATTATTATTACTTAATTATTTTAATAAATAAAGATATATTTAAAAATAAAAATTTTCTGCATTTTATTAATTAAATAAATTTTTCTATAGCTTATAGAGTGACATCTGTTATAAAATGTTTGTAAACAAAAAAAAATGTTGAATGAATATTTTATATTTCCTCTAATTATAATACTATTATACCGGTAAAATAATTTTGTGTGGATTACATATAAAACTGTAATTAAACTTAATATCAACGGTCAACAAAGTTTACTCGGCTGTAACCACGAGTTTATTGTGAATGACACATACAATATTTTTTTTTTTGTTTAATTTTGTACGGTTAAACAGGAGAGCATATGTCCTTTCGTTTTAGCAACAGGTGTTGATTTCAATACCTTTAGTTTTTAATCAATAAAAAATATATTCATTTGAACATTTAGTTTGTTTGTTTCAGTGCGTCATAAGGCAACTTAAATAAGAAATATATATTATCTAATCATTTAACCTTAAGAAATAAAATAAAAAAGAAATAAGGATAAACTACAAGAAATACAAAATAAAAAAGAAACACTTTGCAAGAAAATATTTAAATTAAAAAAAAAAAAAAACTCTTTACCTATGAATATACATAGTAAGCCATTTCCGTATTATTTAATTTTGTATTTTTTTTTTGTTTACTTTGTTTATTATTCATTTGTGTTGCACACATACAAAAACCAAAAACAAAATTTTTTGTTTATTTTAATTCTTATTCCTTTTATTATTATTTTTTAATTAATTATTTGTGAATTAATTTTCTCTTATTTGTTGTCGTTTAATTTCCATTATTAGTAACAATTGATAATAGAAATTAATTTGATAAATAATTTATATTTGTTATTATTACTGCACGACAAGAGGAATTTAATTGTTTTAATTAATTTTTTAAAACAAACGTTTTTTTTTTTTTTTTCTTTGAGAATTTTTCGTTTTATTTCTTATAATATTTTGTTTATACTAAAATATTATTTATATAATTTAATTAATTTCATTTTTTAACAATTATCATAATAAATATTCATATAAATAGTATAGATAAAATAATAACTATGGAGCTGTTAGATGATCCTGCTCTTAAAACAACATCAAATAATTATAATTTTAAGGTAAAACAATTAAATTAAATTATTTTATAAAATATCAAAATAAAAAAAAAATTCTTCAGTATGTTTCTAGTGAAGATTTTGAACGTGTTATAAAAACAGTGCAAAGAGATCGTGTTAAAGCAAATCAAGATACGATTTGGGATGATTTTTGTCGTTTGCGTTTGCCGGCTGCATCTGGTGATCATCCGCCTCCAAAACCAAAGACACCACTACATGGTATATTAAAGAATAATATTAACAGTATGAAGGTTATATCTCGTGAGAACACAAATAGACCCTCGCCAAAAACACCAAAAAATGATAAAAATGCATTAAATACAACTAAGCAATGTCCTGCGGTTCGTGTACTAACTGACGAAGAAATTAAAAATATTATCGATTCAGCATTTAAAGAGGTAATTGATAAGCCAGTCACTCCACCTTCCAATGTCCCACCAGAAAATTCAGATAATAAAAAAACTGATTCCCTTCCAATTGAAAACAATGATAAGACCAAATCCGAAAACAATTCAAACACGAATAGCGAGAAATCCGTTAATGACGAAACAAATTTATTAACAAAAGTTAATATTAAGGATAAAACGGTTAAAAAGCATACTCATAGTAAAAATCCCGTATTGTTACAAGATATTGATGTTAAAAGTTATTGTTCCACAATAACTATATCATCGAATCATTCAGATAAATCAATAAATAAAAATTTGATTGATAATGATTCCGATTTTGATATTGAGGATGACCAACATGTATCGTTGTCGCCAATTGAAAAAGAACAAATACGAAAAATATTCCAAAATGATGTGAATATAAATATTTTATGATTTATCTTATAATAATTTTTGTTTTTTATGTTTTTTTTTTGTTTTTATGAATCAATTCAGGATCCAGATTATATGCAATTACACTATGGAAATATTGACCAAGAAACAAAGATGGATTCAAAATGTAATTCTCAAAGGAAATTAAAAAACTCTGAATTTGATATAATCGATGACGACGATGTTGATGATGATATTTCTGAGGAGGAGAATGAAGACGACGATGATGACGACGATGATGATGATGATTTTAATTACAATGCTGACTATATGAAAAATAAAAATAAACCAAATAATGTAATAAAAATGGGAATTCATTGGGGAGATTTTATAATTAAGAAAATTAATTTATTTTAGATTTACCCAGTAGTACGAATTAAGGCTCCATTTGCTATGGATAGTAATAAAGAAGAAGAAGAAGAAGATCTCGATGATGACGAGGATGTTGATGATTATGATAATGTTATACATGACAATCAAAAAGAAAAAAATCATATTGATCAACAACTTATAAATAAAGAAATAATACAAAAGCAGATGAATGCTGAAGTGGTTTGTAATAGTAATGGTGGTGGTGATAATCATATGGATCGTATAAAACTTGATTTTAATAAAATTGAAAAATCAAGAGATTTGCACGGTATGAATCAGGATTATGAGATAAAAGAACGGCCAAATACACATTTATCAGAAAATGATGATTTATCTTTAATGCAAAATTTTCGAGAATCAACAGAATATTGTGATTTAGTAAAAAAAGAAAATCAGAAAAGAGTAACTGTTCTTGGTGGTAAAACAAATAATATAAACAGCGCAATAATAACGAAACGCCCAGACTCAAAACTGGAATGTAAACAGGAAGTAATTGTATTACTATCTAAAATAACAAGTTTTCAAAAGAAAATCTTGACAACCCTTGACGAAATCAAGTAAATTGTTTTCATTTATTTATTCTTCTGCTTATGCTTATGAATTTTATTAATTTATTAGGGTAAATTTATTGGATATACCAGAGCCAGACGGAGCATTCGATGTTAAACGTAGGCAAAAACGATCTACAGAATTTACAACTAGGTTTGCTAGAAATTATTTATATCAAATTGGAAGATTGGTGAATTTTTATTTATATTTCTATAAAATAAAATTCAATTTTTTTCAATAAAAAATTAATTTATTTTAGACTGAAGACATTCGCATATTTATACCCAAAGATACAAAACAATTTAAAGTCAATCATGATATTAGCATTAAGATATGTACCTTATACAGTGTTATACTGCAGGCAGCTCAATCTTATAATAAAAATATGACAAATTTCATAATCAATCGTAATCCGGATAAGTTGCAAGTATTTTTAAATTTAATTATAAATTCAACGAAACTGTGTTGTGAGAAACATATCTTTGATATAAATGATTTAATTGTAAAGGTACAGATAGAGAGAGACGAAATTATATTATATTTGTACAAACAATTATTAATTTTCTTAATTAAAACATTATTTTTAGACGATATTAGAGAAGTGCTGTGACATAATTATTTATTCACAAAATGTTCAAAACAACAACAGCATCACAAATTATCGTGTTGAATTCAATAAGAACCGAACAGCAAAGAAAATGAAGCATGTAAGCGTAATTTAAAAAATCAATCAATTTATAATTTTTTGTAGTTGTTTTCAACTAATTTATATATTAATTAAAAGTATCCTAAGAAATGGGAACCATCACCGGTTAAAAATAAACTCTCCATGTACGATTCAACAGTTGTACGTCCAATTAAGCCCACGTCCTCTCTGAAACGGATAAAGTTAATTAAGCCAAAAAGCAAATCAAAATTAGTAATTAACATAAAGGACAATACTAACCATTCTGCTAATAATCAGCATCAATTTACATCTGCTGAATTATCATTGAATAATAAAAGTGACGGCAGTTGTACAAATTTAGATCATTTAGAAGATCAGAATAATATAAATGATACAATTCAAGTATCAAAGAAGATACTTAAAAAAAGTCCAAGGTTTAACAAAATTGGTGATAATATTAATACAATGATGGAGAATCTTGATTTAGATGATGATTCACTGGTGAATATTACAAAATTACATTATTTTTTATTATTGGTTTTATAATTATTGTTATTCATTTTAGTCGATGAGAAGTGTTAAACCAACAAAGGTGATAATACAAAATATAGCACATGGCATTGTAACAAATAGAAAAAAAACTAGTGCATTATCGTCTGCTGGTAATAATAATAATAATAATGTAGAACATCAATCAGCTACAATTCCACCATCACCCGGAACCAATATGAACGATACAGTAATGGAAGCATTGCAGTCGATTACAAAGCAGCAAGTACAAGAGATACTGGGCCCACTAATGTCAAATCTTGGACTTTTATTATCTGATAAGGTAACAACAAAACTTAATAATAATAATAATAACAATCACATCATTATTTTTAAATTTAATTTTATTTTATTATTTTATTTGAATTAATTTTGTTTTTAATGTTTTTTTTTTTTTTTTTTTATTTAATTAATTAATTTTGATTACGTTTTAAAAGTATTATATATATTATAAAAATATATATTATTATATACGTATTTATTTGTGTTAATAATATTCTGTTTATATATATAATAAATTTAATATAATTTTCGTGTAAATCCAATTTAAAAAATGGAGAAAAACATACGAAAAGGAAAAAAAAAAATTATTGAATTAAAAAAAAAGAATAATAAAATATTAAAAAAAGGGTCGGGGGGAAAAAAGACAAAAAGAAAATAAAATATTAAAAAATAAAGTTTAATTAAGAAAAAAAAAAATATTTTTTCCAAAAAGGTTTCGTCGAAACAAAAAAATAAAAGTTTTCTTTTATAAACTAAAATCGTTCTCTCCCATAATTAATAACAATAATAATAGTAATTAATTAATCAATTAATTATATAAGCGTAATTTAAAAAAAAAATTTGTGTATTTTTTTAGTGTGTGTATATGTGTAACGTGTGTGTGTTTTTTTCTTTTTTTAGTTGTGCAATATTTGCGCATTTGTTTGTTGATTTTTTTTTTCCGGATATTTTTGAAAATATTTAGAAATATATATGTTTAAAAAAAAATTGTTTGTATTTGGGGATACAACAATTATTTTTTTAATTAACCACAGCATGCAGTGCATAATGGCTTGTTGTCCTCAACAGCAAATGTATTCGATGTTATCGGTTTTTGGCATCTCTGTAAAATAAAAACAAAACAACACAAAAAAGTTATCATCTGAAAATAATAACATATAATAATAATACCGATTTTTACCTTGCATTTAAAACACTCTTTATGCCATTTAGCATCGAGGGCAACTATTGCTTTATCTATAATTGGTTGTGTACATCCTTCGCATCTTGCTGCAAACATTATTTCATAATCATTTTTACAATATGGTCTTCCTTCACGTTCATAAAATGTACCACCAGATAATGGCTTTTTGCAAGCACCACCGCATGTAAAGTGATCCTCGTGCCATGTTTGTCCAAGTGCCTTAATTACTTTCTACAAACAAAAAAATAAATTTTTGCATTATGTGCGTGTTTAAAAATAATAATAATAATAAAATCAAAAATCTTTATTAAATATTGGAGCCTCAAAGTGATTGGTACCAAAGTATAATCGATTAGGAAACTTTGTGCTCCCCATTATAAATCTAAGTTATTTTCAGTTGAGGTAGCTTTTCTTTGCGTGCGCGCTAGTATAAACCTCGCTAGGTCAGAAGGTCACATTATATAAACCGTGAATAACAAAACATTTGTTTACATTTTTCGGTACAAGTCACGATGTAATCTACTATTTCGCAATAAATAATCAGGATAAAAATAAATTATTGCTAACAGATATATTTTTTTTTTATAAAAACGATAAAGAAAACAAAATCCAGCAATTTTTTTTTTAGACCTAAAACACTCTATTGGCGAAATTTGTTTTTTTTTTAGATTTTCAATAAGAATTTTCAATAAAATAAAACAATTCAAATAAGGGGGGCACGTGCTGTGAGAATTCTTTTACAATAATATAATAAATAAAATAAAAATTATGATAAAAAAGAAAAATAAACTGAAAAGCGAAACAAAATCTAAAAATACAAAATTTTCTAACACAGACTTTTAAAAATAAAATTTTTAAAAATTATTTAAAGAAAGAAAGAATGAAATCTCAGAGAAGACTTAGTGTCTTACAAAATTATTATTATTATTATTATTATTATTCAACGTGAAAATTCTATTTTATTTTATTTTTCGGAAAAACAATTATCCTTGGTGTTCTGTTCAGTCGCGTTTCAGTGTTGTGTTGAGGTTGTTTATTCTTATTATTATTATTATTATTATTATTATTATTTTATAATATCTCATCTGTATCTGTTGGTACACAATGGTTAACTACTACTATGCAATTTTCGAATTGCTTTTGAAAATCTATTAACAACATACAACAACTGACTATAATAATAAAATATTTATTAAAACAAAAAAAAATAAAAATTATAAATATTGTGTATGTTTATACACTTGTCTTCAATATTTTAAATTTTATTGTTTTGCGCCAAGTTATATACACAAAAAAAAAAAAAAATAATAATAATAATAAATAAATAAAAACGCGAAAAAATCACTCGTGATCATCAACGGTAACAGTAATAACAGCATTTTTCTCGGGTATCTCTTTAACTTTATTGTAAAAGGAGCGTTTTGTCAGTTATGTTAATTTGCGCGGGTGTATACAACACCACAACACGGACCAAAATTAAATTTAAACATTAAAAATTTAAATTAAATTAAATTAAATATAAATTCTAATATAAGAAAAAAATGTTAATTTTTAAAAAGAGTATGTTTATATATGATATATATACACAAGAAACATTTCTTCAAAAAATAAGAAAATGCAATGAATCACACTGAAACGGACACGAATGAATCCCAACCCAAACCGACTGACTGATCATCTCTTACTGAATTATAAAAAAAAATAAAATAAATAAAATGTTTATTTTTAATTTCAATAATATATAAGTTTATTATATTTTCATTTTAACCTAAATAATAATAATAATTTTTTCATTTGATTGACAATTATGATCCGTAGAGGAGACGACGTGTTTTTACAAAAAGAAAAATTCCACTTTGTTTTTATTACTTTTTTTTTTATAATGCTGAAAAATCATCTGTGATACACTTGTTGTTGCTTTTACTACAAATGGATATGATTTATTAGAGCGTTACGGCGGTATCGTCGGTCGGTGTTGATCGGTCACTTGTTGTGTCCTGTTTTCATAGGTGTTTTTCATCTAAATAATTTTTCGTATTTTTTGCGTTTGTTTACAAAATATTAATAAAGAAGGTGGTTTTAAATTTTGATTTCTTTGACAATTTTTTTTCAAGACGAAAGTATTTTGTATCACTTTGCGCTCTATGAACACACATTTATTTATTTTAATTTTATATTCTAATTAAATAATTCAATGCGTTAATATTTATTATATTTGATAACTTTTATTATTTTTATTATTATTATTATTTGCTGAGTTAAAAATAAATTCGAATTATCTTTATTTTTATTTTTAACTTCATAGAATTATATTAAAACGTTAAATTTCATTGTTGCTTTATAAAATATTTGTTTAAGATTAATTTTTTATAATCATACACATATACTACCTAACTAAAATTCATAAATTTTTATCGCAAAAAATGTATATTTTTATTTTTTTTAATTACTAATTAATTAATTTAATGACTGAATATTTATGTAGATGTATGTGATTATATTAATTAAATATCGTTAAATATTGATTTGGTAAATAAAATAAATGGTCAAAGAATTCCGTTTGATTTTTCATTATTAATTTACAATGATTTGTATTTCTTTACCACTGTGGTACGAAGAAGAATATTTTTTAATTGAAAATGTGTTTTTAGATTAACCTTAATCTAAATCTTACTGATTATACGAGGATATTATTATTAGAATAAAACAATATTGTCTTTTAATAAAATTAAAAACTATTTCCTTACGCGCCATTGAAAATGAAAAATTAATTTATTTTTATAATTATTTATTTGCCATTACAAAAAGAGGAAAATTTAATATTTGTGTGTAGTCAAATAAATATTAAATAAACAACAATAAGCAACAATTATTTTTGTGGGGATATGAGAACACACGTTTGATTATTACGTAATCCTACTTCCCGTCCAACAATAATTAATAAAACAAAAAAAAAAAATGAAAAATAATAATTTAGTAAATTCAATCGAGAATTAATTTCTATAATTAATCGATTTGTATATTATTGGACAGAATTAAGAATATATGAATATATTTATTGAATTATTAATTATAAAATGCTATTTTACTGTATAAAAAATAACAAATTTAATTAGCATGTCATCCGTGTATTACTCAGCCACTTAATCATTTAACAACATTTATTAGTATGTACATGATATTACAAAAACCATGTTTTACATATTTGTTTACATTATTTTTAATGTTTTTTCAATTATTTTATTTTTAAATAAGATTTTTCTTTAATTTATCAGAATAAAGTCTGTTTTAGAGAGGAGAGTGAGATTAAATTATATTAAGATGTCGGTCAAAATGTGTAAATCCGTATTTAAGACACATATATTTCATCATTTTGTTAATAATTGTTTATTTTAATATACAATATTGATTGATTCACAATATGTTATACTCTGATATTGCATAATTCTTAATAATAATTGAATTATATGCACATAACAAGTCCAAAAATTTTTATAAAATCTTTTTTTTAAATTTAAATTCAACTTTAATAATAATAGTTATTATTATTAAATAATAATTATCATTATTATCATAATAAAATTGGTTAAAATCAAAATTATAAATAATCATAATTAAATTATGACATCATTTTTCTATTGTATATTTATTATTTTTTTTTTTTTGTGTACTCTGTTCTGTCTCTAATGTTTTATTTAACTTTACGGGCGCTATACACAATACAACACGTCTTCTTTCTTTCATTATTCTTATTATTATTTGTATTTAATTAATAAATAATAATTTAAATAAAATAAAAACAAACCAACTATAGTTGATAAAAGAAAGATTAGCATTTTAATTTATAAAAATTAACAACAAAAACAAACAAGTCCATAAATGTAATTACATTAATTTAAAAAAAAAATTATTATATTTTTTTTTCTTATTTGTATTTTTAATGTTTTTTTTTTGTTTTGTTTTTATGCATTGAAATTATTTAATAAATTTTTGCAAATTAATATATTAAACTCTATCATCCACCACCACCACAATTACCACCACACAATAGCAAGAAGCCAAATTATATTATTCGCGTTCATAAAAACAAAAATAAATAAAAACATTTCTATTATTCGCGTGTGTTATTGTTTTTAAAAAAAAATTAATTTTTTGAGTGGTTTCTTGTTTAAATGACTTCGATTCTTTTTTGTTTTTTTTTTAAGTTAAAATAATTATTTATTTAATACCTCTAACATACAAAAAAAAATAAAATTAAGATTAAAAATAAAATAATAAATCTTCTTACCTCTCTAATTGGTTGTTTGCACGAAGCACAAATTTCAGTAAATTTTTTTAAATAACATTCAGAACAAACTGGCTCACCATCTTTTTGATTAAATGTACTCTCTCTAATTGGATTTTCACATATTTTACATTGAAAATGTTCTGGATGCCAACTTTTTCCAAGTGCATTTATAACCTAGAATAATAATAGTTTTTTAATACCTTTTTTTTTATGTTATACTTAAAGTTATAAATTTATTACAATGACATAATCGAAGATAGTGAAAATTTACCTATAAATTACATGTGTTTATCGATTTTATTTAGTTTATCAGTAAAGTAATTTATTGATTATTAAAGTATCGATGATTTTGTATTTAAAAAAAAATAATAATAAAAAATTGTCTTATTATGCTTTACATACATTACATATAATAATAAATCAAAAGGTTAAAGTTTTATTTTGTAAACAGAAACACAACCATAATTAGTTTACATATAATAAAAAAATAATAAAAAAACAAACATAACTTACACTTGTTGTAATGACGGTATTACATTTACTGCAAATTACCTCAGCATCATCAGCCTATATAAGTATAAAAAACCAAAAAGAAAATTTTTTAATAAATTTTAATGAAAATAATCCAAAAAATAAAAAATAAAAAAAAAGTAAACACAAGAGAAGAGAAAAAATAAATAAAATAAATAATATATTTAATTCTGGTTTATGTTAAATGATATATCTATGATCTCATCATAAATATATTAAAAATAATTATATAAAAAAAAAAGAAAAAAAATTCTGTCATTTCTTACTCGCATTCTTAAATAATTTTGTCTTTTAACATTAAGAAAAATAAATAAAAAAATAAATAATAAAAAACAATTTAATATTTCATTTCACACATATAACTCATAAATTGCTTTTTATTATTTCATATTTAATTTTTTTATTATTAAAGGAATAAAAAAAAAAAAAAACCAAAACCAAATAACAATTTTCATCGTTTTTGTTTCGCCTAGATTTATATGTGCAATTTAATTAAAGCACACACATAATATATTACATAAATAATAAATAACAAACCTTTACTAGTAATGTTAATCAAATAATAATAATAATAAAATTTATCGACAACAACAACCGACGACTATGACATTAATTAAAAATATCCTAAAATTATTATTAGTGCTTTATACGCGGGAAATATAATAGTAATATCAATAAAAATTAATATTATTTCTTTCTTATTACAAATTTATGAGTCATATTTATTAGTAATTAGTTAAAAAAAAAAAAAAAAAAAAAATTATATTTATCTAAAAAAATAACACATTTTTATTTTTCGCGGTTTTTATAGATTTATTTTGTGCACAGGGAGGGGGGGTTTTATTAGAAAATAATTTTCTTTATTTATATTTTAAATAATAAAATATTTTATTAAAATAAAGTTGCATTAATATAACAATTAGAGATTATTATTGCAAGATGTTTTGTTTTCTCAAAATGCGCTTGTTAATTAATTATAATTTCTAAGTAAAAAAAAAGAAAAAAAGAAACACACACAACAAAGTCGCCAGTCTGTTTCATATGTTAATTAAAAACCTTTTTTTTTTTCTTTTCAACTATTAATTTGTTTTAATTAAATACACATATGTATATTAGGCAGCTTAATCTATGAAACAGTATGTTTTTTTTTTTTTTTAGCAAAGTAATGTGTAATCAATTTTATAAAAAAAAAAAAATATTTTTAATGTTGTTAAAGATTGATAACGTGTACGATATTTTGGCAACAGAAGTTATTAGGTGAAAATTCATTTTAATGTTTGTTATTAAAAATGATTTATTATTTTAAATGAAAAGTAGTGATGGTGTGGTGGTTAAATTAGATTGATTGTGGTTTTATGAGGTAATAATTGTTTTTATTAATATTCATTAAAGCTCGCACTACTGGGTTAAAATTTTTTCGAACGTGACGTATTTTCTTTGCTATGTGCTATGTGCAGCATTATTAAAAAATGCCTTGGCTCCTTCTCTTTACGCATTTACATTTTAAATATGTGACATAATTTTATTAGACACACTGTTTTTTTTTTTTAACAATTAATCTTTTTTTTATATACAATTTTTTTATTATGCATATGTATGCTAATTCCTCTTTGATTATACATTTTTTTTTCTTTTCTTTTCGTAATTTATATTATTTTAATCTATCGAAAATAGATGATGATGTCGTAATATATTTATTTATTTGCTAAAAGTTATAACAAAAAAAAAACGTTTAAATATAATGAATAAAAAAAAATTAAAAACTATTTTAAAAGCATCAAGTGGTGGTGTGTGATGTGGAGAAAATAAAAATATTTTTATTTTTTTTTTTTTTTTGTTTCTTATTGTTTTAGATTAATAGAGGACAAACAAAACACACACTGGATATATTTTTGATTAGAAAACGTTTTTCTTAGCCGTGAAACGATTTATAAAAAGTACAAAAGAAAAATAATAATCCAATAATTATTTTTTTTTTTTTTATTATTATTATTATTATTATTATTATTATTATTATTATTATTATTATTATTATTATTATTATTATTATATCCGACGACCAAAAAGAAAATAATAAAAAAGTGATAAAAAAATAAATAAATTGTTGATTATTTTTAGAAAACTTTGGCACAAGTAACTGAATGAATTTTTTTTATATAGAAATTAAAAAACAAAACAAAACAAAATTAAAAATAAACGATAAGCCACAATTATCATTCTTTTCCATGTCACGTCATATGGTGTTGGCTATTTTTTTTTTTTTTTTTTTTATTCACATTATATATCATCAAGCAACAACAACAATATAAGTGTTAATTATATTTTTTTTATTTCTATTATTATTTAATTAATGCGCTTCATGTTGTAGAATTTTTTATTAATAATTATTATTATATAAAATTGAATTAATATCGTCGTTAAAATATGTGCATAGGAATGATGTTTTTCTTTAAATAAAAGCAAATAATTGTTGTTGATTTTCCTATTTAAGCAACAACAGTGGTTTTGCAAATAATATTTTAATGATATATTCTTAGTAGTTTTATTATATTTTACTATTAAAGATGTGTCAACAAACAATAACAATTTAATATAACTATTAGGTTGGGATTTATATAAAAAAAATTAAACTTATGTAATTCTCATCATTTAATTATTTTTTACGGATTATACATGATATTTGAGATCTTAAACATATTAATCTTTACCAAAAATGTATTAATACACACGCGATAAAACAATAAAATAAAGAGAATCCTTTTTCGTCACAAACTTATATGTGTCAAAAAAAAATATTTTTATTATGAGATTAAGAAAAAAAAATAACGTCAAGGTGATTTTTCTACTCAATTTACATATTTTTGCAAATTTACTTTTTTTTTTTATATACACAACACAGATGTGTATATGCTTCGCTGCCGGTTAATTTATAAATTAAATAATAAAAATGAAAATTAAAGAATCATATACATATGCATATGTTTATAATGAAAAACCGCGATTTTATTTGTGTTACATAGATATTTATTATTAATCTATAATAAGATGTATATAAAACAGCATTAAAAAAAAAAAAAAAAAGCTTTGAAGAATATAAAATCATCTTTCAGAAGTAAATTATTAAAATTTCAATTATATTATTTGGTGGATGAATACCAGAATAATATTTTGATGATTTCTCTTGGTGGTGGTAATAGCATTTGTTGTTAAATTTTTAATGTTTAATAACAGAAATTTATATATAAAATTTCTTTTGATTTTTTTTTTTTTTTATTATATTTATTTTTCTTTGATTGTTGGCTTTTCTATTTCAATTTTTCAACATTTAGATTTTTTTTTTTATTAATTATTTAATAATAAAAAAAAAGACAATAAAAATAACACAGCAGACTTAGTAGAGAGTGGCTACTGTGCTACTACTACTGGCTGTGAGTGGTTTTTTTCTTTCGTTTGATTTTATTTATTATTGTATATCGATAAAACGCGATTAATTTGCTCCAATTAATGTTTTTTTCATTTTTATTTATTTATTTTTTTTTTTTATTCAAATTATTATTATTTTCTTTATTTTATTGTTGTATTTATGTTTGTAGCAAAAAATAAACCAAAAAAAAAATTACTTGACAGACAAATCCATACAAATTTATTTTTAAATCTTAGTTTGGAGGCTACAGATTCCCCCTAAAGCTTTAATTCTTTGTTATTATTATAATTATTATTAGCGAAACAATTCTTTGAAGTAGAGTAGTTGTGTTTTGTGTTAATTATTATTATATATGCGGGTAATATGTTATATAAGAATTATTTTTAATATGAGTAATGTAAGAATTAATTTAAATTTGCGCGCACATTAAACACCAAAAATGAAATTATTCGCCCTTTACAACTACTTTTACGTATGATCTTTCTCATTTAATTAAAGCTTAAACGCAGCATGAAAGTTATTTAAGTCATACGTATTCTTTAAATAATAAAAAAAAAAAAAAAAAACTAAAAAAGCAAATAGAAATATAACATCAAGACAACCAAATTGCAATTAAATTAAATTATGCGAACATAAAAATTCTTCAAGTTTTTTTCGTTCATTTAGCAGAAATTGTCATTTTTTTTTTTTTTTTATTTTTTTTTTTTCGTTTTCATTAATATAAAAATTCTTTAAGCTAATATTATTAACGTTTGGAGTGAAACGAACGAACACACACAGTCTGTTCCTAAATTAAATTCTATTATTATTATTAATTATTTTCTTTAAATTATTTTCAATGTCATATTTTTTCTAAATTTAATTAATTATTGCTTGGGTTTTTTTTTTTTTTAAGTAACAAGAAAAACACAACTTTGACCATGACTTCATAAAAATAATAAAGATTTGTTTACGTTTTTTGTTCTCTCTTCTTAAAATTTTCTGTTATTTTCGCGTTTTTGTAAATTAGTTTTCCTTCGATTAACAGTTTTTTTTTATTAGAAAAAAAAAAATTGTATTTATGAGGAAGAAGAAGATAATTTTGTGTTATTTGTGTAATAATGAGTGTAGTGGGCTTTAGCGCGCTATGAGTTACTAAATTGGGAAATTTATTGTTTTTTTCATCATTTTCGTTTTCAATGAAACAAATAATTTTCTTCAATTTTAAATTTAACTTTAGATTTTATTTAAAAAATTTATTTGCCCTACTTATATATAGACAGACACACCACCTTTTAATAATTTATTGTTTTTGTATATGAAACACGCTGTTTATGTAACATTATATCTGCACACTAAAAAACTTAACGATATAGAGAATAAAAATGAAATATATATATCAAATTCAATATTAAATTAAGAAAAAATGCCTAATAACATAATTGCAAAAATATAAATAATACAGCGTGCTCTGCTGATTTTGCAAAATATGTAAAACATACAACAACATTATCAGGTTCATATCTCGTTACCTCATAAAATATTAACCAATTAATATTATTTATAATTATTACATCACACTAAGGTAAAAATTAGGTTGTTTTAGTTAAAAAAAAAAAAAAACATTTTAAAATTAATTTAAGTATGTAAAAATGACCAAAAACAAACAAAATTAAAAAAAAAAAAAAATAGCAGGAAGGAAAAAGAAAAAACCGCGTCTCGTTTGTTTAATCAATTATAATTTATTTATATTTTGTTTATAATATTTCTTATGCAAATAAAATTATAATAATAATGTTTTGTTAATTTTCCCTTCCTCTTTATTATTTAAAAAAAATAATAAGATGCTTGGGTTTTCCTTATAATAATAATCGAAAATTCTTTAATTCTTTAAAATTGCTTTTGTAAATAGAATAAATGTTTGTAATAAATGTAAATCAATTTATTGAAAGAGGCGACATAATATCGTTTAAGTTTTAAATAAATTTTTTTAATAAATATGCCAAGAGGAGGTGGTTCTATCAAGGATATACAGTCTAAAAAACTCTATTATCTAAAACCACTGATAAATGTTATGCGTTTTGTGCAACCAACTCCTTAATTTTTGTAGAGTACCTCTCCTCTATTTTTGTTATATTCAACTATTTTATTTTTATTAATTACTTTAATTAAATTTTAATAATAGATTAATATTACACACAACACACAACACACTTTTTTTTTTATTAATATTAAACATAAAATGTATACAAATAATAATAATAATAATAAAATTAAATTTAAAAAATCACTCACCATTTTTAATAGAATTTAATGTTGCTTTTAATTACAAAAAAAATTAAAAACCAATTGAAAACAAAATCAAAAAAAAAAAAAACAAATTATAACACACTTATTAATATTCTTTAATTACTCTTCTTTTTCTTTTATTAATTAATTTTCTTTCTTGTTCTTATTCTTTTTTTTTTTTTTCTTTCGTTTATCCAACAGTCACCAGTGAACGTTCAGACAATACTAAATGGTTTGAATAAAACAAATATTAATACAACTATGCCAAAGTTGCCGTTGAATGTAAAAACATCAATATCAAATGATTTACTACCACAATCACAATCAGTTATAAATAATAATAATAATAATAATAACATTAATGAAGAAAATATAAATAATAATTATGATATTATAAATAATATAACCGCCAATGTTAACGTTGATAATCAAAAAAATAATAATGATAATAATAATAAATGTCCAAATGATATTCAAGAACTAAGCATTACTACAAAAGAAATGGAAAATGATGTTAAACCGAATAATAAAAGTATCGCAACAGTTAATAGTATAACAAAAAATCTTTTTGAGAAAAAATCATCGGAAAAGCTGGTGCAAGTAAACAACAGTAGTAACAACCAGGATGATGTTAAATCAAATGTCAATTGCAATATCAAAACATTGTAAGTAAATAAATAAAATAATAATGATTTATAAATAATTAAAATTAAGGAAAAAAATTTCCAAGTATATTAAATAATTTCCTTTATAATAAATAAACAAGATGTGGTGTTGTGTGGTGTTTGGGTGGTGGTTTTTGTCTGTTATTAATATTATATATTATTATTCTAATTAAAATCTCTCTCTCCTCTACTCTCCAAATCTTTTCTAATTATTTTTTTTGTTTATTTAAAGTATGATTCAAAGATTATTATTTAAACAAATTTTGTAAATATTACTGGTTGTGTTGTATTTAATTATTATTATTATTATTTTTTTTTTTTTTTTGTGAAAATAATAGTTATATGAGGATGATTATTACGTGGTTTTTTTTTATAATTATAAATTTGATGTATAATAATTAAATAGAATAATGATAAAACAAGCTGTGCTTTTTGATGAGGGGGATATCTTAGAAATTATATCAATGACACATTTATTTTTTTCAAAAACACTGAGCGAAAAGCACAATTATTACAGATTAACAAACAAACTACTAAACGAGCGCTAATAGTTCTTTTTTTTTTTGTACATGTTATATTATATAATAATATTTATTTATTTATTTATTCAAGTAACTAATAACAAATATAAATATAAATTCAACAAATTAAATCAATATTGAGTCATTTAATATAATAAACATTGATAGTTAATTTATTCTAAGCGATTAAAAGATTTTTTTTTTTTTTGTTAGTTGATATAAAAAAAAATAAATAAATACATTTCACACCTCTCTTGTTAAGATTTTATTTTTTTTTTCACTGAATATAAATTGATTGATTTATTGCAATCTCTCTGGTTGGGTAATGTTTAAATCATTATAATTTATCAACTGTCTTTCTAAGACTGTTTTTTTTTTACAGGAGAAAGCAATTAATTTGTAAAAATTTACAACCATTTTTATAATTAAAAGAAAAATCAATCAGTAAAACTATAAAACTGCTATTTTTAACAACAACAACAACTAAATAAAAGCAAAAAAAAAAAAAAAGCTTCGCACTTCCCTAACATATTTTTGTCAACAAAATTGAATCATTCATAAAAAATGTTTGTTTGGTTTTCAAAGCCAAAGTTAAAAACAAAAACAAAAAATAAAACACTAATCACAGATAACACCAAATATAGTAAAAGCTAAACTTGAGACTTAAGTAAAAAAAAAAAATAAATAAATAAATAAAAAAAATGTTAATTAACAAGAAAATATGCATAAATGTCTGAAAAATTTTGTATCACACTATAAAAAAATATGAAAAATTAAAACAAAAATAAAAAAAAAAAAACCTAGACAAGCCAGAAGTTCAACTAGTTTTTTTTTTTCATATTTTTAAACGTGATTTATAATTTTTCTTTAAAAAAAAAATCATTTTCCTTAAATATAAATATATTTATTAATTTTCTGTGTTCGTCTTTATATATTTTGTAACAATAAAAATAGCGAAAAAGAAAAAATAAAATAAAATAAAATAAAGAATAATACACACAACAAACACACATAGTGTGTGTGTGTGTAGCGTTTTTATAAAACAAAAAAAAATTAAAAAACAAACAACAAAAAAAGAAAGAAAAGTAAAATATCTATGTGCAAAGCGCAAACACAAAAATAACACTTTTTTTTTTTACTACACCCACCCACACATGATTTTATAATCAATTTTTTTCTTTTTATTATTTGTTTTTTTTTTTTTTTATTGATAAAAATAAATAAAAGAAAAAACAAAAAATTATTTTATAATATCGCATTAATTTTATTTATACAAAATACAACAAAAAAAAAGAAAAGAAAAGAAAAATGCAATTTTAATTCTTTTTGTTTTTTTTTGCTTTCTTATTTATTAATTAATTAAAAATAAATTATCTTGTCATGTTGTGTGCGATTATTATTAAAACCGAAAACACAAAAAAAAAAGAAATATTTTATATAAATTATAGCTTTATTTTTGTTTAATTAAATTAAATAACGTTTGCATGCACAACATGAATAATTTTGCATAGTTTTTACGCGATTGCTTAAAATAATAAAATGCAATTGTTGTAATAATGATTTATTTACATAATCGCGTTTGAACTCCTGTAAATTTTGAAATTTCTTTCTAAACACTAGACACCAGACACAGTAGACACTAGATAATCAGTTCGTAATTTTTTTTAATTAATTAATTAACAACAGCGAAAATAATACAATCAAAGAGTTTAATGTTGTTTGCATTAGAAAAGCTTCTTTTTTTTTATTTTTAAATTAACTCGGAAATACAAAAGATCCCCCTTACACAATTACGATGATTATTTTTAGTCAATGTGATAATTTTAATTAGATTAATTATTAAATATGCTATAAAATTGCACAACACACAACCTTTAAAAAAAAAAACATTTAATAACACCATTTCAAAAATGATAACATAAGTGGTGTATTAATAAAATTAGTACAAATCGACACAATTAAATAATTAAGATATGAACGGACGTGTATAAATCTAAAAGTACTTGAAAATTCTATATTTTTCTTCTATAAATAAATGATAATAAATTTTTTTCAAAAATATTTTTTTAATTGTGAATAATTGATAATTAATAATGTGTTAATAAGTGTGGCCGGCCGGGTATTATGCGCGGGGTCATCATAATTATTATTTACTACTCACAAAATATTATTAGTTAGTGATTATAAACTAATTAATCATTGTCAACAATAATAAATAAATAAATATTTAAGAAATCTTTTTCAAAAAATACAAAAAACTAAAATTTTTACACTATTACTGATATGTATGTTGATAAATGTTAATTGTTTTAATTTAATTTTTTTTTAAACACTACTACTACTACTACTACTACCCGCTCAATTAGTAATTAAAAATTCAAAAAAATTTAACAGCTTCTTTAACATAAAAACGAAAAAAAAACTAATTAGTAGTGCGGGCGGGCGCATTTTTAACCCCATTAAAATTATATAAAAAAAAAAAAAAATTTTGCTAATGAATTAAAACAAGAATTTTATTTTTATTTAAATTAAAAAATTCTCATTATTCCGGGCATCATAAGAGTGTTTAATTTATTATTATTGCGTTTGTTTTATTATATTTGCAATTAGACAAGAATTAAAAAAAAAAAAAAACCAACATGCAATTATATAGAACAAGCAAAAAAGAATTTTTTTTTTTTGTTTTCTAATTTAATTAAATTAAAATTAAAAGGGGAGAAGTTATTTATTTTTTTTTTATTTTCTTTTATTTTCTTTTATAGATAAATTACATTTTGATTAATTATTAGTTACTAAATAAAAAAAAACAAAGATGACCTCACCAATGAATTTTTATTTTATTTATTTTATTTATTTATTTATTTATTTTTTGCTATCTTTATACCACGATTTTTTATTTATTTTATATATTGATAAAAAAAATATATATATATATTTTTTTATTTTTATTTTTATTTATTATTTTATTGAATAATTTTTATTTGCTTTAACAATAAAAAAAAAAGAAAACAACAAAATAATCGAAAAAGTGATTATTTTTTTTTTCTAGCCTTAAGTTTGTTTTTTTTTTTTTATTTAATTTTAATTAAACAATAATTAATATAGATTAAATGATGATAAAATAAAAAAAAATATTTTTATTTTTTTTTTTTTTTATTAATTATTACATTTGTTTAAAAATAAAAAATAAATAATTTTATTTTATTATTTAGCCGGCTTTTGTTTGTTTTGTATGCAGAATTATAATAATTAGCATTGGCCTGATTTTTTTTTTACTTATTGACACAAAAATAAATAAAAAAAAAATGTTGCATTGTTTTGTTTTTCTAGTGACAAAAATAAGCAAATGATGATTAATTAACAAAAAAAAGATTTCAATTATGATTTACTAACAATTAATAACACGACGACAATTTCGAAGAATTTTCTGATTCACAAACAAAATTAATACAAAATATGAGACGACAAAGGTTGTTAAAGAATTTAAACGTTTTCTCGCGCCCCTAATATTTTTTTTAATTTTTTATTTAAATTTTACAGCAATTAGATAATTAAAAATGATGACAATAAGTAGACATACGTGCGTCTGATTGGTATCGTGTTTTACCATATAAATTTTTGCGAGCACACACCATAACCATAATTTAAAACAAATTTTTACATGCACCAAGTCCCCATCGATTAGTATTTTTCATTTTAAAAACGGTTTACATACATTTTTTTTTTTATTTTTTAAAATAATTAGAATTGGGTCATTGAAATTAGCACACTAGGTGTGGAATTGGATTTATGTTGGGTGATGTGTTATTTTCCTTCAATAACTAATTTAATTTTTAATCTATGATCAAACAAAATAAAAAAAAAAAATTTATTTAGGCTTGGGATATTTTCTAGTTAGTCTTGAAGGAGAAAGCATTTATATTTACCAGAAACTCAAAATGCAAAATATTTTATTACTAATTACGAAAATGTTTTTTTTTTTTTTTTTTTTTTTTTTAATTTTTAGCGATGAAAAAATTGTATTTCATTCGAAAAACATACAATACACATATGTAAAATCGAATTCAATTGATGAAATAAATTACACTGATGGGGATACAGGTCGTGATTACAATAATAAATTGGATGCAATTCAGCTAAATGATGAAATAAATCAATTGAAAAATAGTGCATGCGGTGATTATAAATTAAAATTGAATGGAGGTGATGACGGTAGAAATCCGGATAACAAAAAATCCAATAAAAAAACCAAGGATAAGATGAAGAATTCAATATTGAAGGAGCGCACAAAGTTTATTCAGCTAATTGCTAATAACTCTTTGTATGTTAATGATAATTTTACATCACCGTGGAAAGTTGTGTCGAGGTATATTAAAAAAAATATATTTAATTTTAATTAAATAATTTTTGTATTTAATAAAATCCCTAAAAAACACAGAATTGCTGATCAAATCGCCGAGGATGTTGTTTTAGAACTAGATAATGAAATTGATTTTGATGAGAAAAATTTTATTCTCGATTTTCTAATTAATGAACTATCATAAATAAGAACAAAAAACAAAAAACTTTTTATTTGTGGGGTATCAATCTGACCTCTTACAAAAAAAAATAAAAAAAAAAACAAACTTATCGAAAAGAAAAAACGTTAAAACGTCGAGATTCCTTTTATTAATAAAACAATGATTGTGTGTAGTAAATTAAATTAAATTCATATTAAAATTTGTATTTGTAATTTAAATAAATTTTGTAATTAAAAAAAATAATAAAGAAAATAACAAAAAATAATAATAATAGCCGGCTTACCAGAGATTTATTTTGAAAAATTTTGCTCTTTTTCTTTGTTGATTTTATTTACAAAAAAAAAAATATATATATATAATATATATAATAATAATATATATATATATTATATTAATTAATAAGAAAATTTTATTATTTTGTGTTTTAAAAAAATTTTTGCATAATATATTTTTTATTTTATTTTATTTTTATTTATTTTTTTTATTTTTTTATTATTATATTTTATTCTCTAATTGTTTTTCTTAAAAATAACAACTGAATTGATGAAAAATTTTAACCAAAATAAGTTTTTCGGATGAAAATTTTTTAGCTATGATGATGGCAAAAAAGAATAAAAGAACAATTGATGGTTGGTTGGTTTTCTTTTCTTTTCTTTTTTTTTTTTTTTTGTATTCTATTTAGCAACGGTTTTATTCAAATGGCTGTGTGATGCAAGTTTTTTTAAACATTTGAAATACTGAATTACTTTTATTTTTCTTTATTAAAATCATAAAATGGTTAATATAATTTGATGGTAGATGTCCTCTACACCATTTAGTGGTTAAATATAATGATTCTACATGTAATTGCCTGTAATTGCTTGTCAAAAATAATTTAGCGGAGCGAGATATTTTAGGTTATGTTTTCTTGTGTAATTCGAGTGCAATTAAAATAATAAATAAAAAACAATAAACATTAAATCAAGAATCAAGCAAAAATAACAAAAATGAGTGATAATGATGATGATGATCTATTAAAGTCCATAACGTAAGTTCATATTACAAAATATAAACAATATATGTTTGCTTTGCATATTTAACTAAATTTTTACATTGGTGTATAGTTGTACAAACCTGCCGGACTATTTACTGGACAAAAATAACGCTACAGAGCATTTTGGACAGTTCGGAACTGTTACAAAAATTTTAATGCGACCAAAAAGTTTATCTTGCATTGTAGAATATGACTCAAAAGAGGCAGCCAAAGCAGCTTTTTCTGGGGCTATGTATATCGATGATGACGAATTTCAAATATTTTATACACTTAAAGAATTAGATAAATCGAAAATTAAAGATATGGAAGATCCGGAAGTATTAGCCGAACTAAGTGCAATGGCATCACATACAAGCTACACGAAACCAAGTAATTTTTTTGCTTTTTAGTTTTTTATTATTTTTTTTTTACAATTTTTCTTCATTACAGAAATTGCTGAAGCAATAAAACCGGTCATAAGTCGGCCAAGATACGTTGCTACTCAAAAGCAACCACCATCAGAAATAATACCTAAACTTAATCCAGTAAATGCAACATTACGCAAGGAATATGAAGCAATTTTAAATACACCGGCTTTGACATCTGAACAAAAGTAAACCATAATCAAATAAATTGAATGATATATTTAAATATTCCTTTAATTTAACTAGGTATGATGTATTAGATGCTCGTGATAAATTAATTAGATTATTGACAGTAAAGAATACAGATATTAAAAAAGCTGTTAGTACAAAAGGTTTCTGTCCGGACATGTGTCCAGAAAAAGAAAGATATTTACGTGAAGCGAAACATCAGGTATGTTTTCAAGTAGATTTCTTTATAATTAAACAGCGTTATTAAAAATTTATTGTTTACAGATTGCCTTTTTCGAATTAGAAGAAAACACACGAAATGTAATGAATCATTTAATTGCTGTTAAACAGTATTCACGAAGTTCTGCTGATCAGGAGTCTCCATTACCGCATGAATTACGTTCAGCCACTGTATTACGTATGACAATGACATACTTATTACACAAAATAATGGACTTATGTGACGTCGCTGATATAAATATAGGAGATTGGTTCCATTTTTTGTGGGATCGCACACGTAGCATAAGAAAAGATGTTACTCAGCAAGAATTATGTAGTCAACAGTCCGTTAAGTTAGTAGAAGAATGTGCTCGGTTTCATATCCATTGTTCAGCTCGTTTAGTAGCAGAAGAACCAATGGTTTTCGATCAAAAAATTAATACGGAAAATTTAACAAAATGCCTTCAATCTTTGAAATATATGTACCATGACTTATCATTAAAGAATGAGCAATGTCCAAACGAGGCTGAATTTCGTGCTTACGTTATTCTTCTCAATTTACATGATGCCAATTTTTTGTGGGATGTCAAACAATTACCAGAATATATTCGAAAATCATCGGAAATTCGTTTTGCAATAAATGTCTATTTAGCAATGGAAAGCAACAACTATGTTAAATTTTTTAAATTGGTTCGTGAAACCTCATATATGAATGCGTGCATTTTATTGCGTTATTTTAATCAAGTGCGAACCCGTGCTCTTGTAGTTATCCTGAAGTCATACACAGCTAGGACACCGCTAAACTTCAGTATTCCTTATTTAACGTATAATTTAGCATTTGAGGATGATGAAATGACAACACAATTTTTTAGAATACTACGGTCTACAATGTGACAGAGATAGTGAAGTGGTATTATTGGATAAAAAAAAAATTTCTTTTATCCCGATATTCAATTTTTATTGGATCGTGCTATAAATATTGTTGAGCACAAGCGCATATGTTCTGTGGGTGAAGCTATTTACGGTGCGTCGTTAGATCCGGAAAGTACGTTTCTTAATCATACATTACACAATAGTTTTGATGATGATGGTTATTTGTTGTACGATTGCGTGGGACTGCCGAAGATCAAGATTATTCAAAAACCATTTAAACCAAAACAGCATAAGAAGCCGCATATAACCGAAAGAGAAGAATCAAATTCAGATACATCTTTAAAAGTAACTCCAATCTCAACAACAACAAACTACTAAATTCGCATTGACACAACCAAGTATTTTTGAGTCAAAAATGGACAGAAAAAAGTGATGTGGACTACTGTTAAAACAAATATTTTTAAATACTGTGGTGCCCACAATTATCAAAAGACAAATGTTTTTTCAAAGATTAATGAAGCCAGCCGAAGTTAAGGGTGATCAATCGTTAACAAATTCAATTTTTGATAATAAAAATGTGCAAGCATCTAGTACTGGTAATATTTTCGGTGCTTCCAATTAGTAACACCAATGCAGTAACAAAATTGCAACAACCCATTGACATCGAAATTTCAAAATAATGATTTATTTAAATCAAGTTTTACACCGGTTAATTCAACAAACTTATTTACATCTAGTTTTAACGCCAGCCAGTTCCAACAAATTTATTTACATCTAGTTTGACGCCAGCCAGTTCAACAAATTTATTTAAATCAAGTTTACCGCCAACAAATTCAAGTGCTTTATTTACTTCCAAGTTTGGTGAAATCAGTAAAACAAATATTTTTGGTACAGTTAGTGGTGTCTCTACAGATTTCAATACGACAGCTATTAAGAGTCCCACAATTCCAAATGAAAATGCTAAAAATAGTGAATATGAAAAACAATTAAAAGCACAAATAGAAAAGGAAAAGGAGAGTCAAAAAATTCAAGAAGAATTAAAAAAGAAGGTAGCACTTGAACAAATTGAACAAAACTCCTTAATTTGTTTAAATAATTTAATAAATGACTTTACCACGACTGAGGTTATAGAAATTGTAAGAAAAGAAAAATTGGCGAACGATAAAAAACTAGAAAATATAAATAATTATACAACTGGCATATTGCATGAGGTATGCAATGATTTAATTGAAAATATTGCAAAACAAGAATTATTTATAAATTTAACAAATCGAATAAATAATTTAAAATTATTGCATAAATATTTTAATGTGTGGAAAAGTAATCAAATATTACGTAATAAGCGAACATTATTAATTGATAATTTTCCTGTATGGTTACCGGATGTAAATATAAAAACAAATTTAAATGATTTAAAGCATCCGAATGAGTATTTATCATTAAATAATATAAAACGTTATAAAAGTGGTAAGGCATTATCATTAAATAAAAATCCACCAATAACACCAACAGCATATATTGACGTTTTTAGTTTAATTAATGAGAACTTAATTAAAATTACAAACAAAAATAATCATAAAAAATCATTTATTTATTGGAAATTAGTCTTTTCACTTCCGGACGCCTATGATAATAATTATAAAAAACTATTAAATGAATTAATTAAATTTAACAGTGACACAGATATGTATATTGAACAGTTTTCCAATAAAGATTATTATGAGAAGCTAACAGTATGCTTAAAAATAAATGATCAGCATAATAATTATGAGGATAATTTAAATGGTTTAATATTTATCGTAAACATTAACTCAATTGATATGGATAAAAAAAGATTTGAAAATTATTTCAATAATGTAAAATTAAATAAAATTCCAGTTTATATTATTGTGGATAATCGGTGTAATCATCAGCAGAAACAGCAACAGCATCCAACAAATGATTATATTATCGAGAAATTATTTATTAAAAACTTTTATAATAAAATAGAGAAATTAAATATTAGTTTTTTGAATCATAATCATTTATTTAATATAATTATAAAGAATGGTTTAACATTTACATCGAAATTCTATCAAAATTATAATTTATTGCATGTGCAGAATTTTACAAAGTTCCTTCAAACCCTTATTAATAAAGAGTTATGGATTAAAATAAATAAAACATTATTAAACCGGATAGATAATATAAATTTTTTACTTAATTTATATAATTACCTAATAAATGAAATAATAAATTTATGTAAAATAAATATTGATAAAGACTATTTAAATATAACAAATGATTTTGATAAACGTTTATTACCATTACCTGAACAGATAAACTATAATATACCATTCAATTATGAATTATTAAGTAATAAATTTCCATTGCATTTAAATTATAAATATTTTATTGATATATTAAAATCACTGCAAATAAATGAGGTTTTAAATGAAAATTATAATGATAATGAGGATGTATTCAAAGAGAATTTATTTAATTTTTTGATAAAACTATTTTTAACAAAGGATATATATGAGAAAGTTTATTATAAAATTATTGCGATTATTTATAATAAAAAAAATACAAATGATAATGTAATTATTGATGTATTTAATACAATTTTAATGAATTTACTATCAATTAAATTAAATAAATCATCACATTCAAACGATATGATTGTTTATGATAAATATATGTATAAAAAATTAAAAGAAAATCAATGGTGGTTAAAATTAGATATATTTATTGAAGAAAAGGAAAAATATTGCATTGAAGCAATTAATAATAATAAAAATAATAATAAACAATTAATGTGTATTGAGGATAATTGTAATATTGTTTCACCTATTATCAAAAGCATATCACATACAACAACATCCCCTAATAGTACATTAAATCTTCTTGATGGAGAACAGCCTAAAACGAAAAAACAACGTTTAAGCAATGAAATTGATGAAATAATTAAAAAATCTGAAAGTATTTTAATAAAAGCAGACGAGAAAATAATAAATTATAATAAAATAATAAAGACAAGCAATGAAATAAGTAAAACATTGGATAAAAATTTATTTAATTATAAAAATTCATTGAAAAAATTTAATAAATTTTATTTCGATGATTAATTTTAGTTTTTTTTTTTTTTTTGTGTTGTTTTGATGACTACTCTCATGTTTTTAATTAATATAACTTTGTAATAAATTAATAATTGTTTTTATATACATGTGTATGTTATTTATTTATCCTTTATTCTTCTGTGTTGATGTAGGTAGAAATGTAATAACATTTACTTACATACGTCATGTTATAATCATTTCTCAACTGATTGACCTCTAATAATTAAATTCAATTTTAATAAAACAAACACATTTTTTTTTTTGTTTCTGGTTTTCTAATTTAAAACATTTTCTTTTATTAATTTTTAATATTAATATTTATACAATATTTTTTATTATAATTTTTCATTAAGTTTATTATATTTAGCAAAGAAAAGGTATATGTCACAAGATATATATTTATATAAAATAAAAAATCGAACAATAATTTTCTAAAGAGTGGTAATTAATTAATATATATAAATAATAATAATTATTTTTTATAGCCTATATATCTGTAATTAAAAGAAAAAACACAAAAATTTATTTATTATTTGCAAAATAATTGATTATTAATGAAACATACAAGAAACACAAAATGAAAAATGCGTTTTGTTTATAAATTTAAAATACAAAAACATAAATTGACAAATCAAACTTTAATAAACTAAAATTATTTATGATAAACTATTTAAATCTATTCAAATACTTAAACGTTAAACTTATGCGCGGTTATTCAATGATCTATCTGTTTGTTAATTAATTAAAATTTACTAAAAATATATTTCTTTTAGATTTTTAGTACATACGATTCTGATTTTTGCATTGTCTAATTGCTTCATTGAATCCTTCGCAAAGTGATAAATCAGATTGATTTTGTGCACATTGTAAAAATTGTTTAATTTCCCAGGAACATGGTCCTTGTTCATTAGCGGCTCCTTGTTGTGTCATTCCTTGCTGTTGTGGAGCGGCTGCTGCTGCTTGTTGTTGTGCGGCTGGTTGATCATTTGAACTACCGCCACCGGAAAACATTCCAGTGATTGCGTGTCCCTAAAATGTTAAAACGAATATGAGTAAAGGAATGCTTTTATTGTAAGGAGTGAAAAGTTAAAAACTTACAGCAGCTGAACCAATCGCCACACCACCAGCAGTGACTGCCATTTGTTGCAACATCGATGGTGCTCCTCCACCTACTGGTGGTGCATGTGCTACTGGTGGAGGAGGTGGTGGTGCTGCTCTTGCTGGAACATGACTTGGTGGCGGAGCCGCAGCCCTATAAATAAATTTAAAAAAATTATATTTAAAAATAAATAAATTATCATCATCTTGTGACTATTGTTTTGACAAAGAATAATCTAGCAATATTAATTATCAATATAAATCATAGAAATTTATATATAATAAACAAAAAGATAATTATCACACATCACGTCACATAAAATATAAATAAACTGAAACGTCCAAACACAACAAAACAATCTCGCACCTCATATATTTCGGTTTTGATGCTTTTTGTGTACTTTGACTCCTTCTTGGCATTTTTATTTATTTGTATAATTTAAAATTAAATATATATAAATTGGTTATTGATTTCTAAACAAATTAATTTTGTTTCTACTATTTAAAAGTTTAATTTCAAAAGAAATTTTCGTTTTTGTTTTTAATTTAATGTAAAAAAAAAAAAAGAAAAAAAAAATTTCCTGGTTACATAATCAAAAAATTATTTCAATTTATTTTTTTTTTTTTCTTCACTCCACTCACATAATTAAATTAATAATAATTATCAAAACGATAGTAAAAATAATAACAATAATAATAATTTAATAAAATGTGATGAAATTATGATTAAATAGGTAAATATTTACCTTCTTGGAGCTGGTGGTGGACTAGCTGATCTTCCTCGTCTGACCATTTTCAATAATTTTATTTAAATCACTTGTTAATTTCTTTTAGTTAATATTATTAATTACTTTTGTAATTAATTAAACTTTTCTTTATGATTATTTTAAAATATTTTTTTATAATAAATATTAAATTCTGTCGTGTAGTTTTATTGACTTTTATATCACTTCTAATCAGTTTGTATCTAATGATGATCGTACAATAAAAATTTTATGCAAAAAATGCCTTTCTAGAAAATTCAAATAAGAACCGACGTATTTTTATATCGTCTTCTTATTTACACGTTTGCTAAAGATTATTTTTTTCTAGAGTCGAAACTTGAATCATACAAGAGAAAATCTCACGTGGTTTTTTATTTATGACGTTTAATTCAGAAGCAATGCTACCAACCTTATAAAAAATTACCAAAGGAAATTTTATGAAAATTTGCAATTAAATTTAATTATTGTGAAATTCAATTATTTTTTGGCAGTCAAATTTATTTTATTAGTAATTATACTCTATAATTAGATTGTTTATTTTTCTTAGAACTATGAATATACTATTTAAATTAAGATTTTTGTTGTTAACTTCAAGTGAATAATATTTTTATGCGTTTACAATATATCGTTTATAAAAAGTGTATATAAAGTTCAATGGTTGAAAAAATGTTAATATTATTACATCGTCGGTAATTTCCCTAATCTGAATAAAACGTAATTTATAAGAAAATTAATTATTAATAGATTTCTTTGTTTTATAATAATATTATTTTCGCGAAAAAAAAAAAAAAAAAACGTAATTAATAAAAAAATCTACAAAAAAGATAAAATTGCAAATTTAAGTAAATAAATAAATCAAGAAAAAAAAAATGTTTATTTACTTTAAAGTCGTCTTATAAGCCATAATTGTTTTTCTTTCATTATTATATTTTCTTAATATTTGTTTATTTTTATATTTAGAATTGACGTAAATTTTTTTTTTATTGACAAAATAATAAAAGAATTTGGCATAGTTTTTTTTTTAAATTTATTTTGTTGTTTATTCCATTGAAAGAAAAAAAAAAAAACGAATAAAAATTCAATTTTCAATTTTTTGTTTCATTTCTTATTACCATTTCTTGACCGGTTAACCGTTATGTATTTTTTTTTTCATTTACTGTACACAATAAATTATATTTAAATAAAACACAAATATATATAAATGTAATGTAAATAATTATTAGTTGTTCCATAATAGAAATAATTTATTACAATAAAACAAAAAAGAAAAAAAAAGTAATTGTTCTTGAGGTGTGAATCTTGGTTTAATCCGCGTTGTTTTTTTTTTTCGTTTTTTTACTTTATGTAATTGCATGAAATTTGTTGTTTTTTTTTGTATTTTTAATTTGTTTATGCATTGTTTGTTGTAAATCTTCCGTTATGTGAAATTAAAAATGTTTGTTTTTTTTGTTTATTATTTATTTATTTATTTTTAGAGTTAATTTCAAGGATTACGACTCTAATTATACCTGCAGTGCTAGATGAATGAATACAAAAATGAAAAAAAAATTAGAAAAAGACCCATGTGACGTCTGTAATCAGTTTAATTAAGGTAATTAACTATGTTTGTTTATTTAATTAGTTAATTAATTTTTTTTTATGTTTGAGGTAACAGGAACTATTCTTTTGGTTAATCTCTTCAGTATTTTTGCTGATTAAAAAAAAAAAAAACAGAAAAAAACGTTATACCAGTCTCTTATAAATTAAATTAAAACGCATTTAGAAAACCGAATACTCAAGTCATGTTATTTGATTCAAAATAAAGGTAGAAAAACAAAAAAAAAAAATTAAATTTTATTATTCAACCGAAACACCGGACAGCATTCTTTCGATTTGATTAAGAAGAAAAATATTATGCTTAGAAAAATAATAGAAAATAAATATTTTAAAATAAAAATGAAAAGTTTTTAAAACTGGAAATACACGAGTAAAAAAAATTCAAATTAAAACACTTTTGATGATAGGGTCACTCTAGTCTGGTGAACCGTTAACATTTTAATTTTTTGATTTTCGGCATTTGCTGTATTTAAATATTAAAAAAAAAAAAAAAATTAAATATTTACAAATAAAACAAAAAGAGATGATACCACACGAGAACGAGAAAATATAAAAAACAACAATAAACAATATCTAAAAATAATTTCATTCAAGAGATATAACTTTAGTTGTAATACTAATTTAAATAATATAAAAAAAAAATATATATCTATTAACAGGTATTTATGTAGCTATAGTAAATAGAGTGTTGCTTTCCTGTTATTATTATTATTATTATTGCTTAATAAATTGTTTTTAAAGAATAGTTAGGTCCAACCAATAATTCACCATTTTTACCACACATTTTGTGTGGAATAGAGAAGAAATGCATAGAGAAACATAAAACACGGTAATAGGAATTTGAAGGCCACGTATTTGGCTACCATATTATAACTTGATTTTTTTTTTTTCGTTTCGTTTTGTATGCTTGCTTTCGTGTTACACATGTTTTCAATTATGATTATTATTGTTTTAATTAAAGCATTATAATGTGAATGCTAATTAAAATATAATTTGTTTCGGATTATGTTAGGTGCACAGGTGAACACAATACGTTTCAAGATTACACAATTAATGATTTCTAATGTAAATTATATTACATGTGGATATAATTACTCGATTGTCCTTCTCTAGGTTCAAATAAGTCTCATGATTCATGTTGTTACCGCTTTATAATTGTACCTTTTTGTACCGCGTGATAGTAATAAAAAGTTTTTTTGTTTCTTATTTTATTCTCCTGAGAATCTTTTTTGTATTTGATATGATTTTTTATCTTTTATACATTTTTGTGAGTTTAACTTCCATAAACGGAATTTTTATTGTTAATACGGTGATCGATAGAACAGGAAGGCCATAAATCTACAATAAAACTTCATCAAATTATTTAATCTTTAAGTCAATAATCTATTAATAGCGAAACGTAAAACTTGGTCAACTTGAATTTAATAAGAAAATAAAAATTAAATAAGATATCAAAAACCCCCACGACCTCTTTACAATAAACGTTAGCTACAAATACGCAGTTTGTTAATTTATTTTTTAGCAGCAAATTTCTTGATAAAAAAAAAAATTAAAAATTAAACCAAACAAGAAATTTATAGAATTTTATAGAATTTTTTTTTTTTTTAATTTTAATACAAATACGAAAAAAAGGCGCCAAATAAAATGCGCTTGTATTAATAATTTTATTAAGATTCAATAACATCAGCTTTTATTATAATCATATATATGATATTGGACAATGACAATGATATTTGGGGCCATTGGCATTTGACGCCGCCTTGTACCGAACACCGCGTTGTCGTCGCGCCTTCAACAAAAATACTACGCAGTCAAGATTATATTTAAACTCATTATTATTATTATATTTAAATTTTTCTTTCCTCTCTACAAATTAAAAGAAAATATATTTTTGTTTTTTTTTTCATTTCCATATTGATTAATATCTATCTCATGAGCAAATTTTGCAAATATTTATTTTGTTTTGTTTGTATACAAAAAATGTGGAAATGTGTTTATTCCTCTCTTGATTCGTTATGTATTGTTATAATAATTTGGTCATTTGTTAAGTCTAGTTAAGTCACAGTCACAAATGTAGTAAAGTCTTTAAGAATGCATTTTGAGTTTATTTTGCGCATTTCCGATTGAAATTGTTTCATTTTTTTTTTTATTAAGTCTTATCTCAAAAGTTTACTCGTAATTAAAATGAACAGAAAAATAGCTTAATTTTTTATTTATTTCAAGTTTATAAAAAAAAAAAAAAAGAAAAAAGGAAAAGCCTTTAATGAGAGAAATTTATTTTTAAAACATATAAATAAACTCCCACTAAGTCACCCAAACTATTTGCTTTCTTAACAGGTAAAAAAAAAAAAAAAAAGGTAAAAAACAACTTTCAAGAAAACTAAAAATATTTCTCGACATTAATTTTAATTGAATATTAAATTAATACAAAAAAAAAAAACGGAAAACAAGATTAAAACGATAAAGGGGAGACTTTTTTTAATTTATTTACTTCCTGACACAATAATCGACATTCTTTAAAATAAAAATAAAACATTATACGAAAATTACCTTTTATATGTTGAATTATGTGTTGTAGTAAAGTTAATGTACTTCCAATTATATTATTTAATTTATTATTTTTGTTTTCTTTGTACATATTACCTTTACTATGACCTTAACAACGTTATTGTTAATTACAAAAATCAATAAATTGAAAGTGAAACAAACAAGATTTTTTTTTTTTTTTCATAATAATTATTTACTTTACTCTACATTATTAAAGTTAAGTCACTAACCTAATTATTGATTGTTATGTTTGAGCGGTTTTTTTTTTCTTTTGTTTTTATTTCTTTTTGCTCTTTTATTGTTATTGTTTTTTTTTTGTTTATTTTCGTACATTTTCGCACATCATAAACGTTGTTTTTGAGTATTTTTTTTTTATAATGTCTAAAAATACAAAATACAAAAAAAAATGTATACTAATAATAAAAAACAATTATATGTAAATTGTTTTTGGTTATTTGCCAAGAATTGGATGATTTTTTTTTTTTTGGTTAAATAGTTAAATTTGAAATTTAACTTTTTTCGTAGACATTTTGGTATGAGAAATGGAAAACAATTGATTTTATAATCATTTCCTTTTATTTATTTAGGAAAACATTTAAATAAACATTGATTTTTAAGATGTGTTGTGTAGTTTAAGGACTTAATATTAAGATAATAGTTAGGTTGATTATTTATTTATTTAGCCAGTAATCGATGATTTTAAGAACGTGTGTCTGTCTAACCGAAATCAATTTCGTTATTGTGAAAAATTTGAAATAAAAATACAACGTAACTGCAAACATTTACACTGAAAATAATTTTATAAAATATCTGGGACTCCCTTACTTAGGCTGTTAAGACGATCTAGAAGAAGTAGTGCATGGAAATTGGTATCAGTTGAGAAATATTAAAAAACTGTAGTGAAAATCCGTATGCAACAATAAAAAATTTACAAACCGAAATCAACTAAAGAAAAATAAGAAAATATCGTAACATTTACACGAATTTAAAATTAATAGTAAACCATTATCTTGTTGTAATAAAATATTTTATTTTGTAGAAATATAGGAGCTGCACATAGTAATTATACAAGGCGCAGGTTAAGCATGATAGAGGCATAAACTAATCTATTTAAAAAAAACTTTCTTAATGTATTCTAATTAGTTCTACAAAAAAAAAAATAAAAAAAACAACAACAACGACAAAAGCGCTTAAATTAAATAAAAATAAATACGGTATCATAGCGTTAATATATCTGATGTCTTTATTACCATGATTACCAATTTGTAATAAATAATTACATAAAAATAATCTCTTAATCATTATTTGTACATTGTTTCCGGTAATTACTTAAAAAAAAAACATAATAAAAGTATAATAATTAAGAAAACAAAACAATTGTACTTAAAATGCGCGACAAAAATTAACTTTTCATAGGCAATAATATAAGGAAGATATTTATCTTATTATAAAAAAAAAAAAAAAACAATGACCTGATATAAAGATTTTAGATTCGCTTTGTTTTTAATAATACATTTTTTTTTTGTCTCTAATTAAATTCTTGATTAAATTTTTTAATTACATATTTTGTCACCCAAATTAAAATTCAATTAAAGAAATAATAAAATATTGATTTTTATATACAATATTATTTTCGTTATTAATTAATTTTTTAATTTATTAATTTAGTCGAATATATAAAAACAATAAAAAATAAAAATAATAAGCGACAATTGCAAAATAATTTAATAAACAATTGTTAATGATTACAATATATAGATATCCATTTGGCTATATGTTTTTATTTTAATTATTTAAAATGTGAATGAAATTAAGTCAGTAGTTAGTTTTATTTTTATTTTTATTTATTGTTATTATTATTATTATTATTATTATTTTTTGTTATATTAATTAGAAACGTTTCATCATATTAAAATAATTAAAAATAAAAAAACTTTATTGTATTGTATTATTTTAATTTGACGATGATTTTAATCAATTAACCTACAACAAGGTACAATTGTTTTATTTTATATTACTTAACTTATTTATATATTTATTTGTGTAACATTGTGCTATGAATATTAATTATATTATTTATTTATTTATTATTTTACAATATAAACTGCAATTAATAATTTTATAATAATTTTAAAATGCGATAAAATAATCTACAATAAATAATGGAAAAAATATCAATTGATTATATTATTGTGAAAATAATGAATTTAGTGCATTGTGAAGTGTAATTGAAAATAAATTAATAAATTAATAGGTTTAGAGATGATTTATAAATCTATAATTACAATATTTTAATTTGAGGAAAGTTTTCATTTTATAACCAATTAGAATATGTAAATATCACTCTCGATCATATACTTCCCAGTAAAATTTTTCTTTTATTAATAAAATTTGATTAACAAAAAAAAAAAAAAAGTATTTTATGGATCAGCACCATTAATTTCCTAGTATTAAATTTTTTTTTTTAAATTATATTTATAGACAATGTTTATAATAATAATTAAATAAATGTTTACATTAAATAATAAAAAAAAAAAAAAATAATAATAATAAAATTCGATTATATATAATTTCGAATATTTAATTATTTTAATGAGAGCAAACAAAAATAGCAAATTTATTACGACAAAAAATTAAAAAAAAAAAAAAAAAAAAATTTTTTTTTGCGTTTAATTTATATTAAAAAAAAAAAATAAATTAATATAATTACATCGTAGGTCATGGTTATAATAATAATAATATTTTAATCAAATAAAAAAAAAATACAAATAATAATTATACAAACATCATATTTATCATTAATTACATTTTCTGCCTTTTTTACTAAGTTCATTGATTTGTTATTTTCTTAATTTATTGATTAAAAATATTTAATTATTCTTTTAAAAGAAAAAAAAAAAAATATTATGGCTAGACGTGATCCTAATCATAAATTAAAAAACAAAACAAAAAAAGAAGAAGAAGAAAGAAATCGTTAAAATGCTTAAATTATTATTGATAATATAATTTTTATCATTAACTCTGATTGTACCTTGTTTTTAAATGAAATTAATTTAATAAAAAAAAAATTCAAGTTAATGTATTCAATGTTCTTGATTTTTAATTTGATTTTTTTTTTTTGATATAAATAAATGAATTACCTTAGAAATAATATTAAAAATATTATTATTAATTAAACCACGATTTTTATTGGTGGCAAATGTTTAATGTTAGAAACATAAACGCTGTTTATACTTATGTTTGTTTTATTATTATTTACGTAGCGGGCGATTTGTCACCGGACTATTGATCATCCGGTGAACAATCGTCCGTAAACCATTATTTATTGGTATCGTCCGTAAACCATTATTTATTGGTATGGTTTACGGACGATTGATCATAGGACGATTGGTCATCCGGTATTTATTAATAGTAAACAAAATATCTTTCTTAAGTCATATAAACGTGTTTATTATTATTATTTTAGAGAAAACTCAACGAAATTTTTAATAAAATTTATCACCTGGTATAATAAGTATAACGACATACAATTAACTGTAGAAATTCCCGACTAGAACAAACTTTATTTTAGTAAATAAAGTTTTTTTTATTTATTTATTTACGTCATTTATTTTTCAAAGCACTTTTATGCAGATTTACGATTAATTAACCTAATTTAACAATTAACAGTAATATGCAAAATCTAACAAATAAAACTTGTTCTTATTTCTCAACATCCGAATTTGTGTTAAATAATTAAATAATTGTACTTAATTAATTATAATTTTGTTATTATGTGTTTGTAGTGTACATCAATCATTTATTTGCTGCTTTATTGCTGTTTTCGTAAACTAAACAAATTACCGGAAATTATTGAAAACTTTTTTTTGTTAGCAATAATCAATAAAACAGGTCAATTGTTGGTCTAGTGTATTTAAATTATTATTTTATTAAAAATTACTCTTACTCTGTTGTAATTCACTTTTCTTTTTATTAAAAAAAAAAAAAAAATCTGTTTACATATTTCTAAAAGAAAAAATTTAATAAGAAAAGAAAAGAATTCCGAAATGTTTGTAAAATTAAAATAACAAAATCAAGGTTTTAGCGTTGGTTGAACTCAACAAATATTTTTTTTTTTTTTTGCGCTTTGATATTAAAACAAATTAAACATTTCCTATACAAAATGCAATTTAAATTATGCAAAAAATAATGAAATGTAAATAATAAGCTCATAAATAACAATTAAAAAATGAAAAAAAAAAAATTAAACAGTGGCAATATATTTTTTTTTTATTCACCCACGACAAATAATTTACTGAAATTTTTTTTTTCACCAAACAATAACGAGAATAATAAACAAGCATTTATTATGCATATTTAAATTAGTTTTTGAAATACATTAATTAAATGTTGTACAAATAAAACTATTACCATTATTATTGATAGAAAAAAATAAATAAAATTTGAGAGAACACGTGAGAATTTTATAAAATCTCTTCCGGTGTCTCTTCTTGTTCTTTTATTCTATCTTTTATAACATTCATTTTTTGATTTATTCGTGACGTTTATTGTCTTATTTTTTTACAAATGCAACTCTTGTTACAAAATGTTACAAAATTATTTGTGGTAAAACTGCGAATCATTCTCACATTTTTTTTTTTTACCACCTACATAATACTCAAATGTTAATTAGATCGTGCCATTATTATTTTGTTTACATGTTTACAAAGTTTTTTATTAAAAAAAAAAAATTAACACAACGGTAATGTCAGTGAAATCACATCATACTTACTCCGATTATTTAAAGAAAAATTATCGCTGATAGATCTAATAACGATTAGATGATTCGGTAATAATTTGTTGGTACAAAACCACAAACTTGTAACTACTGGTCAATTATGTTTTCTCTAATTTTCCCTTTATTTATAATAATTTTTTATATTAATAAAAATTAAAAAGTACTTCCTACTATATTTCTTACAAATAAAAAATTACGAAAATTACGAAAATTTACTTGAATTACTTAAATTTTGCTATTAAAAATTACACAAATGTAAATTAAATAAAACTTTTTATACAAAGTTTATTACAAAGCTAAATCTTTTATTGTTTTACGGAAATTACTATTTTTCCAGATAAAATACGTAGATATTTAAGCGTTATTTAATAGAATTGACACCGATTTGTGTTTATTTTTATTTTTAAGATGGGCCAATTATTGTATGATAATAAATTTTCACTTTTTTTTTTTATGTGAAGCATAAAGTTCGTGTGTGATCAGAAATTCTTTACAAAAACTAAAGGTGTTAAAATCAAGGTGTGCTTATTTGGCTTAAAGGTTATTTTATGATTTAAGATTAACTTTTATATAAATAATATGAATAATAATCTGCAATTCACTTGGTAAACACTTTTTTTTTGTTTTAAATCATAAATCATCTGCTTTTTGTTTATTACACCGTTTTTATATGCTATGCGAATTAATATAAAACAAACAAACAAAAAAAAGGTAATAAAATACATACAATACACAAAAGACAATTTTGTTAAATAATAATAATAATAATAAAAAAAAAAAATTATTTCTTTATCATTTATAAAACCCGGAAGAGGATTTTTTGTTTGTTAGTTTGTTTGTGAAACAAAACAAAACAAAAAACCTATTTGCGGTTTAATGATTTTTTTTTTTTTGTTGTGTTTGAAAATAAAAATGTTTGCACCTTGTTTTGTTTTTGGTGAATTAATAAATAAATTTAATTTATTTATTTAAATAAAATGTGTTCACATGATTGTGTATGTAATTATATAAATAAAAAAAAAAAAAATAAAATATGTTTATTTACATTACAATACGCACCTTCCGCGTTTTGTATGCCGAACCACACAATTGATCGATATTATAATTTTGACAATATATATAAAAATAAAAACTGTAAAATCATTGTTTATCTTTTTTACAATTATTAAATTTCAATAAAAAAATAAAGAACAGCAAAACAATAAAGTTTTAATTAAAGTAAATTAATTATAGTGGAAATGTTGATTTATTTTTTTTTTTTCATTTTTAATTAGAACAGATCATATGAACAGTTTTTTAACAGTTATTTTGTCAAAAAAAAAAAAAAAAAAAAACTAATTAAATTTTTGTTAATAACTAACTTTTGTTAATATTATAAAAGAAAATTACTAATGATGATAATTACATAATTAGTATTTATTAAAATCTAATCATTTCATTATTATAAGAAAATGAGTAAAAAATTAATTTTCAGTAGAACCGCGATAAAATGGAATCATCGGTTGTTTTTCACCCTAAAATTTAATATCCATTCTCTTTTAAAAACAATGTCCACAAATACTTAAAAAACAATCCTATTGATTCCAATTCTAATTAACACGATAACTCAGGCTATTCATAGCTAATACTTTATGTAATAAAGCTTAAACATTTCAACTTTTCGTCATAAAAAAAAGAAAAAAAAAATAATCTGTAGTGTTTCTTGCAAATAATTTATTCCTTGTGTAATGTATTAACTCGTTACTCGTTACACACATACATAATTCAAGTAGAATTGTTTAACCAATTTATTTTTCTTCAAGTATTATATTATACGAAATAAAATTATTAGTTTTTTTTTTTTGTATTATTAAACAAGCAAAACAATTCAAGATCATAAAATGTATGTAAAAAAAACAAGACAAATTATTTGTCGAAAATTTGCAACAAGCAAAAAAAAAAGCCAATTCAATACAAAATGTTAAAACAACAAGAAAAAAAGTAAATAAATAAATAAAACATTAATTGGTTACATAACAATTAATATAAAAATGTATAACAGTATTATAATAATGTAAAAATTAAGTAATATAATTTTAACTCAAAATTAAATTAAAAGAAGTAAACACTTAAGATGAGGTTATTACTTATTACTTACAATTACTTTTTTTCTGTTTTTTTTTTTTTGTTGTTTAATAGGAAGTTGATGTTGAAGTAATAATAATTATAATAATACAAAAATTATATTTGAAGAAGTATGATGAGAAATTATATGCAAGAAACAAACAAACAAACAAATAATCATTTACAAATAATAATAGTAATTTTTTGTATTATTTATTAATTAACTTTTAATACAATTAACTTTCTAAAAAAATATATATATATATATATATTATTAAAGATGAAAAAGAAGAAGAAGAAGCAGAAACCTATCAAAATGTGTTAATAAATAATTTTCAATAATTGAATAAATATTATGTTGTCTTAAATTAAATTAATTTATTTAGTGAAAATAAATAACATGAAATTTGTAAAATTTGTAATTAAGGAAGTATTTTGTAAAAGCGTTGAAAATTATAATTTTTTTTTACTTTTCTTGCTTCCTATCTATGGTTAAATGTGTAACCTTTAGCCTAAATTAATTTCTCTAGACTAAATATTTACTTATTTAAGTATTAATGCAATTAATTAAGTTAGTTTTTTATTTAATTTTAACCGGATTATTGTGTACACGATCTGTTCTTTGATATTATTGCATGAGGAAAGTAGTTTGAGAAAGTAACATAAATAAGGGCAACATGCATTACGTTATGTCGGTTGAGGTATGGTCAGGTTTTTTTTTTTTTTTATTTTTATGATCTATCCAATAAATTATCTGAACTTCTAGCTTTCTAATTAAAGTAAAAGTAAAGAAAAAAAATGAATTAAAAAAATGTCAACCGATTTATAATAAATTTTCACATTAAGTATTCTCTCTAAAATCTTTTTGTTTTTCTTATCATAATTTGCATATTTAATAATTAATATATTTCACCTGTTCCACTTAATTGTTATTATTTGTTAAATATAAATAAATCCGGTGTATGCATTTTAATGAATCTTTTTATTTTTATTCAGTTCACACAAAAAACCTTCACTTAAATTTATGTTATATAAGCAACAAATATAAAGTGTTTGCTTTATAATTAATTATCATTATTAATTTAAGTAAGACATAAACAATTTGTCAAAACAGTTTTTATTTTATTTAAATTTATACAAAATTAACATCTTTATTAACATTATTTTTCAATAAATTAAGACATGATGATAAAATTCTCAATGAATTCTTTTCTTAATTAAAAAATAATAATAATAAAAGTAGATAAATGATGAAAATTTGTTGTTAATAACATAAAAATTAAGTAAAACCATCAAGCCAGGTTCGTTGTCACTTCACAACTTTCAATCCAGCATATAAAATACTTTTTTGCTGACGTAAGAATTTTTTATTCTTCCTTCTTATTTCGCATAAGAAAAGAATAAAAAAATAAAAAAACAAACAGTAAAAATAAATAAATAAATCAACAACCACAACATATATAATCGAAAGAAAGAAAGAAGAAAAAAACCCATAGTAATAATAAAAATACGCTAATAAAATTTAACCTATTAAGCATTTACTCGACAAAAAAAAAACAAACAAATAAATAAATATTGATTAAAAAAAAAAAAAATTAATTAAAAAAATAAAAAGTAATCTAGAAAATAAAACAAAATAATAATTAGCAAATCAATCAAAATATTTTACTATAAATATAAATTTTACTCTACAGTTGGTTGACCTATTAATGCTTTTTCTATACTTTTTTTGCTTATGCAGATTTATACTGTTAACAGCTCATGATATTTTTATTAAGAAAATTAAATAGAATTATTATAAAAATCAATATATATCACTTATTAATTTTTTATTGATAAATCAAGTTAATAATATTGTACTTATATTTTATAATGATAAAGGTTATTACTTTTAATCATAAGTATAAAAAAAAAAAAAAAATCAAGGTGAATATACTACGTGGTGAATTAAAACTAACTAGAGGTTGATACAAATTTTATAATAATATAAAAAAGCGCATTAAAGTTTAATAAACTTTACAAGTTTATTGTTATTATTATTATTTCGTTAATTAAAGACAACAAAGCTACTCATATAAATAAAATAAATTAATTTCAAAAAAAAAAAATAAGTAAAGTAAAGTAAGGTAAATTGATTTGTCAAATTAACATTGATAAAGCACAATATATATATATATATATATATATATCAGTAATAGCAATGATAATGTTTATACATCAATTGTATACGTTCAGTGCTCCCATTTAAGCAATAAACAAACATATTATATAAATAAAATAAAAAATTCTTGAATATTGATATTGGCATTGAATAAATTGTTAATAATTAACTAAAATACAAATTAATTTAATAATAATAATAATAAAAAAATTAAAATTAAATATGTGTAAGTAGTCGTCTCATCATTTTGTATTAATTTTTGAATTAATAAAAAAAAAAAATTAATAATTTTAATAAAAAATATATAATTAATAAATAGCAATAATGAACATTTATTATTACTATACACCTTCAAATTAATTTACTTATATATTTTTAATTACTAAAAATAATAAACAAAGTAAGGTAATTAATTATTTTGTTTTTTGTTAATTAATTTTTTTTTTACCTGATAATATTTATTTGTTTACAAATCAATCAATTGTTTTACCTTATTATTTAATTAAATAATTGAAAAATAATAATTAAAACGGTTTATATGTTATGTGCTTATGACAGGTAAACGTGGTGAATATACACAAGACAGTTTGTCTGTTGTTTTTTTTATTTTTTTTATTTGTAATTTAATTCTAAAATTATAATTTTGTTATAAAAGTTTTTCCTTTTTTTTTGTAATAATGAAGTCGTAATTAATCACATTAAATTAGGGGGTATTTAGGGATTTTATAATAATTATTCGGAAGTGTTCCTGCCTTTTAGTTATTTAATACATGGAATATATATTTGTACGTCAATTACAAAAAATAAAAAAATAAAATACCACACGATGATACTATAATCATTTTCATAATTAAAATAAATAAATAACTCATCATAAAAATTCATTCAGACGTCTCAGACAACAGTTTTTTTTATTATTATTATTATTAAAACAAAGCCTGTTTCTTTAATAAAAAATATTTAATACCTTTGCTATAAGAAAAATAAAAATAGGTTACGTTCATTGACTCACTTTTTTTTTTTAATACGTTTTGTATATTTAATGCAAAATAACGTGGATAAAAAAAAAAAAGAAGAAAAATAAGAAACTAATGAACTGCTTTTTATAGCTTGTTTGTCCTTCATTTAAATAAAAAAAAAAATTTACAAAGTTAAAATTCTTCATTGTGACGATCTTAAAATGTTCTCTGAGGTATTTTTGCTTATAAATATTTTTCTGTGTTTTTTTTTAACCTTTTAACATTAAACGCTTTGTGCTAAACTTTCTTTATTCACTAGAAAACAAAACTATCATGCCGCCTCTGTAATTCATCTAAAATTATTTAACGGATTATGTTAATGTGTTAAACATACTCACTTAGTTTACAGATTATAAAAAAACAAATTTTATAAACTAGATTAAAGCCACCAGTACAAATTATCACTCAGATAACAGATCAAAGTAGAATTATTTCTTTTTTTTAAATTAATTCTTTGATGTTAATTTTATTTAATAATTTATTAAATTTATTAAACATTTCGTTACACGTGGCTATTATTTATTTATTTATTTTTTTATTAGCAAACATTATTAACAATAATAAAATAAATGTCGTTTCATCTTAAAGCATAGTAAAAAAAAAAAAATAATAAAACATCAAAATAAATTTAAAATATAAATCACTTTCTCTTTCGTTATTATTATTATATTTTTCTATATTTTAATGTAATAAAATTTATTAAAATATCATCAGCATAATTTATCTATTTATATAGTTAAGTTTAAAGCTTTTAGTAAGCTTAAACAACTGCAAGCTAAACGTTTGTATTAAATTATTAATAAAGAAATTATTTATAGCGTGCGAGATAATAATGAAAGAGAAAGATTTTTTCTCTATATACATTTTTTATTACAACAAGTTTATTTTCTTATTATTTTTTGCTTTTTTTTTGTGTGTTTGGAAAGTTGTATTTTGTGGTATCTTGGTGTATCATGATATCAGAAAGTAGTTATTTTAGTTGTAGGTTTTTTAATTTATATGTTTATATATATTTATTTTCTTATTTATAGTGTCATTGATGTAAAAATTACTTTATTAGTTTCTTTTAAAAATATAATCATTTCTCAGGTACCAATGGGGTTCTAGTATTTCAGACGTAAATTGTTAGGATTTGCTATCATAATTCAAGGAGTGACCGTATTCCGTATCTATATTTATTATAACTCAAAAAAAGAAAACTTTAAACAACAATTTATTTATTTATGAGATCATAAAGCAGCAGTGACCCTTCCACAATAATATTACTACAAATAAAAAAAAAACCATTTAAAAACTATCAGTAAAAACACAAATGTCTTAAATGCAATAAATCATTTTCATAGCTAGAAGCATTTTCTTCAATCAAAACTAATTAACAATTTATAAAAAAAAAAACAATTTATTTATATAACAAAATAATTAATTATAAAAACCGGCTATTCTTAAATAAAAGAATATGACAACTTTCTAAGAAAATAATAATTATTTCTATTTTAAAAATCATATATATAAACAATGTAAAAATAAAATCATCCATCCCCACACAACAAGATCATGCTCATAATACTTTGATATTGCACATTCGCATTATAATGAAAATTCTGCGGCAACTTTAAGTGATAATTTCACATTTTTTTCTGTGTTTTAAGCAAATTAATTAAATTAACTATAACAATATTTAATAAAAAAATATTTTCAAGTATGTAAAATCAGCAAAAATAATATTTCAAAAAAACACAAAACACGTTTTTTATTTCTTTTTTTTTTTTCGAGAAATAATTATAAAAACAAATAAATTATTAATGCGATATTTAAATAAACAAATCAATTAATTAAAAAAAAAAAAGTTTCTTAAAGCGTAAAAGCTACAATCATCATTAACATTTTTTTATTTTATTTTTTATTCATAGTATATTAGTTGTTTATTACTGAATTAATTTGATTTAATTAAAACATGAACATTTTTTGGGTTTTGCTTGTAGCCAAATTATTAAAATGTTTTCCAGTGTCAAATGCGTTGTTAAATTAAATAATTTCTGCTTTATCAAAAAATTATATTTAACGAATCCGATTTGAATGGGTTTTTATATATATTTGGTATTAATTGATTAATGCATTTATAGTAAAAATAGAAACTAATTAATATTATTATATGATTATTATTCCCTTTAAATAGGGTGTTTTTTTTTTTTTTTTTTTTTTTTTTATTGACTATAATAATATTTTTATTTTTCCTAAACATATAAGGCGCCACTTTAATACAGTTAGTTTCATTTATAATTAATTAATTAAAAATAAAAATAAAAAAAAACTGATTTATTGCTTGATTTTAATCTTTTTTGTTGTTTTCTCTATTTTGTAATTTTTTTCATTAATCAATTCTTACTATTTAATTCATTTTATTTGTGTTAAATGACTCATAATTGATCGTTGAAATTGATTTAAAAAATTTTTTTTTTGTTTTAAATGCTGCAAATTAAAGCTTAAAAGTGTTAAAAGAACAAAAAAAAAAATCAATGTCAGTTTGTAAATTTTGTCTTATAACATTATAATTGAAAAATAATTATATAAATTAGACGTACACAAACATATCTACAGTTTCGTTATTTAAGTATAAAAAAATAAAATATTAAAACACCAGTATTATAATTACCACCCTGTCATTAATTACGAAAGGTATAATTTTAAATATATATTAATAAATTTATTTAAAGAAAATCAAAAAAATCTTGTAACCTTTATTAATCTGAATCAAAATCATCTTTTAATTTTTTTATTCATCTTCTGTACTTTTAATCATACTTAAAGTTAATTGAAAAAAAAAATTATTTTTTTTAACCATCGCTTAAAGCGCGGAACTTTGTCTCAATTTCATTATTTTTAAAATAAAATATTTATCCTTGGTTTATTCAAAATTTGTAATAATGATTTAAGTTCTGTTTTTTCTTATTTTTTGATTAAATGAGTTAAATTACATCATGTACTGTTTGTTACACGGTAACAAGGCCTTCTTTTAATTGCATTTAAATGATAAGTAATACTTGTTTAACTGGCTGAAACTAAGTTTAAAAATATTACGTAAATACGTTATTGTTTATTAAAGTTAAAGAAGATTGAAGAAATTTTTATTTTTTATTATTATTTAACGTACAGAGATGATCTGTTTTTATTTACTGAAGAAAAAAAACAACAAAGGTTATATGATCTACGCACCAAAACGATCATATAACACGTTCTGATTAGGTAACTTTTATTATTTTTGACTTTAAAACATTTTTATCTTTTAAACATTTCACGTTTTTTTCTTCTTTTTTTTACAATCAAAATATAAAATTTATTTTATATTTTATTGATTTTAATTCACTCAATTATTAATCGGGATTACCAATCAATTTAGTGCGACGTTGTACAAATATTATTAAATAAATCAAATGCGTCTTAAGTTAAATAACTGATATAAACGAAGACAAAAATTTCATGATCATTAATGAATATTACATCAGAAAAATGAAAAGAAATTTTAACTGGCTAAAAGCAGATGAGCAGCATTATTGCTTAATAAAAAAATTTCGAGTGATTTAAAAATGAATTAAAAATTAAATTAAATAATATTAAAGAAAGTTGTTGATTTTTTCATTTTAATTTAAATTTTATTTTATTTTATATTAATTTCGTTGCATTTTATAATTCAATATTATTGCCACTTTCTTATACCATTTTTATTGTTGACAAATTATTTAATTCATTGTTTACGATTTTATTTTCAATAAATAATACAATAATAATTGCAATAAAAATCATGAACCAAATATTAAATAAAATTAAATTGGCGGTTTAATTGTTTATGACTTTTCTTCTTTATTTATTTATTTTTTTTTTTTTTTTTATTACTTGTATTCATCTAATAATTATATTTTTTTATTTACACGTCAAAAATATGCACCCTGTGGCTGAGTCTTTTATCGTCTGTTTATTAACATCAAATTATAATTATTAACATGAATAACGAATATACACAATGCTAATTATTATCCATATGTGTTGTTTTTTTTTTTTAATAAATAAATTATTCAAAAGAAAAATAAAAAATAAAAATTATATTGCAATGTAGTCGCGTCTCATATGATTTTCTAGGTCATGTCTTTTGTAATAAAGAAAAATTAATTTACAAAAAAAAAAAAAAAAAGATATAATAATAGTAATAATAATAAATAAATATAATTTATATACATAAATGTTGTAAGTTTTTTTTTGATTTATGTACATTTTAAATAGGAATTGCATAGGGATTCATAAATGAGAATCTTCTTTGTTTTTTTTTCTTCTTTTTTTTTTTTTAAGATGTATTAAACGACTACGCATAATTCACATCAAAATGTGTTTTAAACAAATCGTGAATTATTATTATGTTTAAATTAGTAACAGCATATACAGAAATGTAAAATAATCATAAAATAAAACCAGCATAGTAAAATTAATCAGGCAATCGAACTATCTCCTTGTTAATTGTCATTACACTTTTGTCCTTGTTTTGTGTGCAGAATTCAAATTTTTTTATTTATTTATCTTTACTTTATTAACAATAATAATAATAATAATAATTTAAAGTTTTCTTTATAAAATAAAATTTAAATTAAAGTAAATTAAATAATAAACACGTGCTTCAATGTTAATTAATTATTCTTATCATGCTTTTTTTTTTGTTTGTCTTTTATTTTTATTTTTATTATTATTGGCCCGGAATTAAAATAAATTTTTTTTTTTATGTTGTCATTTTTGAAAATGTATTTTTTTTTTAGTTTTTTTTTTTGGTTTTCTGTTTATTTGATTTTATTTAAAATTAAGTCTATAATATCTGAAGGTTTGCAATAAACATACATATTGTGTATTTTTTGTTTTAATCAAATAATTTTAGTATTTTTATTCTATGGAAATTTATTTTTATTTTTTTTTTTGTATAATACTTTGATAATATCGAAAATGTATGCAGGTTATTGTATGGTGCGTGTGAGACATACAAGGTTCCATCTTATTGTGTATTGTATTTTGGTTATATGAGTTGTGAAATTGATAGTGTTATTAATAATTTAATTAAAAATTAACTAGGTTTTTGGTAATAAATTATATGCAAAGAAAAAAAAATATATTCTTTGTTTCTAACTAATGATCGTTCTACGTTCGAAGTTTAAACTAAATTTTCTGATTTTAAACATTTGTATTAAAAATGAATTCTCGTCGCTGATATCTCATGTTAATCATAACCTTCAATAATTTAATTTACATCGAATAAACATAAAAACTAATAAGTGTATAAAATACATAATTAATTAAATTATGAAGACTTTATTTTGTTTTTTTTTTGCTTCTTTTAATTTGTTTAATTTTTGTAGCAGCTAATATCGAATTTTGATTTTTCTGCTTCTTACTCAAAAGTATCACACAAGCTATAAATAAAATTATTAAATGATTGAAATTAACTAATTATAAACATTTTTTTTATTTTATTTCTCTCTTGTTTTTATGTATTGTCATTAATAAATCATGAACATTTTTACGATGTGTGTTAATTAAAAAATATTTATTTTTCTATATGATGATGATCATGACAAAACATAAAAATTTTAATAATCTACGTAACTATTGATCTTTGGTGGTTTATTATAAATGGAACTAAGGCAATTAATCGTATGTTTTCTTTCTTAATCTTGCTAATTTAAGTTTGTTTAGTTTACAACAGTAAACTAGATTATAAGTCATTCGATAACATATTTTGATTATTTTTTTACATACATTTTATTTTTTGATAATATCGGCATTTTTTTTAAGTGTTATCACTATGGTCAATATTAACATAGAAAAGGTAAATACTTTCGTTGTTTCGTAAACAAATATTTTACATAATTTTTATTTTTTTTTCAATCCTAAGCTTACAAAGATAATTTCTTTCTTACGAGAATACGACGAAGAATTTTTTTCGATTATGACGTTTATCGGTCAGAGACCTTCTCACAAAATTATTAATTTATTTAATAAACAAAAAAAAAAAAATAGTCATCACTGTTATTTTGTTTATTAAATAAATATTAGATGTACAATAACGACACAGGTAATAATGACCAAATAATAATAATAATATGGTGACATCCTTTCACATTTTTTTTTTTTTTTTTAACTTTTTAAATTTGCAATAAAAAAGAGAAAAAAAAATTGTTTTTTGAAAGTAATAAATAAAAGGTAATTACCGCGATTTTATACATAAAACAAACCAAAAAAAAAGAAAGAAAAAGAGGAATAAAACATTATCTGTTCACTGTTTAATGATTTTCTATGTTGTAATTGAATATGAGTGGTAATTGAATGTATCAAGTACTACTAAAAGTAACATTATTTACCTTGTTCAAATGAAAAACAAGCAAATTAACAAAAAAAAAAAATTCATAATTAATGGGAAAATTTAATCGTTTGACCACTTATAGATATTTTGCTTGGATCACGATTTATGATGATTTTATTTTTTTTTGTTTTTGTACTTAAATTAAGCAGCGTTGCTGATTTGCATATTTATTGACTTAAATAAATAGAAACTAGAAATAATTTATCTGGTTATTATTTTATTAAACATTCAATTGAGGTGTGAGATTTTTTATTTTTTCTGTACAGATATAAAAAAAAAACATGATAATTAGAGTAGAATATCGATGGGACAAGGAGTTCCAGTTTTGTTTAAAAAAAAAAAAAAAAAAAAGTATGTAGGTTTGATTTTTCTTCTTTTTCGATGTGTCTTTACGAAATAATAATTATTTAAATAAATACTATTTTTACCACTGCGGTACTTTGAACTTGTTTTTTTTTTATTGTGTAGGACTCTGAAGACAAGATTTAATTTTTCATCTGCACAAGAAGAAAAGAAAAAAAAATTACAATATTGTAGGATTCGATTAAAATAAACTTACCACTCTAATTATTCTCTAAGTGGTACCGTCATTACATAATAAAACTTATTCAAATAAGTTACTTAAATACAAAAAAAAAAAGAAAAAAAAAAAACTTAACAATTTAAGCCAAATAAATAAATGAATAAAAATTAAAAACATATTTGCATTAATTTTTATTTTTATTATTTTACTCACGCGTGTGATGTTTTTTTTTTTTATATAAATTTAGATGAAAATAAATATCCATATTTATATATTGAAGGAAAAAAACTAAAACTAAACTTGACTTAACTTAACTTAATTAAAGTGAGCTTTACTTTAAGTATAACTAAAACACCTTTCATTTTTTTTTTTTTTCGTAAGATATTGTAATTGCATCTTTCAACATTTATGTTTTTTTTTTTTTTTTTTTTTTTATGAAAAATCTGTATTACATTTGGCTTCTTTTATTTATTTTTAATTTTGTGTCCATCTAAAATAATTAATAAGACAGTCAATGCTGTTACCGCTAACGTGTTAGATGACTTTTACTTCTTTAATTTATATTAGTTTATTGTTTGTTACGTTTAACTCAAGATGCTCTAATTTTCTAAATTACAATGAAATTTATTATTATTATTATAAATAAAAAAATAATAAATAGATTTTGTAATAATTAAATAAACAAATTACCAGTAATTGATTACTGTTGATCGATTTATGATACTTAATTATTTATTAATGTTTTTTGATTGGTCAATTTATAAATATGATTTTTTTTTTCTTTTATATATCCATTGACACAATATGTAATTTATTATCAATTATCAACTTTTTAATATAAGTTTTGATTAATTATTGAAATAAAACGTAAAATGTTTGATATTACTGTTTATTAAGTAATGTAGTTACTAATAAAAAGCATAAATATAGAAATTAATTATGTTGGGAAAAATAACGTTAAATAAAGTATTAAATTACCTAGTAGAAGTTTCGGTATATTAATTCTATAAATTGCTACACACACACACAGAGAGAAAAAAAGTGTAAAAGTAAATTTACTTTCTAATTCTAGTTATTAAATCCACCAAAAAATAAAAAATAATAAATAAATAATTGATGTAGTTAAAAGAAGAACCGAAAAACCACTTGCACCACAATTAGTCTAATTTCAATTGAGTTTGTCAAAATTATTATTATTATTATTATTATTATTATTATTATTAATATTAAGACTTCGTTAACCATATAAAGCTATCTCAAGGGTACAAAAATTACATTTTTTTTTTTATAAGGAATACAAATAAACTTGAATAGTTTTTTATTATTATAATTATAATTCTAATATCTTTTTCTTATTATTATTATTATTATTATTATTATTATGCTTACAACATAGAAATTGAAATTAAAACTCATAATTCAAAATCATGTTATTATTATGTCTGCAATTTTTTTATTTGGTTTATTTTAAAGGAATAGCCAGCCACCTGTCAACACACGCTCATTTTTTACGTAATATTTTTTTTTTGTTATATAAAAAGTGTATTTGCATTGTTATTATTATTGTTAAATTAAATGAAAGGTAATAATATTTTAATTTTAATTTTATTTATATTAAAATTTGATGCTTCGTGATACTTTTTTTTATATGTTTTTCTCTTTGCAGGAGAACTAAAGCATGGTCATATGTTTAACTGCGTTGGTTTTATTAGAGAACCATACGTGTTATACGTAAAGTACGTTACATTAAAATCATTTCACGTTTGCATTCTTAATCGTAAATAGATTTAATGTTATTGATCTTTTTTTCCATTTGAAAAATAATTTGTTTTTCTTCATTAATCTCACTATAAATAAATTAAATAAGATAATTTGACTGGCTAGAAATGTTTATACGATAGTAATATGCGTGATTACCGCGAGTGCATTAAATAAAAAATATTTATTTTTATAATTCTAAATTTAAAAAAGTTCTGTTACTCGAAAAATACAAGAAAAAAGAAAAAAAGAACAGAAACCAACAGAGAATTCAGTTTAATGTTTAAAACAGTAAGTAACGTCTTTATTCTACCGTAAAATGAAAAAAAACTCAACTCAGTATAATTTATTAATGTGAAATTTATTATTATTTTTTTTTTTTTTTTATTAAATCCTGAGATAAATTAAATAAAATATAATATTTCTGGGAAGTTTACCTTGTTTTTAATAATACAATATTGCACAGTAACAAAGAAATAGACTAAGCAATAAGTTAAGCCAAGCAAAGGAGACAAGAATAATGAAGAAAAAGACAAAAAAAATTCCAAAATAACAAATTTCCTATTTTTGTTCAATTTTGAATTATTTTCTTATTTTTTTATTTGGCACAATGACAAAATTTTCATAGTTTCAACATGATTTTATTCTATAAATGAAATATTTTTATCTCTAAACTCTAAACACTCAATCATTTGATGGTTTTGTACTGATTATTTGTTTATTCTGCTTATGAATATTAAAAAAAAAATAGTTCTTCCTGGTGTTTTATTCATGTTTTTTAACCGAGGTTACATGAAACAAATCTTTAATCAATGAAAATAAAATGTATACATTAAAATCAATTTAAATTTCTAATAGCTCACTGAATGAAATCAATTTTTAGTTATACTTCTGCGATTTTATTATTATCTCAAAATAAATTTTATTTAATAAATTTTAATGACATACAGCATCTGATTGTGTTTCTCATAGTACTAATGCTAATTTGCTTATAATTTTGATGTATTACTTCCGGTACATAAACTGACTATCATACAGTTATTTCCAATAAAAACTTCCGTAATTAAATCTCTTTTTTATATTTCAAAAATATAAAATTACTCAAATCATTCATTTTCTTCAATTTAAGTATAATCAATATATTTAAATTTTTTGTTTTTGCTTTGTTTTGTTACGGTATTTAAGGAAATCTAATTGAAACTAATTGACTTTCTGTTATATAAATTATATTTCAAGGGAGACAACTATTATGACATTATTTAAATTAAATTATTATTCTATATACATTTGTGTTATCACTTTAATTATGTATGCTGGTTAATAATTATGATAAGAGTTGTCAAAAAATTAGTTAAGAATATTTTTTTTTAATTATTTGCTCAAGGAATTAATTTAATTCTAAAGTTTCATCGGCTCGTTGGTCTAGGGGTATGATTTCCGCTTAGGGTGCGGGAGGTCCCGGGTTCAAATCCCGGACGAGCCCTTGTAAACTTTTTTTTTTTTTTTTTTAATTTTTCACACTGATTTATAATAATGATGGTGCTTCCGTATTGGATTATTGCAATAAGCGACTGGATTTGTATATTTTTGACAAAACGTATATTCATAGTGTTAATGACTAAGCTTAGCTTAAATTTTATTCATAAACAAAGAACAAATAAATTTCCTTTTTTTTCTTTTGCAATAGCACATGTGCAAAATAATTTATTAATGGGAGCAATTAAATTAAAAAAAAAAAAAAATTACTACAAGACAATAAAATACAAAAAATTTCATTTACTTTGTCCACGTGCTAAAGTAAAATACAAAAGAAATTTTATATATATACTTTTTACTTTTTACTCATAAATAATATAAAAGAAAATTAAATAATAATTTTAATATTTTTTTTTTTTGTAATTAAATAAAACAATAAACTGATAAAATCGTGCATAATATAAGGTAATTTAAATTTTATTTCAAGAGAAATGTATATTGATAGTGACAAATAAAATTGTATATGCTGACGCTCATCTTATACATCAGGTGGAATAAACTCTATTTAATAACTGTGAATCAAGAATAGAAGAAGAAAAAACTATCGATATTACATTGCCACTCATTGTAAAATTAATTAACTGAAAAAACGAAAGGTAAATGCAAATATTCGCTGCATTATTTATATCACGTAAATGGCAATGTATTAAAATATTTATTATTTTTAATAATAATTATCATTGTTTTACAACCAAAATAATTTATATGTTTCTGTGGTTAAACAAAAACAATATTATTATTTTTTTTTTTATCATCTTAATTAAATATGTATGATGTATGATTAAGTAATTTTTATTTTTATTTATTTAATTAAATTCCCGAAAAACAAAAAAAATTAATTGTAAATTCATTAAATTTTCTATTTGATTATTTAATGGGGTAAATAAATTTGTTGTATTTGTTTAATTTTATGTTCAATTAAGTAATTAATTAGATAATTAGAAATTAAGTAAAAGTGTTTTTTATTGTCTTAATTTTATATGCCTTTTTTTTTTTTTGTTTATTTTTGTTAATTATTAAATTGAAATTTTTAATTACTTTTGATTAAGTTATATAGTTGTGCGTACTTTAAGTCATTATAAATAAATTAATTAACAACTTTCCATTGAAAATAAATTGCATTTAAATTTATGAAATCGATAGTTTTTTGTTTTGTTTTTTGGCTTTATTGACTATTGTTTCCGTTTTTATAATTGTTTAAAAAATTTTTTAAATAAATACATGTTACTGAAACATTTATCAAAACTAATCATAAATTCGGATGCTATTTTCTAGGTAATCAAATTTAATAAAGAGAAAAAAAAAGAACGGTAAAAGATATGGAAAAAAAGGGAAAAACAATTTTAATAAATTTATAAAAAGCTTTCTAAGAACAACGACAACAACGACAGCATAGACAAAACAAGTCTCTGGCGCCAGAGTAACGCCTTTCCGAAATCCATTTCTTCTTTTGTAATTTAATGTGTTTTTCATATTTATACCAAAATAAAATAAAAACAAAGAAAAAGAAAGAAAAAAAAAAAATTTATAAATATTATTCTTAAAAGAAATTTCCTTTCACTTACATATTTCTTGTTATTTATTGATATTACTTACGCTGTCATTGTCAGTCATTTATTTTTTTAATAAATAATAAATAATTTTATTTTATATTTCTTTGTTTATAAATAATAATAAAATTATCTACAACTAATTCATAAACGTATATAGTTAATAATTGTCAAAAAAAATTTAATGCGCTATGAATAATAAATAAATGTTTAAATAAAAATCTACAAACAAATTTAATTAATGCCAAATCAAATAATACATATAATTGATATTTTAATTTACATATACAATTAATTAAATTATTCTAAATCAAATTTCACTTTCGCACTTTTTAATAGTAATTTTCGAAAAAAAAAAAAATAAATAATAATTTCTGTTATATTTTACGTATATAGAAAATCAGCAGCTAATAATCACCTGAATACCGCCATACAAAAAAAAAAAAAAAAATTAATTAAAAAATCATGTAACGCATTTAATGTGTACAAAAAAAAAATTATAATATTAATTTTGCTAACACGTTTTATATGCTAATTAGCATTTCCTCTATTAAGAAATTTAATTTTAAACAAACAAAGATGAAATGTTTTATTGTTTGTGGTAATACTGCAAATGCTGATGTTGTTGTTGTTGTTGTTATTGTTATTACTAATTTTAGTAAATTAAGCAACACGATTAAATTTAATTTGATAAAAAAGAAAGTTAAATAAGATTTGACTTAAATTTTACATTGCAGTAATCTGACACAGCATCACATTCATCTTATTAAGAATTGGTAACAATAAATTGAAAGAAAGAAAGAAAAAAAAACTCGTTAATTTTTATCGTTTAGTAATTACATGTGTGAAATAATTGATTTATTTATTAATTATCATAACGACAATTTTTTTGACCTTAATAATTAGATTTAGTTAGATTTTACAAATAATAAACACTCTACTGTACTTTCTCTTTAATTAATTAATTTTTTTTTTTTTTTTTTTTGGTCTTTGCTTTTTGCGTTTATTTTAATATTAGAAATTTTTTTATTTTTTTTAATTATGTACTAAATGCAACTTTTTTTTTCTTTTTATTTTTTTAATTAATAATTGTTACTTTGTTGTTAATGCTTCCAATTTGTGCATTTATTCAATTAAATTAAGTTTGTTTGTTGTTTGTAATTAATATGTTTTTATTTTGCATGCAATCATCCGGTAAGTTTATTTACTCACATTTTATTATATGCTGTTTTGAAGTACCTTCGATGATATTAAATCAAACTGGATACTGATTGTTGTCCGCCTAATATCTTCGCCTAACAGTTTTAATCAAGATTTATAATAAATCTCTTTATTTTTGTAATGAAATGAAAGAAAATTTTATTTCTAATAGTTGCAAATTTAGGTTGTTTATTAATTTGCATGCAATCAGCCGGTAACTCACATTTTTTTTCTGCATTTTAAAGTTCCATCTACGACATAGAATCAAAACGGGATACTAATTGTTGTCCGCCTAACATATTCTAGCTGTTTTAATTAAAAATTAAACCAAATCTCTTAACGTTTGCACTGAAATGAATGAAATTTGTGGTTTTTATTATTAATAATTACAAATTTAGTTTGTTTGTTTAATGACTGTCAAAAATTTAATATATATGCCAGGCAGATTTTCTCTTCTTTTTCTAATTAACACAATTTTAAGACAAGTTTTTTTATGTGAATTTTCAATTTTTGTTTTTTTTTTTTAATTTAATTTTAACGTGACTAAGATGTTAACAGTGGTATTAGTTACTTGTGTTTGATAACATAATGTAAATAAAGAAGAATAAAATAAAATTATCGTTCTTTTTGTGACAAAATAGTAAAGTAGATCAGTTTTCTAAGGCAAGGCATAAAGATGCTTAATAATTTGTGAATAAATTTCATTGATTATAAAAGTAAACATCTAATCGTCCTTCTATAATTAAAAACTATTTATTTTTTTATTATTATTTAATTGTTTGTTGTTTTTTTTTTTTTTTTTTTTTTTATATAATAAAATGTATACCAATAAAAATACATTTTATTTAATTATTATTATAAACAACTCTTTTTCTTCATTTTTTTTTTTTTTTTAATTATTATTAGTATCATTATATTAATTATTATTTTAAATATTATTATTATTACTTCAATAAGTAACATTTATATATGTATATAGATATATAGATATTTATTATTATTAATTTAAACTAAAGAAACAATTTTTAATGACAATTTCATTGTTTAACCTCAATATTTTCGAAAATAAATAATTTTTTTTTTTATTTATTATAATTAAATATTAATAAAATAAATAATTGATGTTATTTTTATCTAAAATGTTTTTTTTTTGTAAATAATATGATGACTGAATTATCAAACGTTTTAAAATATAAAAAGTATTTAAATGAGTTAATAAAATAATTAACAACAACCATGAAAACATGAACATTAGCATAATAATTCTTTTGCAAATTAATTGTAATAATTGTGTCATTTTTATTCTATTCTTGGTCATGTAATTCGTGTGTCCATTTATATTAAATAATATTAATTAATTAATAGAATATAGAAATAATAAATTATTATTATATTATTAATTATAAATTAAATAATATTATAAAATCACGTTTATAAAATTAATTGTTTATATATATTTGTTGCTTCTATTTATTTATTTATTTATTTATTTCTTTATCAATAAATATATATTATATTGAAGTTTCATTTTTTATTTATTTATTATTTGAATTAGCATTAATATGACAAAAAACAATTAAAATAAATTTAAATAATTGAATTGATGGCTTTTTATGTAGTTTTTTTTTTTTTTTTATTAATTTATTTTTTCGTATAACTATTACAGCTTATATATTTATTTATATGAATATTAATGTGTTTTATGCTTTAAATATAGCCTCCTTTATAAGGCTATATAAGTACTAAACTTTACTTAAATAAGTTAATTTATCTAAACTAAATATCAAATATTAGAGTTGGAAGGTTTGAAACACATCAACAGGCTTTAACTTTAATCCACAATCAAAGTGTACAGACTGTAAATAATTTATTTCTTATATTTTTGCTTTTCATTTAAATTGAATTGATCATCAAGGTTCCTCGTGTATTGAATTTATGTGTTTATTAACACAAATTGGGTGGTAAAATGGTGTGTATAGGGGAAAAAAATAAATCAGAATTCATAAATAATATTTTTATTTTTTATTTTTTTTTGTATTAAAAGTGTCGATTTTATGACGTTTACGTTGTCAAAATAAATTTTAAACAAATCCGATATAATAAATAAAATTTATTTATTTATAAATATTGTATAATGGACATTTTTTCTTTTATATAATATTTATTTATAGTAAACATTATTTTTAATTAATGATTTACCTTGAAAATGCCTTTTTTATTTAATTCTCTCTTTATTCTTTAATTTAATTTAATTTTTTTTTTTTTTTATTATTAATTAAATTTTTTTTTTGTAGTAACTTTAGTGACTTATTTTGTTATAAATGGTCACCTGAATCCGTATAATTAATTACAAGAATTACAAAATAAAATTGTACACCCTGTAAAATTAATACAAAAAAAAAATAAAATTATCGATGACAAAAATAAAATTTGCATAGCATAGGTAAAAAGAAAAAAAAAATAATATAAATAAATCATTTTGTTTTGTCATTTTATTACAATAATTCTTAATGAAAAATAAAAACTTTTAACAAATCTTTTAATAATAAACATGAATTAATTTCATAGTTGTAACAATTATTATTATTATTATTATTTATTCAATTGTTGCATACATTTTTTATTATTTATTTATGTTAATTATTCGTATTTTATTATTAAAGATGAATAATTTTTATAAACTATTATACAAATAATACTTCCCTGTTTACTTAATGCAACGAAAAAAATAAAAAAAAAAAAATCAATCAATTTATTGTTTAATAATAATAATAATCTTTCTCTTTTTAATCTTTAATTAATACTGTGATGATTAATTGATTTGTTTTAATAATAATAATTGGAAAATAAGGTGTGTAAATTCACATATTAAATAATCTATAATGTAATCATATTTCTTGTATTTTCTTTATTTATGTTGAAAGCAAGTAGTCGTTTATTAAAAAATGTTTATTCACACAAGATGGTTTATGCACACAAGAATATATTCACGATAATCATAAATTGTGAATAATCTTAAATTATTGTCATTCGATTAATTGAACTTTAGACAAGTTTGATAAGTGGTTTTAATAATAGAAAATCAAATGACAATAAATGAATTATTAAAAAACAAAAATAAAAAAAAAATCATATGATGTCATCTAATCAATCAAAAATAATAATAATTATAAATTATAATAAAATAAAAGTACACAAACATATAAATAATAATAATAATAATAATAATAATAATAATAATAATAATAATAATAATAATAAATGTGAAATACGTGACTGGATAGAAAGTAGGGTACTGTATTCGCATTCACCTCTATTAAATTCTCTTTTTTAAGTCTTTTGCATTCTATACATTTATTATTATTATTATTATTATTATTATTATTATTATTATTATTATTATTATTATTATTATTATTTTATTTCTATTATGTTTCATTTTTAATTTAATTTTAATTAAGGTTTATTAGTTAGTTTCGCTTTGTTTAAAAAAAAAAATAAAAATTATTTCTTTCTTTTTTGTATGTAGAACAGAAATAATATTTTTATTTAGAAATAAACTTGTAAATAAAAATAGAGGAAAACGAAAATAAAAAATAAAATTAATTAACTAATTCAAGTTTACTGAGTGTTTTTAATTTTTTTTTTTTTTTTTTTTTGTTAATACAAAATGCATAATGCATCAGCATCTGTTTTTTATTTTAAAAAATATGGAGATTTATCTAAAATGTGTCATCTCTAGTACATGATGTAACTAATCAATAAGCTAAGCATCGCATTTAACTATAATAAACAGGTAATTGACTTACATAAGACGTTGTGCAGCTTTCTCTTAAACAGAAACAGTACAGTAGTAAATTGCAACTGCAACCAATAATCAATTTTTATTTAATTTAACCTTTTATTGTATTGTGGAATTTTAATAGTAAGAGAGTTGCATTTTTCTTTCTTTTTTTATTTATATATATATATAATTAATTGACCTACAACCCATTAAATCCAATCCTTAAATATCATTATAATTATTTAAGTAATCAGTTGTTGTTGTCGTTGTTTGCTTACTTATTTATTTGAGTTATGATGACCATATAAATATATTAAAAAAAAAAAACTTATTTAATAAAAATTTATTACACAATACATTTTATTATTATCGTTTTATTATTATTATTATTATTTTCATTTCTCCTACGTTGAGCTTTATTTTTAATTATTAATTTTATTTTATTTTTAATGAAAGCTTATTACTAAAAAATAAAAAAATAAAATTATTTTCTCTCCTTTTATCATGTTATTTTATTTATTTAATTATTTTTTATTAATATTTTTATTGATGAAAGAAAATAAAATGGTTGAACTTTATAACGAAGGTTGTCTTTACGAAAAAATTGTATTTACTTAACACTTTTGCTACTTTTATTATCAACATACACAAGATGACAGTTTATTATTAATTATTTATTTTTTAAATAAATCTTTTGTATAAGGATAACATCTTAATTAGTGTAATTAATCAATACAAAAAATAAATTCTTTTTTTTTTCTCCTTTTCTGTATCTTCTATTTTCATTGTGATGACAGCATCTCGCTTTAAAGCTTCTTTTTTTTTTGTAATAATATTTATTTTTAACTTAAGTAAAGTGTTGTTTTTTTTTTTTTTTGTTAATTTTCGTTGGTTAGGTATCTTTAAAATTGATGTTATTTTAAGAAGTTAAGGTTACTTATTATTATTGAAAGATTTTTGTTTATTTATTTATTTCGTTTTTCTTTCTTTTTTTTTTTTGTTGATGTAATTAATATTATTATTTTAATTATTTTATTAAATCAATAAAACTGATTTTATACTTGACTTTTGTCTGTCGATTATAAAATTTATGTGATTTTTCTTAAATTAATAATTAAACTTAACCTAAATGTGCAACTTTTTAATACCGAATGGTTGTTGCTAACCCTTAATTTATTTTTGAATGCATCGTATATGTTTGTATGTTAATATTATGTATTTATGTTTTATTTGTAAATTTTATTAAATAAAGACAAAAAAAAAAAACAATTCATGTCTTACCTAATAAATTTTATAAATTAAAAACACATTAACAATGACAGCTGCAACCGGAAAAATAACCGATTTCGTGAATTATTGATGACATCATAGACAACAAGCATTCAAAAATTAAAACTTTGACGTATGGAAAAAAAAAATCGTTCTATTTTAGTAATGACGCAAATGATAACACGAAATCATAATATTATGATTTTTTTTTTTATTTGTTTATTCGTAATACATTTATTAATTGTCATTTTTTACTATCATTATTAAATATTAATAAGTAAAATGAGTAAAAACATATAATAAAAATAGAATGACGTGGAAAAGGTCATATTTAATAGTAATTTAATTGTTCTAGTTTATTTTTAATGATTAATATAATTAATTGTAATTGATAATTATTATTGATTTATGTTATCGATGTTAGACTTATTGGCTTTTGATTATTTGTGTACGTTAGTGTATCGTATCTATTTATTAGATTTCAATAAATATTCTTTAATATTTTAGTTTATAGTTTAACTATAATAATTTATTTACTTATTTTATTGCTACTGGAATAATAAAGATATTAATGGTTGTACGTAATATCAAAGCATATATTACGGTTTAATTTCGCTTTACTTTTTAATTTTTGTCAATCATGTTACGTAAAAGGTCATATTTTTCTAATTTTTTTTTTTTTTTGATAAAAAAGATAAGCCAAAAACGCATTTTAAATAAAAGAAATGAAAAAAATAAAATAAATAAATTTTGTATCTTAGATAATATTCTAAATTTAACATTTAAAAAGTTATTTAAATATTTTTTTTTTTTTTTTTAACTTTTTAAATGTTCGCCTTCAAAAGCAGTTCTATTTGAATATTGATTAGATTTTTATAACACACATGAATATTTTATTCTATTATTAAATATTTAGTTTTATATTTTTGCTTAAGGTTATCGTTTTTTTTTTTTTTTTTTTTTATTACATTTATTGTATTGCAAATTTTTTTCTGTTTGCTGTTGATTTCAACAATTTTTCATTTACATTAAGATGATGCGTAAAATTGTTGCAATTTCACTGTGCGCTGATGCTGGTTAAATCTATATAAAATATTTTACTGAATCTGATTTCAATTAGATTAACCTATACTGCCTCCTATACGTATCCGCCTATAATTTATTTTATTTTACTACTTAAGATCATACACTGACAGACAGTTATTAGAATTTATTATGATCGCACGCATTTTATTTATAACATATTTAATACTAATAATTACAAATTAAGAAAAAAAAAAAAAAAGAAATTGTATTATTATTATTATTTTAATTGAATTACTATAAAATAAATCTAAATATATCTAAAAATTAATCTAATTAGTGAATAAAAAATGAACATAGAAATTAAAATTAACATCAATTAAAAAAAAAAAAAGCTACGTTTAAATTTCAAATAATAATAAGAATAACAGTTTTTTATTTTTATTGTTGCCATGGCAGACAGTTATGTTAATATATTTAACTATATTTTACAATCTTATCTAGTATTTTGTTTTTATATATATACATACATATGTGTATCTACGTACATTTGTTATTATTATTCTTTTTTCTATGCTAATCAATTTTTTTATTTGTTCCTTCAACCTTGACTAAATTATATTAACAATGTACAGAAACATAATTTTTTTATGTTTTTTCTAGTTTAACAAAACTAAAAATTGAATAGAAATGTTAAAATAATAATTAATTATTATTTCTGTAAATATTATTATTACACATATAATTTTTTTTTTTTATTTAAGAAAATGTTATTTTTTATTAATTAATTAATAATCGTTTATTGTAAATAATACCATGTGAAATATAGATTAATTAAAAAAAAATTTATTTTTTTGGTTTGTTTGTAAATATATTAGACAAAAGTTTAATTAAATAAAGAATTAATTTGTGTTGTCGTGTGCTGTGACAGTAAAGTTATGCAAGTGAGATGTGTTAAGTTTTATTTGTTTAGTGTAATAAAAAATAAATATTTTGTCTAGACGGCTATTTATGCCGGATAGTGGGTGGCCGTTTTCCGATTATAGATATTTAATCGGTTATGCTTGTTGTTTTTTTTTTATAATTAATTAATTAAAAAGAAATTTTTTATTCTAAGAAATAACAGTGCTATCATAATTTAATGTTAATTATCTATATGTACAATAATTTAAGTAATTTTTAAAAATATTCCTGTATTACTGTTGAACTTTAACCTTAGTTAATAAAGCAAAAAGCATGTTCTTAATATCAACATAAATACATGAGAATAATTTATTTTAAGTAAACATAACTAACTGCTATTAAAATAAATTATTTTTTTATTGTAAATAACAAATAATTCATAATGTGCAAATAAATGTTCAATAAAATGCATGCAGTTTTTTTTTTTTTTTTTTTAAACATGTTAACACTACCATAAACCTATGACCTCAAATGAAAGCATATTTGTATAAAAGCGTAAAGAAAACTATTTTTATTACTACTTTCGAAATAATGTTTAGATTTTTTTTTTTTTTTGTTGTTTATTTATTTATTTATTTGATTTAAAAACCAAACAACATTCTTTTAAGAAAGAAAATAAATAAAATGTCAGTGACCAGTTCGTTAATTAAAAGAAGATTAAATAGAATCGGTTGTTTATATATTTTATTTTTATCAAATAATCAATAAGTTTATTGATATTCTAAAATTCCTTTTTTTAAATCAAAATTTACATATATAAAAAAACAATTTATTTATTTTTTTTTTTTTTTGATTCACTTTTATTAGTTTTCTTTATTGTGGTTCCTTGCCTCATCTTGCATCGTTCTTCGTATCGTTTGTTTATTAAAATCAAGACAAAAATTTTTGCGGTTATTGCTCTTCGATGAATGTTTTTTTTTTTATATAATTTGTTCTGTATTTAAATCGGTTTTTTTTTTTTTTTTTTTGAGGGGAAACGAAATAACGGTGATTATATATTTAATTTCTTCTTCTTCTTTTTTAAAAATATATTTTATGGTTTTTACTGTTTTTAGCTTTTTTATTATTCTTATTTTTTCTTTTTTTTTTTCTTGGTTTTATGTTGAAAGATTTTTTTTATTAATTTTATTTGATGAATACTCCAGCAGTGCTTTGTACCGCAATCAAGCATTTAATTATTTTTGTATCTGTATTATATTATTAATTATTATTGATTCTGTTTTATAATAAATTTCTTATGTAGAAATTATTTTTATTTTTTTTAAAGAAAATCACGTTCAGGGTGTCACGTAGCATTTAATTATTTTTAAGGATAATGAACTGAATTTGTTTTTGATGTAATTAGTATTAGTTTATTAGTAGTTTGGTAAATTATAAATTATGTGATGTAATTTAACATTTATATGTAATATAAACGAGATCAATGCATGTTAAAATAGAAAATTTGCATTAAAAAAATAGAAAATTACGCCAATGGAGACATTACTGTATTTATTTAGTCTTATTTTCTGTTTTGCTTCTTTTAAAGACAAATAATACTGACGTGGATGATAAATAATTTTTTTTTTTTTTGTTTTTTTTAATGAATCTAGTTCTTCAATGACGTCAATGTTTCAATCAAATATTTCTACCTTTCAAATAAAAAAAAAAAAATTAATTAACAAAAACTACAATAACGGTTTTATTAATCACTTATTCTATAATACAAAACAATCTGAAAAAAATAAAATTGAAGACTCACAAGTTTTGTTTATTCTTTTTTATGTTTATTGAACAGAAGAAATGTAATTAAGACTTCTGCTGATACAAAAGATATTTTTCTTTTTTTTGCTTTGTTTTTGTTTTGAATTAAATTTGTAATTAAAAAAAGAAAAAAACGAACCGAACGCAATAACATAGATGGTAAAAATTACTTTTTATGTTTAAATACATTTATTTTGTCATACAAACAAATAATTAATAATTAAAATTAATTAACATGTGCAAAATAAGGAAAAAAAAAACAAAACAATTTTGTGTGTGTGTGTGTGTGTATTGTTGTCTAGACATATTTTTAATATAATTTTTTGTTGCGATAAAAGGCTTTTTATATATTATGTTTTTATTGAAAAATAATATTTTCTGTTGTATTCTTAAGAAATAAATTAAAAAGAAAAAAAAAAAAAAGGAAAAATGTAAAAGAAAATTTGAGTGGTAATTGTGTTATGACTTTATTCTTTATATTATTATTATAATTATTATTATGATGTCTTTTCTTTTGTTTTGTTTTTATGGTTGCGGTACTTGAATGACATAAATCTAATATTTTATTGTCTTATTTTGTTTACGGGAATTAAACAATAAAAAAGCAGCTATTGTAATCATTTATTACACCATCGATATGTTTGTTTTTTTTTTTTTCTTGTGTATTATCAACATTGAAATTATTCTACCAATCATATTATCAGCGTTTTTTGTTTTTATAAAAGAAAAAAAGAAAACAATTCTGTTCTTTCTGTTAGGTTAATTATGTTTTTTTCTTTTCATTTAGAGTTTTGTCGCTTTTCTTTTACGAAAGACTTTTCTATATTCAAGAAAAAATGTCATCATAAATTAATTATTTCATAACAAAAAACAATTTTTTTTATTTTTTTTTTTTTAATTGAAAATACCAAAAGAAGCTTGAACAAAAAAAAAAACTAATTTGATGCAATCAACTTCTGTATTAACAATTTTTAAGATTGTGAAGACCATGAAGACATAAATACACTTCGGTTTTTTTCTTTTTTTTTTTTTTAATTCAATAAAATCAAATCAATCTTAATATGGTAACTCAATAAGTTCGATGAAGACAAACTTCTATTTATGGTAAAAATTGAAAAAAAAAATTTGTAAATTTTTCTAATTTATAAGATGTGTCTTTAAAAATGTCTTTAAAATGTGAATTAAATTTTATTAATCTTTTATTGATTTATTTACTTATTTTCTTTCTTTTTTAAATCGAAAATGCATGTTGATCGTTTGCACCGGATTTAGAAGTTGGCAAATCTACTTGTTGTGCTATTTTATGTGGTAAGAAATACCTCTTTCCACATATTTTCATTTTTTTTTTTTTTTATAGTTTTGATGTGTTCAACCTACTAAAAAAAAAAAAAAAAAAATTATATGTATTATATTGAAATTTAAAACAATGAAAAATTAAACTAAATACATTTTTTTTTATTGATTATTTCTTTGTTGATATAAAAAATTATTGCTATAAAAGCTACGTTAGATTTCGTATATTATTAAATTTAATTGATTAATTTGCAATGACAAATAATATTCGTTAAAAATAAAAGCAATTAATTTATCCTTGACGATTACATCAATTTTCAAGTTATAAACTTTTTTTTTTTTTTTTTTAATTCTTCTTCTTATCTTTATCTTTATGTTTATCATACTTCTTGGAAAGAAGTTATACGCAAAAAAAAAAATAAAAACTTAATTAAAATTGTTTCGTTGTTAAATTATATAAAAAAAAAATTTTGCTAAATCGTCTTTCTAATTATTTTTCATTAAGTTATAAGCAAAAAAAAAAAAAAAAAAATTATGTTATATAAAAAAGTAAATAAACGTTATTACATAAGTTTCCTATTTTTAAATAAATACACAAATGAATTAAGTAATCGTGTTGCTTTTACATAATGTAATTAATATTTTTAATATGGTATTATCTATGTAATATATAATTCAATATCATACAAAATTAAAGAAAAAAAAATAAGAAGTTAATTAAAGGATGTAAAAAATCGCAAAGTGTTAAAAAAAAAAATCCAATAAGAGACAAATTTGTACTTTTTATTTTTTTTTTTTTTTCGATTTGTAACATTAGATAAAAAAAAAAAGTTAATTAAATATTTATAAAAAAAAAAAGAAGAAAAATAAATAATTACTTAGCTCATTTGAATAAAAAAATAGAGAATAATAATCCAATCATGCACATAATTGCATGTAAAAATAAAATTAATTATAGCTATATGGTAAATCGTGTTTTTTCTTTCTTTTAATTAATCTTTTTTCTTTTTTTTTTTTTTTTTTGGATGGGTTATTGATGAAAAAAGACGAAGACGAAGAAGAAGTAGTAGTAGAAAGATATTTATGCAGTTAAGATGTCGTCACAATTACTTTGTATTAAAATTGAATTTCAATTAAAAAAAGAAAAAGAAAAAATTTCAGTAGAATGTCATTGATTTTTACACTATGATAAAAATAGTTGACATTATTAAATACGGTGTACAGTGGGATAGAAGACGATTTTTTTAGCAAAGAAAAATAACATTAAAATACAAAATTAATTTATATTATGTAAAAAAGTAAATGAAGAATAGCAAAAATTTAAGTAACAATCGTAAATTTTCGCATACTATATATTATGTAGGTTAGCATTCAGGTAGAGAACATTCAAAAAAGCGTACAATCTATTAGATAATAATCATAATTATAATTAAACAATAAGCGAATGTGACAACATTACTGTATGGATTAACATTATTTGTCTGACTTATTTAATGCAAATTAATAATAAATTGTTATAAATTTACTGTACTGTCTTTGTTATATTGTTTTGTGTATTTTTAGTTTATTGTTGCGTAGGTGAGTTTTGTGTAAAAAATATTTTTCGCAGATATTCAATTACCTTCTACAGTTATGATTTAATAATGATGGGTAACAAGTCTTCTGTTTTAATAATTAATTTTAATCAGTTTGTGCTAATTTTAATACAATTTGTTATTATAATGAAAAATTCATAAATTTTTATCTTACTATATTTTTTATATGAATTATAAACTAATATTAAGAATTAATTAATAATTTCGCTCATTTATTTATTGTAAAAAAAATTAATAATTTTATAAACAAGCTAATAAAAAAAAAAATTTATTAAATAAAATAAATAAACTTTGATCTATCGACAATTTAATAATAATTATAATAATAATAATAATATTAATAATATTCAGATTAATTATTTAAAAAACGCCTTTTGATCTCAATTCTATTAATTTTATTTATTTAATTTATATTGATTACATTTTATCATAAATAACCTAATTTTTCTATAGAATAATTTGATAATAAATAAAATATATAATTAGTTATAAAAACAAATAAACTATTGTATTTATTAAATTTTCTAATTAAATAAATAAAATATGATACATTATCATTGATTTTTATAATTTAAATAAATAATATTAAAATAAAATAATAAGAATACATTTGTTGATAATGAAAACATATTTAATTTTCCTCATTGTTAATCGTATTTGATTTGGTTTTTTTTATAATGAATATTATTGGTAATGACAATGATAGATAAGATTATTATTAAGATAGTTGGCTTTATATACAAATGTGTGTGTGTGTTAATGCGATTAAAAATTTCTACTCATCTACATAGATTTTACTTTAAATACATTTAAAAAGAAAATAATATTTAAAATAAATATATAAACAAATACAGAGAAGTAAAGTAATTAAGCCTTGATAAAAAAAAAAAAAAAATAATAATAATAATAATAATTGTACAAACTATTTTGCAAATAAAGATTTGATACAATGTTTTAAACATATGTATGTAAATAGCGATTATTTCATCATTTATAAACAATTTGAATGATGCGTTAGAAATGCTTATAGTTTTGCAAATAATTATTTTATCTATTTAAATTATTTATTATTTAAAAAAAAAAAAACACAACATTGTTTAAGAAATAGTTTCTTGAATATAAAATTCGCATAAATCAAATGATTTCTTTTAATAATTACAATAAAAAAAAATTTATTTATCCATTTAACACAAATTTACTTAAAGTTTCTTTGCTATTTGTTTACAATTTTTTCTCTTCTATCTAAATTCACTATTTTTACACTTTATACTAAATGTTAAACGGTTTACGTATCAATATTTTCAACAAATTCATTTCGCAAAGAAATAAATTGTAACAATGTTTTGATTTTTTTTGATATTTTGCCAAAATCTCATTCTGTAACTTAAAATTGTGTTACTCAATTTTAAAAGATTAAATTATTGTATATTGCGTAGTGTTTTTTTTTTTTTTTTAATACAATTAAATTTAATTCATTTGATGAAAGATAAAAAAAATTCCAATCAATAGTTGTTATAATTTTTGACATTCAAGTGTTAAAGCTTTGCTGTTATAAATATATATTATTATTTTTTTATTTTTTGTGATAAACGATACGCTACTGATACGTCTTTTTATTAGACAAATTATTTTATTTTAAATCAAAACCAAGTTATATATATCACCATATTTACATCAAAAGACAAAAAAAAAATAAATAAAATCAGCCATAAGTCAATCAACTAAAATGATAAAAGACAATCGGAAATCTTAAAAACCAAATCAGCTGATACACAAGCTTACAAATTTGTATTTATTTTTTTTCTTCTCTTGTTAATTAAATTAAAAATAAAATATTAATTTAAACAAAATTCTGTTAAAAGTTTTACATAATTTTTTTTTCCCCCCCGAGGTTATTTTATTTATAATAAATAATGTAAATTCAGACCTAATATCTGTCATCATTAATGATGACCTTCGTTAAAAAAAATGATTACAGATTTTTGTTAATTTTTTTTCTTATGTATAATAAAAATGTTATCTATGTAATATTATTAAGACACAATATTATTGTTGAATGTGTGTGATGATTTTCTGTTTTTTTTTAATAAAAAAAAAAATTAAATTTCATATATGACGAAAAACTTATTAATAAAGTTGTCATGCATTGATCACTAAATGCTACAAAATTTTGGTCAAATTTTCATGGTTTTAGCAAAAATTGGTATTACGTTGTAAATTTGTAAATTGTAAATATTACATCACCTACTATGATTTAATAAAATAATTGTAATAATTAATAATTAATTTTACACGTGTTGACAAAGATAAAAAAAAAAAAAAATTTTAATTTTTTATAATTAAATAAACGATAAAAAACAAAAACTACGCGCAAAATAGAAATAATATTATTTTATTAAATCGTGACAATATTATATGGTTTTCCTTATTTATTTTTAATTATAATTTTACGTATTACACGTATATGTTGTTAGTAGTAACTAAAAAATTTTCTTATCATTTTAGATTTTGTATTTAATATTATAAAAATATTGCGTCAGTTTATTTTATTTCATGTTTTATTCAATGAATTTTATGTAAATTGCAATTGGATAGTGATTTATACGTTTCCTCTTTATAAATCTTGTATATTTTTTTTCTTAAGTAAACAGGAAACAAGACTAATTTATACTATAAGAACACTTTTAATCAATCAAATAACAATCTTATCGGAGAATAGAATTAATTAAAATTCAAAAATTCATTCTGTTTTAATTTCTTATTAACATTTTTATTTTTTTTTTTAGTGACTCATTTTGGGGGTTTTTTTTCCTTTTAATTAATAAAAAAAAAAAATAATAATAAATTCCAATGACGTTTTGGTTTAATAATTTCTTTTATTTTTCGAAAGAAGGATAAAAATATTGAAGAAAATAACCCAACATGATGATAATATTGACTTAAAACGTATTACACATCTAAACACGTGTAACTTAAGTTTGATTTAACTAGTTGTGTATTCGATAGTTGCATGTATTGTGTGTTGTGATTGTGTATTTCTTAAATAAACATGTGTGACATTGAATAATATTTTCATTTTTCTTACTTTTTTTTTTCTTTATTTTTTAATTAAATTCTCATATTTTTTTTTTTAGAGATTATTAATATTTATTTTTTATGAAAAACGAAAGTGTCCTACATAAAAAAATAAAATTTATTCAAAAAAAAAAAAAAAAAAGCTCTTTTTTTAGCTGTAAATTTATTTAATTAATAAAAGTTAAATAAATTTTTCAGAAACTTTTCAATTTTTTTTTTTTTGAACGAATCATTTTCTTCGTACTTGATCATGATCATGATGAAATTTTTATTTTTAAAGAGTAGTAGAAAGAATATTTATGTAGTAAATACTTGCTAAATATGCTATTTGGACCAAAAAGCAAAAAAAAAAAAAAAACAGCTGAGTAAGAAATTTAAAAAAGAATGTGAAATTGTATGTTGATATTATGAAATTGTGTTTTGAAAAAAAAACAAAACAAAACAAAACAAAACTGATAAACGAAATGGGCTCGACCATTTCTATTTTGAAGATAATTTTCTTTACATCTTATATCACGTTGTAATGTAAGTTTTTTTTTTTTAATTAAATTAACTCAATAAATTTTTATTTATTTATTTATTTATTGAAAATTGTCAAGAACAACACGAGCATTTTTATAATATTATTTTTTTTTTTTTTAATAAAACGCGCAAATGTTTCATAGTTTTGTTTTTCGCGTGTGCACATGTGTTTGTTATTATTTATAGCGAAAATAAAAAAAAAAAAAAAACCAAAACCAAAACCAAATTATTAACTCAGCTGGTCTATAAAACCTTAGTTGTTTTTTGAATTAATTTTAATAATATTCACATAAACAAATAATAAAATTAACTTAAGTTAGGTCAGAGAGTAATGCGACTTAATAAATACTTTAATAAAAACGTTGAGCTAGTATTGAAATGTAATTTTATTAATCAAAAAAAAAATAATAAAAATACTAATAAACAGAATGTTAGTAGGAGATTTTTAAGATTTTCTGTTACTTAAGTTGTGTTTACTTGTGGCTAGAATTAATTTAAATAATTTTGTTTTGTTTTTATAAATAAGATAAACATGTTTTTTTTTTTTACTTATAAGTTTACTTACATTTTCATACAAATAATAATAATAAAATAATTAAATAAATGTAATCGTATATATGACGTTTTAATAAACAAATATTTTTAATAAAAAAAAAAAAATCGCAAATCCTAGAATTGTGTACAATATACAGATACTTATTGACATAAGGCAAACAGTTGAACATTAATATTAACAAAAGAAAAATAATAATAATAATAATAATAATAATAATAATAATAATAATAATAATAATAATAATAATAAATTTTTATCATAATATTTGTAGATGTCTACTAAATTTGTATCAGTCAGTGCTGCGCAGTCCGCTTAAAGTATACTACAAGTAACAAATGAAAAACAATTCATTATTCTTTTTTTTTTTTTTTATTAACATAACTGGCGAATATACAAAAAAAAAAATGTTTTGCTTGAATTGTGTTGATTTTTTGTGTGTGGAAAAATCGAAATAAAAAATTAAATAATCATTTATGTGTTGATTTGAATGACGCATAAGTTTTTTCTGAATAAAAAAAAAAAAAAAAAAAAAAACACATTTTATATCCGATTGCACTGGTATTTTATTTTCTGTTCTGTTCTGTTGTTTTTTTTTTTTTTTTCGTTATTTATTTTTGTTTTCATTATTTAAAAGAAAATTTTTAAAATATTGCTTTTTAGTAAGACTGTGAGCGCCAAAATAATAAGGCTCGCCTGAACATATATATATATTTTTATTTTTTATTTTTTGGTTTCTTGTTTTATCCGTTCAACGAACAAAGGAAAAGATTTATTTTCTTTTTAATTTTTCAACTGTATCTACGGTTTTGTCAGTGATAATTTAAAAATTATTAATTAATTAAATAATTAATTAATAATAAAGTTTATTTTAAATTAGTTGACAGAAAAAATTCTAAAGTGCTTTAAAAATAATGTTAAATTGTTATAAAATATCAATAAATTATAAAAATAAAATTAAAATAAAGAACAATCATTTAAAAAAGAGTTTGTGTTACCTTTTTGAAATATTTATAAAGTCAAAAACATGAAATAAAATAAATGTTTATTATGATTTTTTATTTTGAATAAAATTTAATAAAAGTGAAACGTGAAGAAATTAATTAACGGATAGAAAAAAAATTTGAAAAACGTTAAGAAAAAAAAAAAAAAATAGAAGAAGCAGAAAAGAAACATTTTCTGGTGAGAAAATAACGAAACGAAATATTGAAAATAATATTAAAAAGTGGTGAAAAATGATGTATAATGCAAATGTAGTGGGTGGCTTGTATACCACACCAGCTACAACAGGAATTATTCCAGGAGTTGGACTACCAGTTAATATAAATGTATTTAATGGTAATTATGTTATATTACCTTGGTGGTGTCAATATACCCAATGTAAGTGTGCTTAATCTTCTTTTTCTTTGTCCTGTTCTTTGTGTTATGTGTTTTTTATACTTGTGCGCATGATTTCGCAGCTTTAAACATGTCTTGTCTTGTATTTGTGTAAATTCATTGAAATTTCTGTTTATTTATTTTTTTTTTTTTTATTAAATATTAATATCGTGTTCCCTTTGTTTATGTTTTAACACTCATAAAGAATCAGACGACGCAATGCGATTTACTTTGTTTTAATTTTAAATAATTTACAGGGTGGCTGCTTTCTAGTTCATTACTTGACCTATTTATAAAATCAATAATATTATTTTTTCAATAAAATTATAATATTTAAGCCAAAAATTTTATTACTCACATTTAATTTTAGTGATAAATTTATATTTTTTAATTGATAAAAGTTTGTTTTGCGTTATTATTATGAAGAATTGATGAGTAAGCGCGGTTTTTTTTTTTGTTAACGTAACGTAATGCTTTGGACTTTGGTATAAAAACATCACTGCATGAGCTAAAGAAAAAAAAAAGAAAAAAATTAAGAAATATTTGATTGTGAAATATATTTTTATTTAATTTAATTGTTTTTGTCTTAGAGGAAGTCGTTAAACGTGACGAAATTAAGTTTACTTTGTTTACAATTATTTTTTTTATTTAGAAGCTTTTAATTAAATCAATTTTAAGAAGAAAATAATTGCTAACTGTGTGTATTGAGAGTATAATTTGTTTGCCAATATTTGTTTAAAAAAAAAAAAATTAATTATAAAATTTAAGCGGAAAATTGTTTGATTCAGCCACTTAAATATAAATGATTATTTTAAAGTGTTGTTTTTTTTTTTTTTTTTACGTTTCTTATTTTATAAACTAACGTAAAATACTATCTTACTGAAATAAATCTTAAAATAGATTATTGTGCGGGCGTTATTTAACTGTAAGATTAATAAACTAAACACGTGATCTAAATAGACGACTTTTGTACTTAAGCTTTGCTTATTTACTTTGGTGTTTTTTTTTCTCCTCTTATTTTCAATCAACATGTACACGTGTTATATTATTTTGTTGCCAAAAAAAAAAAAAAAAAAATAAAGAAAATATAATTTAGGTCACTACAAAAAACTTTATTTCATTTGATTTTTATCAAAGAAAATTAATTGTTCATGGCGATTATTTAAATTATCTAATTTATGTGTAAATTTTGTAAAATATTAGCCAAATTTTGACATTATATATTATTTGTTGTTTTATAAATATTGAAAGCTTTTACTACACAAACAAATATGACGCGACGCGTTATTTGAAAATAAAAACAAACAACCTGCCTGCCTGCCTGCAACATTTGGTTTTGAATTTTTTTTTTTTTATTCAACGGAAACGTTATAGACTACGGCAAATAAAATAAAAAATATTTTAATTAATCAATAATATTAATAATAAACAATAAAACCGTCATAATGGTGCATACTAATAATTTCGTATTATAAACGTCATAATTTATAAAACAGTTTTTTTTATTTTTTTTTTCATATATAATAAAATAAAATAATGAACTTACCAAGTATATTAGCCAAGCCTTCGTTTCGTAGTATATATTTTAAATTTGTTTCAATTTCATATAAAATTCAAGGTAAATAATGTAATTAAAAAAAAAAAGAAAATTAATATTAATTATAAACAAAAGCAACGTCACAAATGATTGAATTATCTTTGATAAAATAAATCACCAAATTCTGTTAAAATTTTTTTATATTTTTATATTTTACATAACTTAAATTTAGTAATTGCTCATGCGTTAATCATATTTAAGATTAAAATAAAAAATATAATTATTATTATGCTTCACTTGAGTCATCATCATCATTCGTTTTATTCAGAATGCAAAAATATACAAAAAAAATTTATTCAAAGAAATACATTGAGGATTCCTAGAAATTTTTAATAATTGACGTTGGTATTGCTTCAAGTGCTTACGATTTTGTTCGTTTGCGTAACCTAACTTAACGCTATGTAAACAACGATCTGGCTAACTGCAAGATCAGCAGTAGGTAGACAAACTTATCTCGTGGGCAAGAGATGTGATGTCATTAAATTGTAACCGGAAAATATATGTTATTTTTATTACTAAATTGAAAATAAATATTAATATATGCTTTCCCACTTACCTTTACATTTACCTCTCCACTGTATCAGATGTTGCATTTTCCATAATTTCATTAATCAAATACAAAACTTTTAAAGGTGAGTATTCAAAACGTATTGTATTAGTTTTATAGTATAAGCACACAATAGTGACGTTATTTTTGTAGTAAAAAAAAACGATAAGTTTTATTTTCCTATGTAGTATTTGTGGATGTGGTTAAATTAAATATTGATTAAAGTTTTATTAAACATTCATGGTTTGAGGAATCTCAATAATTAAAAAAAAACACAAAAAAAAAAAACTATTGGCCCCACCAGTTTTTATGTATGAAACGATTACCGCCACCATTCTCTAATTCTATAATGAAAATAAGCAATAAAAAAACTTATCGTTTTATGTTACGTACTTAAACGAATGTGTTTTCATTGCAAAGTTTTCAGTCTACGAAAAACTCTTCATGTGTTTAGTTGAAGTTTAAAAATATTTTCTCTTTATTTTTTTTTACTATACATTATTGTTTTAAAATAAGTTTTAAAATTAAAGAAAGTGGAATATCAAGTGTTAAACTATTAAAGGTTTAACATATTTGCATAAAGGTGTTATAATTAAACGATGGGGGAGTCATATAAACAATTTATCAATGATAATCACTTATTACCAAGGAATATATTAATTAAAAAGCCGCACGTCGTTTATTTCAGAAAACTTTCCAAATTAGAAATTCGATATTTTCTAACACCATAACTTAGAAAAATTGTTTAAATTAATTTAAAACAATTTTTTTTTTTTAATAAAATTTGAAGCTCTCATAAATTGCGCCAATATTCTATTCTAAAAAAAAATTAAAGTTTGAAATATTTATGTGATTATACAACTCACCCTAGAACAAAATATTAAAGTGAGTCGAGTACTGTTTTCAAAATAAAAATTTTGTCTATTTTTATTTTGTATGATAAAGAAATATAAATAATAATAGTGTGCGAGAAAAGGATAACAAGGATTTCAATTTGTGGATTATATATTTGTTACATTATATGGATAATTTACAGTTGTTTATTTTACTAAGTTAAACAGAGACAATAGTGCATTTTAATATAAATTTTTGAGAACAGTTTTTGAAGTAAAAAAAAAAAAAAAAACGCATCCGTTCACACATGTGGTAAACACAATTAAAAAAAAAAAAAAAAACTGATCTGTCTGTTCCTGTTCTTCTGTCAGTTTTATTTAAAGTTTGGGACAAGAAAGAAGATCGCGTTGTTTATATATATATATTTTTTAAATATAAATTTATTACTTATTTTTATATAATTAATTAAAATTTGCTTAAATTAATAAATAACATATAATCAGTAATTAGTGTAAAATTAATACTATGTTGTTGATTTGTGTTGAAAATAAAATAATTTTCATTGAATTTTATAGAAAAAATTACTAAATCAAGTGCCCTTATATTCTGGATTAAAAAAAAAAATAAAAATAATTAAATAATTTTTTATTTAATAATATAACCTTCGTGTCATTGATGTGCATAAAAAAAAAAAAAATTAATTAAAAAATAAAAAAAAGAAGCAAAATTTATCTTTATTATTATTTTTTTTTTTTGTTTTGAGGCTTAGTGTGGTAGTGAAAGTGACAGAAAAGTGATTTTCCTTTTCAATTTCTAAGTTTTTCAAACTATTTTTTTTTATTATTTTTTTTTTTATTTTATTATTTTTGTTAACATAACCTCGTTTTGTTGATAATAATAATAATAATAATAATAATAATAATAATAATCATGGAAGTGTCTGTAGAAATAATTGTTTCTGCACTTGTAATTGTTTTGGGAATATTTGTTACACTGTACTTACGGTCAAACAAAAAAAGTAAGTTTATCTGCCATCAGGCAAGCAACAGAGATTTGTTTTGTATTGTTTTAAAAAATATTAAATTAAATTAAATAAAACGGTTAATTATAACAGTTTTTCGTCTCAACAATAAATTTAATTAATTTATAAATCCGGCAACCACAACACAACAACAATACGCACATAATTTTATATACATTATAATAGTAAATTCAAACGACCGTTAAATTGCATTTCCGATCCGGTAAAGTAAAAAGTTTCGAATTGCGATGATGCTGCAAAATGATTTTATTTTATTAAAAATAAAAGATGACCCAATTGAAATTAATTTATTAATGAATTGTGCTGGTTTTGTTGCTTTTATTTTACTTTTTGGCTTTAATTTTTAAGTGAAATTTATTATTAAAAAAAAAAAATCGGTATTTTGTGTATTTTATGTATGCGAGTCTCGCGATGCTGTTGCTGTTGATTATTATTTAAAGAAAAAGAAAGAAAAAAAATGATTAAATCAATTCACTTGTTCTCATTTTATTTATTTTGTTTATAATGCTTTAAAGGTTCAAGATTATTTAATTAAATTTTATTATTTGGTTTAATTCGTTTTTTTTTTTTTTTTTTTTAAGACCCATGACATATAATCATTTAATTATTTTACCTTGGTTTAATGACTGTGACATGCAGTTCAATTTCCATAAATGTTTGCCAAAAAAAAAAAAATTTTTTTTTCTTTTATTTAGAAAATTAAAATTTTAATTCCAATGAGGGGTTTTTTGTTTAGGTGATGGTTTTTTGGGTTAAATAATAACTAGAATTTGGGAAAAACCTTATAACACCGACCTATTTGCTTTATCTTTTAAGTGAAGAAAGACAAAAAAAAAAAAAATGTGTTTTTCTCTTAGAATTTCTTAGTTTGTTATAACGAGAGTTATTTATATTTTTTTCTTTAAGGTTTTTCTACTACAATCGATATAACGGTATTTACAAAATTAACAGTGATTAATTTAAATTAATTATAACTGGAAAAAAGTGTTTTGTTTATATTATAAATTATGATTGAATTAATTTTGAATGAGTTTTTAAAGAAAGAAACAAAATAAAATGTTGTGTGTATTTGTATTAACGATTTATTAAATTGTCTTAAAAATAGATCTTCATCTACGTTTCGTTTCTCTTTAATAATAATAATCTTAATAATAATAAAGTAAAGAAAGAATAAAAAAATTATTAACTTGCTTGTTGTGATTATTTCGATTTTTTTTTTTTATTCTTCTGTGTTTATAAAGTTATTTTTAATTTTTTTTTTGTTTTTTCTTGTTGTCTTTGTATGTTTAAAGAAAACAAAAAGAGAATTTGTTTAAGTGGGTGGGTGGCTTATTAGTTTCTGCTGTTGCTGCTGCTGTGCCGTGGCCCACAGAATTTAGATATATTTATTTTGTGTAGTATTTCCTATTTTCATTCTTAAATTAAATTTTTTTTTTTATTTTTTTTTTTTGATAGACAACAACAACAACGTATACGTAATACATGTGAGAACGCGAAAGAAAAGTAACATCTTTTGACATGAGAGATAGACATATATATAAATAAATGCAATTTTGGGTTGTTTTCGTTATTATTTTTTTATTTTTTTTTTCTACTACATCTCCTCTTGTGTTTGTTTGTTTTTCTTCTTTTTTTTTCATTTATTATCTAATTTAAGTTTACGTCATACGTTACACACGTGTTCGTTTTCTATTTTTTGTTTTTTTTTTTTTGTTTATTTTCACTAACGAAAAAAAAAAAAAAAAATAATAAAATATATTTTTGTAAGAAAAATAATCAGTCTTGTGATTTGTATTAAACAAAAAAATTTACTTTAAAGATGATTCTGTAAATTAAAAATTTTCAAGCTGAATGCGCATTTAGATGCTTTTTTTTTATTTATTTATTTATTTATTTATTGCTGTTATTAGTTGCTATAAATGCATTTTATTATTTATTTTCTAGTTTTAATAATATGTTCAAACAACAACAGTATCTCTATACCGGCTTAATGACTAATAAAATAATAAATGCAATAATAATAATAAAAAAAAAAAAAAAAACAGCAGAAACAGCTTTAAAAGAACAAAACACAAAAACCTCGTGTTATTTTAAAGTTGGTTGAAATTTCGAATTTTTTACTTTGTTCAAAAAAAAAAAAATTTATATATTCTTGTGTCTGCTGGAATTATTACAAAAACGAAAAAACCATATAAAGAAGAATAAAGAAAGAAAACAAAAAGAAAAAATTGTAAAGGAAGTAAAAGAAATAAGAAGTAAAAAAAAAAATTACTCTTTATGCCTTTTAATGTTCCGTTCGCGCGGTAGAAAAATTTTAAGTATGGCGAATAAGGCAAAGTTGTGTTTTATTTTCTTGGAAATACAATATCAGACCATGCGGTTTAATATTTTTTGTTCGTTGGTTGGTTGGCTGGCTGGTTGGTTGGTGGCTTGGTACGTTTACTTACATCTGTCGTCATTCTGTTTGTTTCAGACATGAGTAATCTTGAAAAAATTTCAATTTTCTTTATTTAAGAAGAAGAAGAAGTGGGCAATATAAATGCATTGCAATGATGAAGTAAAATATTTTTATTTTTTATATCTTAATTTATTAAATTTAAATAATTATCTCTTTATATTAATTATAGAGTAGTAGAAAGGTTTTTGACCTCGTTCAATATTGTTCATTGAATTTGAGTTAGTTATTAATGTAATTAAAATTGTTTTATTTTTTTTATTTTATTTTTTGCTACTTTTAATGCTGTTATTGATTGACTCTTTACTGTAAAACGAAACTTTTTAATTATTCAAGTTTTTTGCGTATATTTTTGTTGTTGTCGTTGTCGCGTTGTTGTTTAATTTAAATTTGATTAAATAAATATATTTAAAATTTCAGTTAAAAAAAAAAAATGAATACTCGCTCTTTAAAAAGAGGAATGTTTAAAAATAAATTAAAATTATATGTATTTTGCATTTATGTATATATGGTGCAACAACGAAAATCACGTCTGTATTTATTTATTTATTTTTTCTTTATTCAATGAAACGTTTTTAATTATGCCACCTACATTTTTTTTTGTTTTTTGTTTTCTTTCTTTTATTTATTTCTATTTACTTTACGTATTAAATGTAATAGAACAGGGTCACTGTAAAGTATAAATATGTATATTAAAACATTTATTTCCTTATTTTTATAATATTTTTTTTTTTTTTATTAGTCATTTTAATAAACGCGGTTTTATTTTTTGTTGCTTATTATTATTATTATTATTATATTATATTATATATGCTGCTGACTACTAATTTCTTTTCTTTTCTTTTCTTTTTTTTTTATTGTATTTTAGTTATTATTCATAAATGTTTTCTTTTTTTTTTGTTTTTTCTCTTTTGTTTCAAGTTAAAGAATTGTAGAAGAAAAAATCTTGTTCTTGAATTTAGTTAACCTACTTTTTCTTTTATTTATTTTCTTTTGTATGTTAATTATGTATTATTTATTTTTTTTGTATTTAATTGTTTTAATAATTAAATAATTAATAAGTTTTAATAATAAAAAAAAAAAAAAAAAAAAAAAAAAATATTATTATTATTTTGGAGATTAAATTTGGAGACATTAGTAAAGACACATTAATTTTTTTTTTTATTTTTTAATTCGATGGTTTTCTCATGGTTCCATAATTTATTATTAAAGCAAAGTGAATAACCACGTTATTGTGGATTCGCATTAATTTAGATAACATAAATGACGGAATTATATTATTATTATCATAAGAAAATTTATCATTATTTTTCGTGATAATAATAATTAAAACAAAAATAAATACGTAAAACGTGTAAAAATATATTTTGTTACATATAAAAATTGTATAAAATCCATACATGTTTTGTTAATAAAAAAAAAAAAAAAAATAAATAAAATTTTTTTAATGAAAGGATTGCATCATTTTTGTCTTTTGTTTTTACCGTAAAAAAAAAAAAAATAATAATTATTATTATTACAGCTTGATTTAATTTTTTTGTTTTAAGAATTATTGTGATTCATCCACATTGCAAAAATGGTTAAATATTTTTTATCATTTTATATTTGTTTTGGTAAACAAAAAAAATTCTTATAATCTCTATCTATTATGCATGTGTTATTATTACTCACTCATTAGATAAATAAATTTATTTTCTGTTTAAATTAATTTTTGAATTTATTATATATTTTTATTTTTATTGTTATTTTTTTATTATTAATAGATGGCACATATCGAAAACAACAAACGACTGGACAAAAATCAACAATTGTGTCTGGTGTAACAACACAACAGGCATCAGTATCAGCAACAACATCAGCTAAAAATAAGCAGAAACAACAAGTGCAAGCACAACAACAATTATCATCACAGCGTACAACAAAACGTAATGATAATAAAAATTATAATCATCCTTGGTTGTTAACTTCCTTGAAGGGTCACACAGGTCAAGTTTATGATATGGACTTTTCAAGTAATGGCAAATATTTGGCAACCTGTTCTGAAGGTAATTACAGTTTATTTTTTTTTTATTTTTCATAATTTTTTGCTTTTGTTTTTTGATTAACTTAATTTAGTTTTTTTTTTTTTGTATATATTTATTTATTTTGTTAATTATTAATAATTTTTATTAAATATTGTTGTAATTGTGTGTGTGTTGAATTTAATTTATTGAACGACCTGGTGCCAATGTGGATATTACGTATTTTTAGTTAGTTTTTTTTTTAAATTATTATTATTATTATTATTATTATTACTATTAGAGTTGTGTAGTGTGTATACAGTTGCGGGGCAGTGTGATTAGATCATCAATAAAATAAAATTAATAATATTTACATTATTGATTGGTTTTTTCGTTGTTTTTTGTGGTTTTGATCATTTATATTATATTTTCGTATAATTAATTGGATTAATCATTTTTGGTTTCGTTCGTTATTGTTTACTTGAATGGATAATTAGCAGCAAACGCAATGTTAAATCATTTTCTTGTATTGGTGAGATTTATAAAGAAATTCCATAAATTTTTTAATTTAATTTTAATATAATTGATTGTGGTTGGTTTTGTTTTGTTTTTTTCTTTTTTGTATTTATTTACAATTATTATTATTATAAAACCGTTAGTAATTAATTAAAAAAATGCATTTTTGAATTATTATTCTTTGTGGTTTAAAAGAGCAGAGAAGAATTTATTCTTTTATTACAACTATAGAAAGAGAGAGAGAGAGGGTGAAGAAGTTGAGCTCACAAATAATTTATTTTGATTAATTAAATTAACAGAAATAAAATTAAGAAACGAGGTTAAATTATTTAGTAAACGAAAAAATCATTTATTTTTGTCGTTTCAATATTTATTTTATTATTTTTACCTTCATAATATATATGGTGTTTGATTAGAGGTAGTAAGATTTTGTCCGATTTATGTTTATTTGTTAATTTATGGGGTGATAATTATCTGTTTAGTGAGATTTAACTATTTTGTAATATTTTAGTGGTATTCTGATTTAAAGCCGGTTAATTAATTAAGGATTTGTACAGTTTTTTCTTGTGTAAATTTTATTTTTGAATTATATCATTGTTTACTTTTGTCTAGTATTTTACTACTGTAATAAATTAATTTTCGTTTTTACAATCTTGAGAATAGTTGGCTTTATAAGTTTCCAGGGGTTTATGATTTTTTGTGGAATTTACATGAAATGAAATGTTTGCCTATAAAAATAATAATCTATCTGTATGATTAAAGTGACAATTTGTGTAAAATCTGAACCCTAGTGTCATCAATAATAAATACTACACGAATTGTGTTTCTGTTGTTAATTATTTTTTTTTTTTTTTAATATTCTCGTACTAATTTTTGTATTGTTACTTTAAATTTTTATAATTTATTTTTATTTATTTGTATTTGTAAAAAAAAAAAATAAATAGAAAAAAATAATTATTTAACACATTTATTAACATAACAAAAAAAAAAAAGCAAATATAATTTTGTTTATATAATAATTACTCACATAGACACAAACACTCGCGAGCGCAAGGTCTCTCCACCAAGCAAATTCAATGTACACAAAAATTAAATAAAAAAATACTAAAAAAAAAAATATTAAATAAAAAATAAATAAATAATTTTAGTTAAGTTTTTGGTAGAACTGACACAAAAAAAAAAAATATAAAAAAATGGTTGGTGGTTTATGGGGGCGCTTCTTTAGATGCATGGCCTTCACTTTTTTTTTTTTTTTTTTTTTCTTTGTTAAATTTATTTAATTTTATTTTTATTGTTTAAAAAAAGTATAATAATAACAAATAATGGCTAATCTCTAATAACAAAATAAATAAAAAAAACGTAATTAAATTTATTTCATATGTTTTTTTTTTGTATTGAAAAAAAAAAAAAAATGTACAAAAGTTAAATAATTAAAAAAAAAAAAAAAAAAAATTCTATGTACTGATATGGTATTTTCTTCGTTGTTGAAGACTTGTCAACCCTGACCAGAAGAACAACCACGACAACAACAACAACAACAACAACAACATCATCATCATCATCATTATCAACAGAAGTTCATATCGATGAATCAACAATTGGTGGTTTAACAGCAAAAACAATAACAACACACCAATTTCAACAGCAACAACAACAACAGCAGCTACAAAAAAAACAGCAATACGAACAACAAGATGATGATGAAGATGAAGATGCAGGCGTTGGTGATATTGCGGATGATGTGACTAGCAGTGGAAGTGAAGATATTGTAATAAAAGAAAAAGTCAAAATAAAAGCATCAAATAAATTAATGAACAACAGCAGCAACAATCAGGGAAATAACATGCAAATACGTCCAGCCGCGACAAATCGTCGACAACGTCGTAATCGTTTAAAGAAGATAACAGACGACAGTCACACAACGAATAATAAAAATGAAGAAATCCAACAGCATCAGACACAGCATAATAGAGAATCAACACACCAGATTACTCTACAAAACTCTCCAAGTCAACACCGTCAGCAGCAGCCACAACAAAATAAAAAATTAAAATCATTAAAGCGTCCCACCGCATCAACCACCAACAACAGCGTACACGTTGTTAATAATACTGATCGGGCACTCACACCACCCTTACGACAACATACTAAATTAAATTTACCCGAGAGTGCATTAATTAAATTTTTAAATAATTATTTATTAGATGAGGAACTGTTGAAACCATTAGGGTATCCTGTTGAATATGACTTGAATACAATTCGTGCTGTTATATATAAATTGAATCCAATTGATTATATAAATTATAATAAGCTGAAACAGGATCGAAAAGATAATTTCGATGTGAATGCACAAGAGTTTGTACCAAATAGCATAAATGGTAATTTTCATAAATCACAGGCGCGCTACTATAAGCCGTGTCTAATTGTTAATCAAAATGATGGCTTAAGTGACAAAGTTAATAACGATGATGATAATTTACATGAAAATATATCTGGAGATTCCGGTCAGGGTAGTGGCTCATCGAGTCCTCCGTCCGTTGACGGCGATACTTATGAATTGACAGATGCAACAGAAGATGATTCATCGAATAGTTGTGGCGGAGGCAGAAGTAGCAGCACAAGTAGTAGCAGTAGCAGTAGCAGCAGCAGCAGTAGTGACGATTTATCGTTGTACAAACAAATAAAATCAAATGATTTGTATAGTAGCGATGAAAAGAAATGCAGTCGTTGTAGTCGCGGTTTTTTTGTCACGTCCGATGGTGAATATTTAACACAAGAGCATTGTGTATATCACTGGGGAAAATTAGAGAAATACGGTAAAAATAATTTTATGAAACATGAGTACTCCTGTTGCAATGGTAAACCGGATACAAAAGGATGTACCGTTAATAAATTACATGTATGGAGTGGTCTAACAAGTGGCTTTAATGGACCCTTTGATGGTTATGTACGCACAAAAAAGAGCAAACAGAAAATACACGATGATCGTTATGGTGTTTTTGCATTAGATTGTGAAATGTGTTATACTGGATGTGGTTTAGAATTAACAAAAGTAACTGTTGTTAGTTCTGATGGACGTTTACATTATGAGAAATTTGTACGTCCAGAATGTGATATTGTTGATTATAATACACGTTTTTCTGGTATAACAGAAAAAGATTTACAATTAAATAGTCATAATAATAATAATAGTAATAATAATGTAATAAATAGTAATAATAATAATAATAAGAATATAAAAACATTAAGAGAGGTACAAATAGATTTACTTAAATTTATAAATGCTGACACAATATTAATTGGTCATGCATTAGATAATGATCTCAGAGTATTAAAGATAATACATAAAAAAATAATCGATACATCTGTATCCTTTCCACATTATTATGGTTTACCATATCGTCGTTCATTAAAAACATTAATGAAAAGCATATTAAAACGTGATGTACAATCAAATGATAATGGACACAACAGTTTTGAAGATAGTCGTGCCTGTCTGGAATTAATGTTATGGAAAGTTCGAAAAGATTTTCGTTCAATTTTAGAATTGAATGCTAAAATTGAAATGAAATGAAATTGAAATGGAAAAAAAAAAAAATTCTCACAAAAAGGGATGAAGAAAGAGAAGAAGAAATGTGTGTGTGCGTGTGTGCATGTGAGTGTTTAGGAAAAATTAAGGAAAAAAAAACGAAAAACATAATTTTTAACTGTGATTTGATAATTTCTTTCTTTTTCTTTTTTTTTTATTAATAAAAAATAATTAAAAGAAATGAAAAGATAGAGAGAGAAAAGAATAAGAATAAGAAAAAAAAAAAAACTTTTAATATAATATATAATTATTTTTCCTATTTTTTAAATTGTTTGTTTTATATATATATAAATGTATATATAATATTAAATTGTCATAAAATTTCATTTCGTTTAATTTATTTTGTAAAAAAAAAAAAATTATAAATAATAATTTGATAACAGATAAATTGTGAAAATTATATAATGTGAAGATAGATGTGAACAAAATTCTTGTCCAAATGGGTCGGCCCTTTCCGATGTGTCAAAAATCTCAATAAAATGACAACAACAACAACCGGTGCCGCCACCCTCTTTCCCCATTTATTTTATTTGCAATTTATTTTTTATTTTATTTTATTTTAATTTCATTTATTTTAAAATTTCATTTTAATTTTTATTAATTATTTTTTATTTAGTTTTATTTTATATTAATTATATAATTGTATGTTTTTATTTTTATTATTTTTATTTTATTATTTTTTTTTATGTTAATTTTAATTTTAATTTTAAATCAAATGATTTGAAAATTTGATTGAAAAAGAAAAGAAAAGAAAAGAAAATTTATTTATAATTTTTTTTTTTTTTTTTATTATTAAACGAGAAAAATAAAATAAGAAAACGAGAAAAATAAAATAAGAAAACTATTTTAATTTTGTTTTTTATTATTATTAAAAAATGTAGAAATTAATGGGTCTGTAAGCTTAAAAGCAGCAGCTTCTATTTTATTATAATCGTTAACTCTGAATATTGCGATTTGTTTTTTTATTCACCTCCTGCGACGTGAAACATGTTCTAATGTTTCGTTTTTTTTCTTCTTTAAATTCATCTAAATCCTCTTAAGTCAACAGACAGACTCTACTTATTAATGAAGTTCCCATGCGAATATTAAGCATGATGATTTTTATTGCAAAAAATAATTAAATACTCAATACTCACTTGTTAAATTAATTAATTAAATGATTATGATGAAATTTAATCTTTAAAATTACCTTTATTTTGGAATGCAAGGTATAAAAATGTCGTTATTATCTTTGTTGCTGCTGGAAATTCTTCACTTTAATTCATCTCCTCGTACACAAAAGCTCTCTGCTCTACTGCTGCTTGCTTACTCATTTTTCATTTTTCAGCAGCAACAACAGGCACAAGTTTTTTAACACTACAGAATTTACTGTTTTTTTTTTTTTTTTTTAATTAAAAGAAAAATAAAAATAAAACAAATGAAAAATGTAAGATAATTAAAAAAAGAAAAAATAAAAACTGTATAATTTCTAGTTCCTAAATAATTTTTTTTTTTTTTTAAGAAAATAAGACAAAAAGTTAAGTGAAGAGCAAGAAATTAATTAAATAAAATTAAAAACACAGAAAATAGATAATTAAAAAAAGAATGGAAAAAAAAAAATTCTTTTTTTGTGCACTTCCTTCCTCGACGCGACTATTAATTTTATTTTTAATTAAAAAGTTGGATTTTTATTTTTTTTTTTTTTGTATAATTAATTGACTTTTTGTTATGTGATTATTATTTTATTTTATTAATATATTGAATAAAATAAAAAAAAAAGAAAATGAAAAAACTGAATGATTTAATTAATAATCAAAAAAAAAAAAAAAAATGAGTTTTATTTAAATTACTTGCTGCTGCTGTGGAGGGAAATTATCTTGTCGAAATTTTTACACTTTTTTTTGTCAATTATTTACATAATCGTTTTGTTAGTTATCGATGTATTAGATGCAAGCAATGTCCTTGGAGGAAGTAATATTATCAAAATTATTAACCTCTAATTAGAATAATTCTGTTATTAAATTAATTCTTTTTTATTTCTATATGGATAAAAGCTGATCATTTGGATGACCTTGAAAATACTTGTTGAATTTTTTTTTTCATTTTTTCTTTTTAAGCTTTTTTTTTTGTAAGCTAATTGTAATGATGTCATTATTAATATTAATAAACATAATAGAAAAAAATTGATTAGTAAGGAAATACCGAGAGAATTTTTATTTAAAAAAAAAAAAAGTTAAAATTATTTTGCTTTGATGGTTTTCGTGTGAAAAGGCTAAATAAAATGTTTGATTGTAATTGTGGGCTATTAAGAGGGTTGTAGGGTTTGTTTTATTTTATCGTAGTGAATCTGATGCTTTTTAAGTTATTTGTGAATCTTTTCGTTTGCGTTTTTTGCTCCTATTATTATGGTTTTATGTTTTTACTACGTAGCTGCGGTTTTTTTTATTAATAAGCAATGGTGACGACTTATGTTTGTCGATAAATTTTGTTTTGATTGTGATTTGCTGGCTTAAATATGTAAATAAAATAGAAGAAGTTTTTAATAAATAATAGCTTGTTAATTAACTGCTGTGGGTGATGTGATACTAAGTAGTGTTTTAGCAAATTGTAATTAGTTTCGTTTTATTACCTAAAATAAAAATTAAAAAAAAAAAAAAAACATCAAAACAATAAAAACAAAACAAAAAAAATAAATAAAATTAAACTAATATTAAATTTTAAATTAAATTAAATAAACAGAAAAAAAATAAATAAAAAAAAACTTTAAATAATAATTGCAAATGGGGTCAAGATTTGTTTTTATTTTAATTTTTGTTAAGTTTTAATTTTAATTTTTTTTTTTTTTGTTATTTTTTCTTCATTTATTTACCTTTATATTTAATTATTTGTTTTTATTGTTATAAAATGTTAAAAACAAAAATGTAAATAAATAAATAAAGAAAAAAGGAAACTTTAATTAAATTATAAAGCAAAGCAAATGTAAATTTTTGATAAAAGCTCTCGGTTTTTGTACAAATGGTACAGGTATTGGTACTGGATGAATTAATTTGAAGTTCGTAGACTATCTATTTGTCCAATTCCGTATACTAAAGGCTTCTAACTGTTACCATTTAGATGGAACTTTTAATTCTAAGCTAACCTTTAATTTCTAGTAAAAGAGCTAGCTCAGTAAAAGCGTCTTTATCGAATAAGTTTATCCAATTAAAATACATTCAAATTTAGATTAAAGATAATCAAGCTTTTTCCTTGTTGTTTTAATTGAGAAAATAATAAATTATTAAGCTTGGTTCATGAATTTATCAGTTGGTAAAAAAAAAAAAGAAGTTTTCATCATCACTTCTTGCAAAATAATTCGCTTCTTTGCGATTTTTGTTTTTATTTTAGATACAAGGGCAAAGTCACTGGTAGTTTTCAATTTATTTTTTTTATCTCTTTTTATGTACAAAAGATTACATAAGAATAAAGAAATTTATTTTTTTTTTTAATTTATAATGTACCGTCCGAATGCTGCTTATTTCGAAAATTTTTATTAATTGTGGCGGCGTATAGCGGTTTAGCGGTTTTATTTTTTTTTTAATTTATTACAAATACCGCAAAAAAAAAAAAAATAATAATAAAAAATTAATAATATTTGTTAAAAGCAACAGACAGACGACGACAACATATCAAAAATAATTTTAATTATAATTCATATTCAGAGAAGGAGATTTAAATAAATAAATAAAATTACTTTCTACTTTCACTCGGTTGAATTTTTTTTTTTTTTTTTTCGTTTAATCCAATAGAAAAGATTTTAAATAATGACAAAAAAAAGACGCGAATAATAATAATAATAATAATTATAATAATAAATATTAATAGCGTCTGTGCTAAATAAATGTCTTCTTTTATATTCAGTCGATAATAATTGTTCATTTTTAATTAATTAATTTTTATTCGTTTATTTGCGACTGCTGCGAAGGTATTTTTTCTACTTGCTGCTTGCTACAGGTAAACTTTTTTTTTTCTTTGCTTTATTAAACACGTAAGTGTGTTAATCACCTACAATATTTTATACCTAATCATGTAAATATAAATACGGAAGCTTGTTTGTTTATATTATTCATTGATTGATTTTATTTTTATCGTATCGTAATTTAATATTTATTGATTATTTGAATATATTTGAAGGGACAAATTACTTAATAAAACGCAGCCAAATAAATAATTTTTTTTTTTTTTTTTTCAATTAATTGTTTATTTGTAATTTGCGTAATTACGTAATGTAAACAATATTTAACAATAGCATAATTAATTAAAATTATTTTTTTTTTTTTACTAATTTGTAATTTTTTATTATTTTTTTTTTTTTTCTTTCGGTAATCGATGGTTTGTTGCTTTGAGCTTTTTTTTTTCATATAGGCTTCGGTTGGTTGTTATTGTTTATAAAAATTAATTGTAGATAAAAGTGTGTAGGGTGTGTGCTGTTTTTATTATTTATTTATTTATGTATAAATTAAATTAAAAGAGAAATCGCGCGAATTAACTTTATTTGACTCATGATTTTACTTTATTTCTTTTTTTTTTTCTATACACAGATAAAACAATACTTCTGTGGTGTACTAAGGAATTGGAAACGTCAAAAGATCGTCGCTCGTTACGTGTTAATGTTGAATACGATTTTGCGACAAAAGTTAAATGGAGTCCCGATAATAAGGCGTTAATTGTACATAAATCATTACAAAATTGTATTGAGGTGTACAAGATCGAGAAAAAGGATGGTTGGTTCACACAGCCGATGAAAGCGATTACATTTCCCAAGGTAAATTTTTATTTTTCATAATAATTCTCATTGTGATGGAAAGATAATTTTTTTCCCTTCATTTTAGAAACATGAAGATGATATTATTGGATTTGGTATGTCGTGTACTGGACGTTTTATGATGACATGTACAAATCGTACCAATTTGATTATTTGGGATCTAAAGGGTAATATTCTTGAGGTGCTCGATACTTATCTGATGACCACCAATTGTGCAAAAATATCACCATGCGGTAGATTTATAGCTGCAACCGGTTTCACCTCGGATGCCAAGCTATGGGAAGTGAAATTTAATAAAGCTGGTGAATATTTGAAGACAACTAGGGCATTTGAGCTTTGTGGCCATTCATCTGGAATTTATGACATTGCATTCGATCAAAATACTTCACATATTGCCACAGTTTCGAAAGATGGCACTTGGAAACTTTATAATACGAAAAGTAAATTAGTTTTCGGATTGATTCCTAATATAAAAAATAATAATTTTTTATATTTGTTCCATTTTTAGTTGAATACGAGAATGGCGAATCACCACATTTACTGCTAACTGCTAATTATGAGACTGCCGCAACTCCGTCACTGATTGCTTTATCAATGTACGGCGAAGTAGTTGCTATAACTAGTGGAGCGGATGTTCTTTTCTATTCAGCAACTACTGGGATTCTTGATATGAAGATTGAAAATATTTTCGATAGTAAATTTATTTTTTATTCAATTTATTTATTTTAAAGATGATTAACGGTGTTTTTTTTTTTATCTATTACAGAGGGAATTATAACCGCAATAACTTTTGATCCTTTGAGCAAATACCTTTTGGTTGCTGGTGAGCGACAAATACGCGTTTTTCATAACGTTACCGGATATAAGGTAGCAATTGAAGTGGCCAAAAAGAAATTGAAAGAAAATCTTACATCAGCAACGCGTGAACGCATAGAAAAGCAAATTGTTGATGATGAAGAATTTTTGAAAAATATTTAATATATTTTTTTATATAAATTTTGTATTTCTGTACACAATTAATAATTCCATTGAATAAATGTTGAGTTGATCATAAATATTGGAGTTTTTACTTTAATTCCTACTAATAAGTGAGACTTGGCTTCTGGATGTCGGAATTTCAACATGTGTTTTAATATTGAAAAGTTTGAATTTTTTTTACATTAACAGTGTAGTCAGCAAGTTATAATATTGCTGTATTAATAAACGTATTGTAAGCAACTTCATGGATTCTTTAATGTCAAATTAATAAACATAAAAACATAAATTTCTTATCATGTTTTTGTATAAACAATCGTAGTTAATTTTTTATTCATTATTTTCTTATCTAGCTTTGTGATTTCTTATTATTATTGTTATAATTCTATGGGTATTAAAATAATCTATAGTTAAGAAAGAAAAAAAAAACGAATCAGACAAATGGAATTAATAAAAATGAAAAACGACAAGTAAATAGATAAAAAATAATTCTGTCTAAATATGTGGTATGCAGCAATTTTACGTTTTATTAGAAGACGACTTGTTTTAGCAGTAATTTTTATATTATCGTTGACTTATTGTGTAGTTAATTTAATAGGACATGTAAGTAAATTGGAGTAACATAACCTGTGAATTTACTTACTTTGATTGTACATAATTAAAGGGTGGGCCGTTAACTGTTGACAACGATACAACTGATTTTGAAATAAAACGACAACATCCCCTTATATGGCAAACAAATCTCAAAAACAATATAAATAATGGTACCAATGATTTAACAATAACCTGCCGAAATTCAATACAAGGCAAAGTATTAATTGTTGATGAACGGGGTTATATATGCTCGCGATCAGATTTATTGTGGACCGGCTGTTGTAATATAGAAGTGGAGCAAACAAAACTCTACAGCTGTGATACATGTATCGATAATAGTTGTTGTTCAATCTATGAACAATGTGTCTCCTGTTGTTTAAATCCAGATAAAGTAAATAATCATTTAAAAATGTTTTTAAAACGTTTAATTAAATCTCTTTGTTTTTTATATTTGTAGAAAGAAATTTTAGAAAAAGTTATGGTTAATGCAAAAGGTCGCCAATTAGCTGTATTTGCATCAGTGAAAGATCATTTTGAACTTTGTTTAGCGAAATGTCGTACAGATTCTCATTCTGTACAACATGAAAATAAGTATCGTGATCCAAAAACAAAACATTGTTATGGTGAAACACAAGCCCATGAATCACAACGTGATATTGTATCAAGTTCTGTTCTGTGAACAAATATTTATTTTTATATGAAAGAAGTTTTTATGTTTTAAATAGAGAATTTAATAAAATTAAGGAATTATTATTAAAATAAGAGGTGTCACTATAGTTACTATATTAGTAAAACATATATATTATATATACTAAATATAAATAGATTAGAAAATTTTATATGATAAAGAAATTGACATAATAATGAATCTACTAGATGTCGTTAATTAAATAATTAATTTTTTAAAAGAAAAAAAAAAAAAACTAAAATAATGAATACACGAAGACAATTAAATCAATTGAAATATCATTTATTACAAGGATACAAATATAAACGATTGGGAAGGACTAGGTGAGTAATATAATTTTTTTATTTTTATTTTTATTTAATCTTCGACAATTTGATCAAATCTATCATCATATTTCTCTACAACTACTTCCTCTTCTTGATAGGCTGGTTCCTCTCTAAAATCATCCTTTTCGATACCATAATATATTGTGTCACCCTTTTGATATGCCCAAGACATAATTTTCGATGAAAAACTAATACCAACATTACCATATTTGTTGACTACAATTGCACCAGCTGTGCCTCCGGTTTTGTCCTCCATATACTCTAATGCACGTTCGGTCGCCTGTTGGGCTGTTTCATTCAAGTATTGGATGCGTTTTATAATATCTTGGGCTAAATTAACAACCATAATGTATTCTCCAAAACCAGTTGTTGATATAGCGGCAATATCATTATCAGCATAAACGCCAGATCCAATTATTGGAGTGTCACCAATACGTCCGGGTAGTTTACCAGTCATACCACCTGTAGATGTAGCTGCAGCAATATTTCCATCTTTATCAATGGCAACAGCGCCCACAGTACCAACTTCCCCAAATTGCTTAACATCATCTTTTATCTGTTTATAATACAAAATAACTAATTTATCTCATGGAAATATTGTATTTCTTACACATTTTGGAAGTTTTGCACATAATTCACTTGGTCCTAAATGTCTTGGCTTCTTCACGTGCACCTCTTTCCATTCATCTAGTGCGTCTCTGGCATATTGAGTTACTAATGAACCTGGTGGTACAGTTTGAACACCCTTAAAATACAAATTATTATCTATACATGTGTTACGCGTTTTTCTTTAAATATTTTACATGCTTCTTTGCAAAGTCCATCGCACCCTGTCCACCAAGGAAGTTGTGTGGTGTGTTCTCCAAAACGATTTTAGCAACTGTTATCGGATGTAATATATCTACAATTCCTGTAACACAACCAGCTTTCAACGTTTTCCCATCCATTATGCTTGCATCCATTTCAACATTTCCCTCACTTGTCAATACTGCACCATATCCCGCATTAAAGTAATCATCATTTTCCATACTACGGACAGCTGCTTCGACAGCTAGTATCACACTTCCAAATTTCGTTATTTGATCATATCCTAACCGAGCTGCTAATTTAACACCACGTAATTTTCCATCGTAACGTTCAATTGGTATGTCACCAGCCCCACCGTGCACTAACACAATCGGTTCTATCATTTGTGATTCTGACTGAAATCGATTAATTATTTTTTAATTTTTTTTATTTATTTTAGTTATTTAGTATTCGTTTCTCGTTAACAACAGAAATTTAGAAAAAAATTAATATAAGGAAAAATATGAGTTGATAATAATCTAAAACAAAGACGATGATGAAATGAATAATGAAAACATGAATTTCTAAAGAATTTAATAAATACAGAACCGACAATCAGTTATTATTAATAAATGAAAACCCATTTATGTTTATTTTAGATACAAACAAATACAAAAAACTTACCACATTTATTAGTGCAAGAATTAATATTATTAGTAAATGAATTCTATAAGGAATTTTATTATTAAACATCTGTAAAATAATAATAATAATAATAATTATTATTATTATTGTTATTAGTTAGATGAAGTATTTTATGTATTTTTTATTTTATTATCTAGGGTCATAATCACATAGAATAAAAATTATTTAGAATCATTAATTGGGATTTTATGATGTTTTTCTTTTAATACTAAGAATTAACAAAAAATGGAAAAATGTTTACATGTCAACCAATGGGTGAAATTTGGATAATGCTTATTAGGAATATAATTTATAATTCACAAAATTTTCAAAGAATAAAAGTTTTAAAAGAAATTCTCAAAAAGAGATTTAAGAAAAATTGTAGATGTCTGTGATATGACTTTAGAAGAAAAATAAAAAAGATTTTATTAATAAATAATGTTTTTACAAAACAATTACAAATAAAAATGCATTTAATTATTAACACTTTTTGTTATTATTAATCTAATCACATACATTTATGTTGTTTTCCACTAAAAATAACTTTAATCTATTTTTATTTTACTTTACTAATGCTCTTTTTACGCTACTTCTATTGATTACTGTCATCGAAACACTGATTTTATTATTATTATGCATAGAAGATTTTGTTGTTTTTTTTTTTTTTAATAATGATTACATATTTTATATCTATTTATATTATAAATAATAAATAAAAAATTAATTTTATTTTTAGATAACAAGAAATTCATAAAAAAGAAAAAAAAATGATTTTTTTTTTTATTTATTTATTATTTTCTTAATTAAACAATAAAAGATTATCTCGTTGGTTTTATTTTTCGATTTTATTTTCAATTTTTTTTTTGAGTAATAAGTATGTACGTACATACTAGAAACTCGCGGTTTTATTTATTTATTTATTTTTGTTTATCATTGTCGTCCCTATAGTTGTGGGTGTTAGTCTTTTCGTTGTTTATTATCTATAAAGAAATCTTTATGATTTTTATATAGCTGAAATGTTACAACAATCTATGCGTAATTTAATCGTAAAAAAAAAAAATAAAAAGCCGAAATGTATGCAATATAAACGAAATTCTTGGATTAATTATTTATCTTAATAATTTTGATGTAATTATATAAAAGCACAATTTGTATGCTTTTTGTATAATTAATTTAAAAAAAAAAAGAAACATTTTTGGTACGTTATTATATAGAATTTTCTTGTAAAACAAGATCTAACTATAAATCATAATAAATAATTTCAAATTTAGCAAACAATTGTAAACTAGTTGAAGTCACTTATTTTTAATAATTTTTTTTTTTTTTAATTTTATTTTACAGTAATTTTGAGAAAAAAAAAAAAAAAACCGAATAACAGATTGAAATTGATTAAAGAATAATGAGAGGAGAATACAGAAGTAAATTTCTATTGTAATAAAACAAGTTTCTACTTACTTTTTGTAATGAAAGAAAATCACAATGAATTATATAATGAAAGCTTTTAAACTTTATGTACGTTGCAAAAAAAAAAAAACCACTAATCAATTTTAATGTATACAAAAACTATTCGATAATAACTGTGCATAAGTTGTTCGTTGTATTGTTTAAAAGAAAAAAGAAAAAAAAATGTTTAACCTACTTTATTAAAATGTATCTGCTGCTGCTGCTGCTATTGCTCTGTAGATAATTTTTACATTGACAAATTGTATTAAAAAAAAAAAAAGAAGCTTTTTTTACATGTATTTTTTACATTTTTTTTTTTTTACAAATTTCATTAATTTTTATTTGCATTATGGTAGTAATAGGGTGACTCTTATAATAATGGTAAGAAATTTTGTACCTTTTGCGCTAAGCGAATGAATGTGAAATTTTAAATAAATATTTTCGTTATCTTATTAATAATAAATAAATAAATAAGATGTCATTAATTATAAAATATTGTTGACAAATAATTTAATGATAATAATTACCTGTTATTCTTTCGTAATTAAACCGAAAATAAATAAATCATAACAAAATAATGACAAATGTGATTAATTAAATTTTATGAAATCTTTATACGGAGTCAAAAAATGTGTTTAAGCGTGAAAAAGCCTTTTTTGTTGTTACAGAAATAAATAAAAAATAATCAACATTATATATACATAAAAGCCAATGAACTTTCAGAAATTCTATAAAATAAATTTATTGATAAATTTCGGTCAGTCGTGGATAATGCATGAAAACAAGTTTTGCTTAAATTTCTTTTCTTTTTCTTTGTGAAATTAGCATAAACTGTGGTGTGTCTCAAATTTCTTGCTTTACTTTTTTAAATTGAAAAACAAGCTTTTGCTTTTAATTTGAGGTAATTCTTTATAAAAAGAATTTTACAAAAATTATACGAAACACCCTATAATTGTTGGTTGAAACAATATAAATATATTTGTATATAGACAAACAATTTTATTTTTCTGTTTTATTTGTTTCACTTTCACTTTAATTTATTTAATTTAACATCGGCTTAATCCGTGTTTTTTTTTTAAATTAAATTAATTTGCCTATTAACACTTGAAACTGTATAAAAAAAAAAAAAAAAAACAACAACAAGGACAAACTAGGAAAGGTGAAAACAAATAAATTCCAATGCCACATACAGAAATTATTATTTAATTAAAATTAAAATTATTTACCTTTTTGCAGGAATTAAAGAATTTACATTTACATCGATATTTTCGCATTGTGTGTTAATTTTTATTGCAATTTATGTATCAAAATTTATAAAAAAAAAATAAAAAAATTAAATTTTTAATAATTTAACTGACGGCTTCTACGTTGACGTTACAAAATGATTAATTTATTTTTATAATTAAATTTATTATTAATTAGGATTTATTTTAGGGATCTTTGATTTAATTAGTTTTTCTGTTATTTATTGAGTATGATCAGTAATTATTATCAGAGTAGACAACGTATGCTATACTCCTGTGTTAATTTCAAGTGTAAACATTTTTGAATATTTATTTTTATTAATTAAAATAATTTAATTTGATGTGTTGATAATTTTTGTATTGAAACGTGATTATTTTAATGAAGTAAAATGTTAACAAAAATATAAATATGTCATGGTGGTTCAATTTCAATCAATTGCAATAAATGTAAAAAATTTTTTCATTGAAATTAAATTACGACGCTTCTTATAAAGATTATAATAAATTTGCTTCTCATAATACTGATGATTTGTTAAGTTGTTTGAAATTATTTAATGTTTATTCATAGTAAAAATTCACCTTTTAATCGCTAAAAGTTTAATGAGAAAGGAAATCTCTAAAAGGAGTGACAAAAAAATAAATAATTTTTTTTTTGTATACGTACTAACGTTACAATAAACGAAATTTATAACTAATTATAAAAATTCATAATTAATGTAGTAAAAATGATTATAAAAATCTTATTGAATGTCAATTAAAAAAAAAAAAAAATTTTTTTTTTCTTCTTTAAATAAAAATCACCTGCGCTACGTCATTTAGTTTGTTTAGCTTTAATTCAGTCTGTGTATTTTCTATAAAAATATTGTTAAGAATATTAATTAATATATAATAATTATTTTAATTGTTTATAAATATTTATTAAAGTATTTGTGCGAGAAATATTATTATTAATTATTAAAGTTGCTTCGTGTATGATAGTTACAGTGTCGACGAATGTTATTAATTATTTCTTAATTTGGAAATAAAATTTATTTAAATCATGTATATATAATGTAACATATAAATAATGATAACAAAAAAAAAAAAAAAGCTCGAAAAGAAGAAACTATTATTGTTTTATTAATTGATAAAAATATGAATAAGTGTCAATAAAAAAATTATTTTTTTTCATTCTTTCTTTCTTTTACTTCAATTAAAATTATGATAAGATACATATATATACATATTTAATGTATTATTTTTATTAATCTTATCTTGAATAATTTTTGATAATAATTATTTTTTTTTATTGAGGCATTTTTTTAATTATTTAATTAATCTTTACCTTTAGTAAATACGTTTTTTTTTTTTATTCTTTTCTATTAAAAATGAATGATGATTTATATTTAAAAATTAATTTAGTGTATTTATAATGATTTATAGACGTTATATCCGGGTTGTTGATGATAATAAGATTGAAAATGTTATCTTGATGGTACTAGGATATTACATAGTTCATTAATTTTTATTGATTATTTGAAATATTATGAAGAATCGATATAGAAAACGATATCGATATACGGAAAGGAATTATTTTCTAAATCCACCGAAATTATGAATTGAATCAAGAAATTTTTGCATGATTCTCAAACAAGAGAAATATTTTTTTATTTTCTTAAATTAAGAAATTAAAACAAAATACATGTTTCTACAAAATAAATTTAAATCGAGAAATTATTTCTGAATTTTCTTGTCTTGTCTCAAGAAACGAAATAGATTAGCTTAGAAAATCAAAATTCTCTCCGTGTAAGTTTAAAATTTTTATTCATTGAATTAAATAGTGTTTTAGTCATATGATTAAATTATATTTAATTAATTCAATACAAAGCAAACTATTTACATCTATTAAATAATTAATTTACACAAAAACCATTTATTTTATTTTCACCTTATCATCGTGAGTTTTTAATTTTTTATTATTTCATTAATTTTCTCCAGCTATTTTAATTTATCATTTGTTTATCTGTTGCTGCTGTTTATCATATTTTCGCTTAAATTGTATTTTTATTTTGTAATAATTTAATTATTTATACAAATGTTGCGTACAAAAAAAAAAATTATTATATTTTATTGGATCGTACTACGTTTTAATTTAATTTAATTATTTTTTTTTTTGCATTAAAGCTTAACTTATGTTGCTTATGACGATAATATATTATGGTCACGGTGGTTAATTTTGATAAAGATTTTTACTGACAATATATTTACGCAGCTTATTGACTTTTTTTTTTTATAGTTCTAATGCGTAAATAACTCAGCTTTTTTTTATTCACAGCATCTAATTTAATTAAAGCAAACAAATAAATTTATTTTACATAGTAAATATAAAATAAATAATTTAATTTATAATATTTACATTTAAAAATTGTATTTTGTTATGCATTCGATGCACTTTGCTAATTGTTTTTATTTATTTCTTTAGAATTTTATATGTATAAAAAATATTGTTTTATTTTTTATTTATTTTTTATTGTTTTATGTTTTAAAGTAATTATATTTTGTTAAATTGTTTGTATTGGTGTTTGTGATGTATTTTATTTATTTACTATAGGTAGTTATATGTATATTCAAAATGATTAATTTGTTAAAAGGTTTTTTTTTTAAACTATCATTATTGCTTTAATCTAACTGAAATAGTTTTATCTTTAGTACGGAATTTTTTACCTTTTGCTAAATTTTTATTTCTTTAGTTTTTATTCCATTTTTTTTGTTAAATAATTAAAAAAATAAAACTAAATATTGCAGGTGAAATACAGATCTCTGTGCGATCAGTAATTTGGTTTAATTTTTATTTCATCTCAATAATGATTAAAGAAATGAAAATAAATTCTGTTTACTTACCGGAAATGCATTTGTCATCAAATTTTCGTTTTTTTTTTGTGTGTGCTACGTCTTATATTGTTGTTGTCCCTTTAATTAGAATATAATAAAAATCAAAAAAATTCTCTCAATTGTTGATTTAAAATTATGATTATATTTTCGTTTAAATAAAAATTGTTTTAAATAGCAAAACTGTGTTTTACAAAAATAAAAATGTTATAAATAATAAAAAGTTTTGTACAAAATTTTTGTAAAATTTTTTTTGCGATAAAATTATTTTTCCTACTTGTTATTTTTAATAATAATGAACGATGTAATGGTTTTGCTGTTATTTATTCATATTTAATTATTTATTTTATTTACTTTCAACAAAACACCCAACAAATATATATACTTAACGCTTGTCGTATACATTGTGTTATAATCTGCGATTTTATTTAATAAATTTTTTGAAAATTATTTTTTTATAAATTCAGTTGCTGTTAATCGTTGAAACGATTCGGATCGAATATTTGTGTCTTTAAACTGTTTGTGCGGTGTATGTGTGTTTGTTTGTTTGTTTTTTGGTGTGCTTTCTTATAATTTATTAATAATTTAATTTATTAAATTGTAAACACTGTTGATTTGTCTATCCTATGAGAAAGGATACAAATTTTTTTTGAAAACTATTTTCCCTTATAACTGTGGATTTCATAAAGTTTAAATAAAATTTTGTATTTTTATTAAAAAATTATAAGCAGTGATTATTTGTGGCAAAATAATTTTAAAAAAATTACCGAAAATTAATTAAAATATCTTTTCTCTTTTATGAAAAGAAAAATTTTTATTTATAAAAATCGGTACTGTCTGGTTAATAAAGATTAAGAAAGGAAAATAAATATATTTTTGTAATACATATATAAACGAGACGAGACAATTTTATTAATACTTAATTTTATTGTATGATAAGTAATAAAAAATGATGTAAGTTAATTGGATTAATAATTAAAAAAAAAATTAAATGAGTGAAATTCGGAGTGATTTTTTGAGTGTTATTTAATTAAATGTGATTTCTGTTATTAAAATTTTTGTTTTAATTATTTATTTAAATTATATTTATTTATTTAATATATTTTTTTAAATATTTATAATATTTTTATGTTAATTTTTATTTAGTTATTATTAATTAGTAAACTAATTAGATTTGAGTGACTTTTTTCACAATCAATTTTTCATTATCATCTTGTTTGCTTTATATATTTTTTGTTGTTGCTGTTTTTAAACTAATTTCGATAAGTTTTTATTAATTAGTGGTGTAGAACAGAAATTTATTGAAAAAATATAAAATTAAATTTTTATTTAATTACTTTATCGTTTTGTTTGGTCTTGCATTTAAATCTCTTTTTTTTTTTTTTATTATTGAAATTCATAAATTTTTTATTCACACCCTAAATTGGAATGTATTTGCTATTGCAATGCAGTTTTGTTTTTAAGTAAAATTAGCGTAAAACGTGCAATATAAACGTTGAGAATTTAAATTTAAATGCACAAAAGTGATAAATATTGTTTTTTAAATTGATTATTGTATTCCGTGGTATAAATAATTAGAAAATACATTGAAATTAATTTGTATTTGTATCGTGGTTAATTATTTGAAGTTGTTTTGTTATCTTCGGTTATCTATTAGCTCCTGTTTACAATGTAATGCAGGACAATAATACCAGAAATACCAGTTTTATATGTCAATCCATACAATAAAGTCGTTGCTTATGTTGCATATTTTTGGCATTTAGTGTTAAATTTTTAAAACAGAAATTGTTTTGTATTGAATTAACCGGATTTTATTTTCAGGCTTTATTATCCCGACCTAACTAATATACTTATCGTTAACTTTACAAAATCTTTATTAAACAATAATATTTTCTTTATTATTTTTTTTCTTAATTATATGTATGTGTATTATGCTAATTTTAAACAATAAAATGTTTTTTTTTTTTCGTTGACCAATTATCGTTGATTTCGTTTGGTTTGAAAAAAAAAAAATTAGAAACACCTTTTTCCGTCTTATTTTATTCTTTTTCTATTTTTAGGTTTTTTTTTCTTTTTTATTATCGTTTTTAATTGTTTAAGTTTATTTATTATTTTTTTATTATATTTAAAAAAAATATTTTTATCCTTGTTTTGTTAAATTAATTAATGTGATAAGCGAATGAATCTTGACATTCAATATTTGAATTTTTTCTTCTTTAAAAAAAAACGACATTTGTAAGGTTTTTTTTACATCGGTTAATTTAATTTAATTAATAATTTTTAACAATAAATTATATTTTGTTTGTTAATTTTAATTAAGAATTATTAAAATCGCATTATGTCTGGTTGTTTGTTTGGTTTTTTTGTATCTTTCTCTCTCATTTGTCATGTGGTATTTTACTAGCAAAACAACGCGTAATATAAAATTTATTTTATTACTTAATTAATTAGTTGTTTACTACCTGATGCAGAAAAAAAAACAAAACTCTCCACGATTATTTATTGTAGAAAACGACTTTGTGTTAGGTTAGTTTTCTACTTACAACTCTATTGAATTTTGTTAACTAAACTAAACTTAAAATTTTTCCTTTTATTTAATAATAACGTAACTCTAGGAATTCACATTATTCAGCTTAATCATTTATTCGTTATTTAATTGTTTAGCGTGGAATGGGAATTTATATAAAAATTTTCCTATAATTATTATTCCTAATTTAAATTTCAATAACAATAATTTTTTTTTTATTTTTTTTTTTTTTCAAGTCGTAAAATATTAATCTAATTATATAATAACACAAAAGTGTTAAAAATTGTTTACATTTTTTATTATTTTTATTTTTATTTAATAATAATTGAGGGAAGTTAGAAAAAAAAAATTAATTTGTTATGATTTATTTAATTCTAGTTAATTAGTGTAAAAAAATTTGTCAAGTAATCATGGTAATTGTGATGCCCTTTTTATGTTAATTATTGCAGATCTAATTGAGTAAAAAATATTGTGTCACGTCTAAAGATCCTCAAGCAGGTTTTCAGCTAGTCGTTTTTAAAAGCAAAACTTATTAAACATCCAGATATAAAAACTTCATTAACACTTACACGTTTTTTTAAAAATTATTTTAATTAATTAATGCTAATTGTAGTAATTAATAAATATATAAATTTAGTTGTTTACCAACTTATTTTGCATAATTCTCTATCATACTATTGATTTATTTATTTATAACGATCTAACGTGTAGGATGTAACGTGTGACGTAACATATATTCCCATATCAATCATAAATTATATCATATGTGCACCTTGATATAGTGGATCCGCTTAAAACAATTAAATAATATTTATTTTTTGTAATTTACAATCAAACAATTTAATCTTATCACATATTTGGAATTTAAATTAAAATAAAAGGGAACCTCTCTAAGGCAATTCAGATTTTTTTTTTAAACTTAAAAATAATTTTTGTCTAGGTTGCTTTGTATTTTTTTTTAGATTATTTGAACCGAAAAAATGTTTTTTTTTTGTTAATTAAAGTCAGTTAACTATCTTATCTGTTGTAATTACTTTAGGCAGCAGTAGTAGCAAAAAAAAAAAAATAAATAGACTAAAAAGTCAAAAGTTGGAAAATGTAACTAAAAATACAATTTTATATTATGAATGATGAAATTTTATGTAGTCTTGTGAGATGATTTTTTTTTTTTTTTTTTGAAAATAAAATTCTTTTCCTTTTTTTTTGCTTCTTTAATTGTTCTAATTATTAGCTAATTAATTAATCAAGTGATTAATAATATCACATACGCAGGGTGCTTCTATTTGTTATATGATTATTGGTATTAATAATTAATTAATTTTGAATAATTCGATTAGAATTATAGAGCAAATGAAAATTTATTTATTTATAAATTTGATTAATTAAAAATAAAATACCTGAATACTCACTTCACCTTTACTAAGGCTAAATTAATAATTTTTTTTTTTTTTACTTAATATTTAATGTCATGGATTTATTTTTATTAATTATTTCTACTATAATTTAATAATAATTACATAATTTTTGTGTGATTTAATTAAATTTATGCATTTACAACATAAAAAAATCAATACAAATGTTAATTAAAAACAAAACATTTATACGGTTTTATTATTAAAATTAGTGCAGATTTATTTCGTTTATATTTTACCATTCTAATTAATACTTTTTTTTTTCTAATTAAATTATTAACATAGGTTATTATTTAGTATAGAATTTATATTATATTATTAAAATAGAACATAATCAATTTATTTTATAAACGTCGAAGAAAAAACTTTTTTTTCTTATCAATTTTTAAGTTCTTTTTTTTTCTTTTTTTTTTATTTAATTTAATTTAAAAATTAAATAAATATGTTTAATTACCATTCTAAAATTTAAATGTCCTAGATTTATGATAATCTTTTATTATTTATTTATTTTTTTAATTAAATTTTTTTTGTTTTTATTAATATTTTCGTTTTAATTAATATTTATTATTACATAACCTAGATTTGAATCATAATATTCTTTCTCTCTCTCTCTCTGTATTTTATTATATATATATTTTTTTAATTAATCAATTTAATTTCAGTTTATTAGTTTTATTAATTCCATTTGTTTTATTTTATTATAGTATTCCGTTAAATAAAAAACGTATACTAATTGTTGCAATATTAGCAGCAATTGTGGTTGCAATTGGACTTGGATTATATTTTGGTTTAAAGGTAAAAGAAAATGCGAACCCGAATGATGGTGAGAAATTTATTGGTGCTGTTGTTGCTAATGGTGTTGAATGTTCAGCTATTGGAAGGTATATTAATTTACGAAAAACCCAATTAACAACACAAATGATAAATTATTTTGTATTTTTTTATTAGTGCAATATTAAAACGAAATGGTTCAGCAGCTGATGCTGCGATTGCAACATTATTTTGTGATGGTGTTGCTTGTCCACAAAGTATGGGATTAGGTGGTGGTTTCTTGTTGACAATTTATACAAAAGCAACTGGTGTTGTTGAGACACTAGATGCAAGAGAAGCTGCCCCATTAGATGCAACGCCTAATATGTTTATTGATCCTAATGTCAGCCCTGTTACTGGTGAGTTTTCTGTTTATTGAGCAATAAATAATTAAAAATAATTTATTTTTATTATTTAATGACTCCCTGTTACTTTTTTATTACACAATTTTTATTTGATAAAAGTTTTTATTAATTTAAGTAAATAAATAATAAAAGCATATGCGTTCATTTGGTTTTTTTTATCTAAAAAATGTTAATTAAATTTTTTATTTTTTTTATTACATATTGTAGAAATAATATTTTTTATGATTACAGGTGGTATGGCAATTGCAGTACCCGGTGAGCTTAAAGGTTATTGGGAATTACATCAACGTTATGGAAAATTAGAGTGGAATGAATTAATTCAGCCAACAATTGACTTGTGTCGCAATGGACATTTGGTATCACCATATTTAGCACGTATATTAAAGGGTAAAGAAGGTGAAATTTTGCAAATTGAATCATTACGTGAAGTGTTTATTGATCCGACAACAAATCAAACATGGAAAGAGGGTGATCATATAAAACGTTTAAAATTAGCCGATACGTTAGAGGTTATATCGCGGGAGGGTGTTAATGCTTTGTATAATGGGACTTTAACGGATAATTTATTAATTGATATAAAGAATTTTGGTGGAATTATAACAAAAGCTGATTTGGATAGCTATCAGTAAGTATTATTTTCTGTTTTTTTGTTTATGTTTCTGTAATTATAATGTTTGTGCACTTCTTAGGCCTAGATGGGAGAAACCAGTTACAGCTGATTTAATTAATAATAATAAATTATATACGTCACCTTTACCGGGCAGTGGTGTTGTTTTAACATTTATGCTAAGCATACTAAATGGTATTTCCACTATTTTTTCTCCTTATAAAAAAGTTTAAATGATTTACCAATTTTTTATTTGGATTTTTAGGTTTCATAACAGATCAGTCATCAACATCATGGCATAGAATTATTGAAAGTTTTAAATTTGGCTATGCAAAACGTACTGAATTAGGTGATATCCTCTATGAACCTTCTGTGGCTGATGTGTTTGTCAATTTAACAGATCCGACATATATCGAATACATAAGAAATTTAATTGAGGATGAGCGAACCTACAACGATTATGCACATTATGGTGCTAATTTTTCAAATGTGGAAGATCATGGTACTGCACACATATCAATATTAGCACCAAACGGCGATGCCGTTGCTGTCACAAGTACAGTTAATTATATGTGAGTTTCGCTTTCGTTTATAATTAAATTTTTAATAAATTACTAATTGTTTTTGTGATCATTAGTTTGGGTTCAATGCGACGTTCCCAAAGTACTGGTATAATTTTAAATGACGAAATGGATGATTTTTCAACACCGGGTGTTACAAATGCGTATGGTATACCCGCGTCACCGGCAAATTTCATTAAACCAGAGAAACGACCAATGTCATCAATGTGCCCGTCAATTATTGTTAATAATAATGGAGATGTTAAAATGATTATTGGTGGTGCCGGTGGCTCAAAAATAACCACTTCTGTAGCATATGTAAGAGATAAATAGTCCAACGAATATATAACATATATTAATTAAAATTCAATTCCAGGTAATACTACGTTATTTGTATTTTAAAGAAACGTTAAGAGATGCAATTTTTGCAAAACGATTGCACCATCAATTAGCACCAATGGTAATACAACATGAGACCGGGTTTAATCAAGTTATTTTAAGCGATTTAATAAGAAAAGGACACAAATTAGATATGGTACCGCCAGATAGTGGTTTTGCTGCATTAGTTGCAATCGCTGTTGATGCAAATAATAATATTGCAGCAATGTATGATCCAAGACGTGGTGGCAGTCAAACAATGTTTTAGTAATTAAAACAAAAACGATAATGATGATGATGATGTTTATTATTATTACTATTATAATTAATAATATTATTTATTAGTATTTTATTTAGTAGTTGTACTCTGTACAGGTATGTCAAAAAATAATTATGACAGAGATATAGATTTTGCCGAAAAGTATGCAATCAACAACTTTTTTTTTTTATATACAAATTTTAATCCAGTTTATTAATTATTAAATATTAATTATTATATACTTAAATTAAATATTAATTTTCTTAATTACAATTATTTACCAGTTATTTATTAGTCGTGTCGGGAATTTAAAATTTAAATTTATTACAAAAATTAAATTTAAAGTTTAAAATAATTTTTTAATTTTTTTTAATAATTCTAAAAAACGATTTTTCTCTCAATTAATACAAACTTGCCGTTCTCGAAATTATTCTTATATTTTATATTAAATATAGATAAATAGTCAATTTGTGCCTTGTTGTTTTGCAATAAAGTAAATTTATTACACAAAACTTAAGCAATAAACAACAATTAAAAAATTAACAATAGAACAAATTAAAAAATATTCATATTAATTAATTAATTAATTAAAATTAAATAAATAGCGTGTAGTAAATAGTGTTTGTGTGTGACTAACACAACAAATCATTTTAAATTTTATTGATTTGTTATATTAATTAAGTTATTAAAAGGTTTTTTGATTATGAAACTTTTTTTTTGTAATAATTATTCTATTTAATTATTGAAATATTACAAGAAATTTTTTAATTAACCTAAAGAATAAATTCAATTCAGTTAACTATGTCTAACTTTTAATGAGAAAATCGATATAAACGAATTAAATAACTAACAAAATACAAAAATTAAACCACCTAAATATAAATTAATTTTTAGTTAAGAATTTATCAAAAAAAGAAAAAAATTCAAGGAGAGAAAAAACGTAAAAGCATCGAACAAACAAAAATTAAATGAACAAAAAAAAAACTTGGATATAACAACAAATTAAAGAAAGGAAAGATTCTTATTCAAATTTTCCTAATTAAATAATTAATTGATTTTTTGTTGTTGTTCTCTATCATTTATATATTGTGATATTTAAATAGATGATAATGGGAAAAAATGAACGTGAAATGATTAAAAGAAAAAGAAAAAAGATTAAAAAAATTTATAAAATTGTATTATTATTAATAATAAATATTTTAATTATAATTATAAAAAAAAAAAAAAAAACTACAATAATAAATTGTATAAAAATTAATTAATTAATAATAAAAAAAAAATCAAATATATTTTGTAAAAAAAAAAAACAAACAAACATTTTTACCTTTATTTAATTAATTAATTAATAAACCTTGAATGGATTAAATGTTGGTTGTGAAGCCAATAAATAAGTCGGTTTATCTGTTTACCAATTAAGAAATGGGTTAGAAATGGAATTTTAGGATTTTGTTTAGCTCAAGCATGTCCAACACCGAGGTTCGCCTGTTCCGTGCGTGAATTTTTAGCTTTGGAGATGCAGCCCGAAGAGTTTATAAGGTTGGACACCTATGGTTTAGCTGATTAGGATGGGTAAACAATGTAAAATCATACAAGTTTTGAATGGATTCCTATTCCTGATTGTTTTTAAAGCAATTACGCGGGTAATAATTTTTTTTATGCTCATTACAAACACCAAGAACCTCAGAAGTATATTTTTCACGGATTTTTAACTTAATTATTAGTTTAATAAGGATATTCTAAAAGGCAGGCTTATAATGAAAACGGTTTTTCTGATTATCGGAAAAGTAATGGAATTTTTCTTATTAAAGCTTTCGGATTTTCACTGCAGTTTTTCAATATCTTTCAATTGATAGCAAATTCCACGCTCTATCTCAAATTCTTCTAGATCGTCTTGACAGTCTAAGTAGGTTTAGTCGAAATTCTCTATCAAAGTTTTAGTAAAATTAGTAAAAAAATATTCATTAAGTGTTAATAAAATTCTATTTAAAAAAAAAAACACTTAATTAATTAATAAATAAAAACACAAGTATTAATTAAAATTACATTAAATTTGATTTATTAAAACAAATATTTTTATAAAATTAATTACATAAAATAAAAATAGAAAAAAAAAAACATAATTATATTTGTTTATTTATTTATCTTTATCAATTATCTTTAAATTTTTATTTAATTTCCATTCTTTATTTATTTATTAAACAAAAAAAAAAAGAAAAAAAGAAAACATGAAACATATCAAAAATGTTTATTTTTACTACTTAATTAGTAATTGTAATTGAGCTAATCTGTTTAACGACCCTTTTTCTTTTATATTCATTTATTTAATTTTCTTTTCTTTTTTCGTTTTTGTGCCAGTAAAATGCTTTATTTTTGGAGATAAACGTAAAAAAAAAAAAAATTGTATCATTATCATTATGGAATAAAAAAAGTAAAATTAATTTCATCACTTTTTTATATAATTTTTTATAAATAATGGCACAAAAATTAATAAAGAAATTAGAAAAGAGAAATTTTATGTATTTCAATTTATTTAATGCCATTTATTTTTCCCGATAATTATAACAAAAAAAAAGAAACATTTCAGTGTTATCAAAATAATTCCGCTAAATATCATAAATCACACATAATTAGTTTTGCATAAAATATTGACCACATTAATGGAGAAATTAAAAACTATTTAATTAAATTAATATGACATTATTATCCATGAACAGCAATAATAAAAAAAAAAAACAATTAATAAAAATACACCAACCCTTAATTAATATACCTTAATTAACCCACACTAATTTTAATTTTTAATTAACAAAATGCAAAGTTTCACTTTAGACATTTTAGTAAAGATACAAACCATAAAGATTTACAAAAAAATTTTTCGTTTTAAACGAATTAAAAAAAAAAAATTATATTTAGATGGGTGGTGGTTATTTTACTACTTTCATTTAATTGCAATTCAAACAGTATGCTCATATCGATAGGAAACTGCTTTTTAAATAATTTATCTCATAGATTTATTAGAAATAAAAATCAAATTTCCTATGATCCTCTATCAACATAATTAATTCACTAACTAGATAATATTAAATATTGTTATCGTTATAAACAATTAATTATTTTTTATTAACAGTAATTAATTATTTGGCTTTATTAGCATTAGTTTTCCTATAAAATATGCTAATGCATAGCCTATGATGTTACCCTCTTAAGCACTTTTCTTTCTTACATTTATTAAATTAAATTTAAATTTTTAATTTTTCTTAAACAATAATTTATTTATTTATAATTAGCCTTTATTTACTTTTATATATATCAAAAATATGTTTTTTATTATGTTTTTTTTTTTTTTTTACTATCATTTTGTTTATTTAATTTTTTTTATTTATTTATAAAAACAAAAAACATTAATTATTAATTAAAACTAGTAAAAAATAAATGTAAAGTAAATTAAAATTTTGGGATATGTTACTGTTTTTCGCCTTAGAGTAAATATAAAAAAAAAAAAAAAGAAAAAAAAAAATTTATTAATTAATTATTATTGTTGAGAGTTTTTTATTTTTTTTTTTTTTTCATTTTTCTTTTGTTTTTGGAGAGATCTTTATATAATTATTTAAATTTTTTTATCCTGTGTTTTATCCATTTGAAAATATTTTACCATGAACCACTTGAGTCACCATGAAAATGTAATAAATTTTCACCACTATTACTAGGAGTTGGTGATGTTGATGGATGATCAAATGATGCCCGACTAGCCGAACTAAAGCTGCTTGAACTTAATTCTTCTGGATCAACATTGACGATTGTTTGACAGCTACTTACTGAAAAGAAATTTTTTGTTTTTGTTTTCGTTTTTTTTTTTTTGGTTTCGTGTTTAAATAAAATAAAATAAAAAAAAAATAAAAGAAGAAAACGGCAAAAATTAATGTAATAAAAGGGGTAATAACACAATATAAATAATTATTAAATTAATTTATTTAATTAAAAAATTAATAATTAAGTAGAAAGATCGATAGAGAGTGAATACTGACTGACTGACTGAATGAATGCAAAGGAAAAACTACAATAAAAAAAAGCCCCATCTATTAACAAGAAACAAAAATACTAATAGCAAAACTAAATTAATTAATTAAGAAAATTAATTAAATTAAGAGAAAAAATTAATTAAATTAAGAATATTTTTTTTGTTTTTTTTTTTTGGTTTTCTTTAAGTTTTTTTATTTTTAATTTTTTTTTGTTTTTTTTTTTTTATTTATTTATTTTTATTAAATTTTTTTTATTTTTTTTATTTTTTTAATTTTTATTAATTTTTTTTTTTTTGTTTAATTTCTTTTTCATTGTTTTACAACAAAATCATCAAAACATAACACACACTCTTGGCTTTTGCTTGCTTGCTTGCGCTTTCATTTTAAATTTAAAATTTTATTTTTCATTTTTTATTCACAATAATTAATTTAATTAAGAGTTTTTTTTTTTGTTTTTGCTTTTTAATTTTTGTTTAAATTTAATTTCAAAGCAAATTTTATTATTTTATTTTTTTTTATATGTTTTTATATTAAAATAATTTTTTTTTTTAATTTTAATTTAATTATGCTTAATGCACTAATATGCACAACACAACAATTATTTAAATTTTGATTAATTAAAATAATTTTTTTTTTTAAATTTAATTTTACAATTATTTAATTAAATTAACATTTTATGTTTTATTTTTAATTAATTAATTTTCTTTTTTTGAATACAAATAATGAACAACTTTGTTATCGCTATAAAAGTTTTACTTTAATTACTAATTAAATTAGATTTTTTTTTTTTGTAATAATTAATAGAAAATTAGAAAATAATAATAAAGAAGAAAATTTAATTAATTAATGAATAAAGAAAAGCTCGTTATATATCAAACATTTAAATTATAACAAAAAATTAGAAGAAAATAATGTAAAAATATTTATTTAATTAAAACTTTTATAGCATTATAATTTTATTTCTATAAATATCTCTATAAATATATATATATATATATATATATATATATATAATTATATATAATAAATAATTAAAAATTATAATTTCATTCCGTAAATATTTATTTTATTTTTCTTTGTTTATTGTTTTATTGCGTTTCACCATTTTATGTTGAATTATCTCATAACTATCGCATTACACGATTAATAAAACAAAAAAGAATATAAAAAACAACCATAGTGCCAGAGTGGGATTAGAGCTTTGAAAACTCTTGAATTTAACGTTTTTTTTTTTTTGTATGTATCAAACACGCAGATAAACTCATTTTAAAAATTAATCTAAATCGTGGCAAAGCAAGTGAAAAAAACTAAAATTGCGCGGGACTTTTTAAAAGTGTTTTTTTTTTTTAAATTTTATTTCTTTTTTTTAATTTAATTAAAAATTTTTGTTTTTTTTTTTTTCATTAAAGCTTCCCGCTGAGACACGTTTATTATTTTTATTTATTGTTATATTTTCATTATTATTATTTATTTATTTTTCATTTGTTTGTTTGTTTTTATTTAATTAATTAGCAAATCTTCTATCACAGTACCTTTTTCTTTTAATTTTTTTTTTTAAATTAATTTTTTTTTCTGTTTATTTCATTTAGTATTTAATTTAATTTAATTTTTTTGTCTCATTATCTTTAAAAATTACATTTTTTTTTTGTTGACTCTTACTAATTACAAATTTACCAATAAAAAAAAAAAAAAAATAAGTAATTCTCTTTGTTTTAATAATAATACTATTTTGCCACATAAAATATGCTTTTTTTTTATTATTAGTTAATTAATTTTAAATTTATTATTGCCCAAGTTAGTAGCATACTTTAAGCTGCTACCACTTCTTTGGCTTTATTTTTTATTTTCTCAAGCAAAACACTGAAGAACGATTAGACAACATATTTTAAAGTTAACAAAATCAATCGGTAATTATAATTGATCACCAATAATAATTAATTTAATTAAATTTTCATAAGAATTTTTAATAATGAAAAAATGTGGGGGCTGGGGAGCAAAAATTATTAAACATTTTTCTTCTTGTTTTTTTTTTTTGGTTTTATAAAATCTATTAGGAGCTTTTGATTGTCAGTTTCTTGTATTAACGTTCCACCCACCCACTCACGATAGAGACGGTGAGAGTTTTTTTTCTAGAGCATTTTCATTTTCGATGCCGTTTGTCGTTTCGTCTGTTATGCGTTGCATATATATAGCAAAATAAATTAATTAATAAGGAAAGTACATTTGTGGTAATATATAACTAATACGATTATTATTTAATAAATGACTAAATGTGTGAGTAGCGGACTTTTCAATTGTCTAATGGTTTATTTAATTGTCCTAGAATACTGAAGAATATTCTTTTGAAAGAAACATAATTAAATGGAGGGATTTTACTGTATTTAGAGAATATACTGAATAGAAAATAATAACTAATCGTTCGTTTGTCGTATAATCGTTTGAAAATGCACAAAGAAAACAATGATAGTAAAATTGATATAAAAACGTTATCGAAACTGGCCAATAAAATAGACTATTCTCCCGTTTTAATACAACTAATGAACGTTTATGTTATTTACAAATTACTGTGATTTAATTTAATTATTTATTTGTTTATTATAACATTGCTAATTATTAATTAGTCACACAAACAAATAGCTATAGTCTAAAATATCTATCCTAAAACAAAAAACAAAACAACAAAAAAAAAAGGGTTTTTCTTCTCTTATACAATATACATACAATTTTAAATAAATATTTGTTTTATCAAATTTAATTTTTATTATTTAATAATGAAGATCATAATTATCGCATTTTTTCTTTAATTACTTTTTAAGTAATTTTTTCATTTCTTTTTTTTTTTTTTAATATAGAGAGAAATATAGAAAGAGAGAGAGAGAAAAGGAGTAGAAGTAATTTTCTTTTTAAATTTAATATTTAATTACGTTAATTATAATTAACAATAAAATTATTATTATTTTTTATTAATTAAGACAGAATAAAACAAAACAAAATAAAACAAAAAAAAAAAATTAAAAAATTATTAAATTTACTTGATTTTTCCTTAATTTTGTTTCTCTTTTTAATATAAAATTATGTTATCGAAAAATATATATTTTTATATGTATAATTAATGTTTTATTTTATTAATTAATTTTATTTATTCTGTGTGTATGTGTGTGTGTTGTGTGATTTTAACTTTTTTTTTTTACTTTTATTTATTTATTTTTACAATTAAATTTATTTTTATTTTCTCTTTCATTAGAAAAATTAATTTTTTAAATTAATTCATTTCTATTAAAAAAAAACAAAACAAAACTATTTCCTTTACTCTTTAATTATTATTTACATTAGCTAATTTTAACTGAATAAGTAATTAACACATTATTATTATTATTATTATTTTTTTTTTTTTTAATTAATTAATTAAATAATTTTCTAAATTCTATTCTCAACTCTATTTAATTTATTTATATTTCATTTTAACGTTTCTTTTCTTTCTTATTTGTTATTTATTTCTTCTGTTTTAAACACTAAAATAAATTAGCTAAAATAAAAAAAAAAATTAATAATAATAATAATAATTAATGCTTAAAAATTAAGTAATTATGATTTTTCATCATTAAAACGAAAACAAATAAATTACAACAGAGAGGTGGTTGGTGGAAACATTAAAAATTTAAAATTAAAAAATTCTTCTATGATAATTAACCGTGTAGAGAGATATAGTGAGAAATAAACACACAGAGAGAAAGAAAGGGTAGGTAGATAATATTAAATAATTAATTAATTAATTAAAATTAAAATTAATTCAACTATTTCATCATTATTATTATTATTATTAATTTTTTTTTTTTTTGTATTTTTTTTCTATTGATTTTCATAATTAATTTTCTTTATTCATCCGTTTGTTGTTTCTATTGTTTAACATTTTATTCTGAATTTAATTAAATTTTACAACCGAAAAGTATTTAAAATAAAAAAAAAAAAAAACAATTGGTAAAGTATAAAATTAATTAATTAAGAAAATAAAAATTAGAGAAAAAAAAATTACTTTACCATTGTATAAATAAAAAAATTAATTAATTAATGAATTAATTAATTATTATAAAATAAGAAAATCAAAATTATAATAAATAAAAAATAAAATAATAATTATAATAAAAATTATCATTAATTCTTATCTACGCTTCTTTCTAGATTTCTTTTTATTTGAATTATTTATGTTGGGGGTGGTGGTGGTGGTTGTGTTTCCGCTGTTACTAGTATTTGGCTGCGACTGATGTTGTTGTTGCTGTTGTTTATTTGAGTCACTTTGGTAATTATCTGGCAGTGATTTTATTGGGGTTGTGGTTGTTGTTAATGCTGTTGACATTGTTGCGTGCTGTTGACTAATTATTGTTGGCGTTACAACAATCGCTTTGGCTAAATTAACAGATGTTGTTTCTGTACCAGGTGTTTTTCCACTAATTAATGGTTGTAATTCCTCATCGTCTACATCATCATCATCATTATCCTCATCTATATCATCATCACGTTTACTCAACATGATTTTATGCTTATTTATATCCACATTATGATCATCAACATCCTCCTCATCTAATTTTATCGTCAATTTCTTTTTGTGATGTAACTTCTTACCAATATCATTATAATTATTATCATCAATTTTGCAACGTTGTAACTTTTTAACAATTACATTGCTATCACTATTTTCTTGTTCCTTCTCGTCGTCATCATTTGATGATGAATTATTATCATATTTATTATCTAAACTACTAAATGTTTTATCAATTTCCTTTTGTAAACTTTTATAATCAGAATCAGCACCTTCTTTTGGTAAAATCACTTTTTTATTTATATTTAAATAATTTTCATCATATTTATGTTTTATATATTGAACATTGTTTTCATCATCATCATCATCATCATCGACATCATCACTATCAATAGCCACAAATTCTGATACAACATCAGATTTTGATTTACTCGCATTAGGTTTTAACTCACGGTCACTTGAAGCACACTTACTATTATTATCCATAAAATGATTTTCATTTTTATTCTCAAAAATTGGACTCTCGAAATTAATTAATTGAATTGGTTCATCGGTTAAATTTTCAAATGCAATATCAAATGATTCCAATGGTGGCAATGGTTCAAATTGTTCATTCGGAAAATCTATATCGTATTTCTCTTCCAAACTTAATTGGTCCTTTAATTTCTTTTTATTCTTCGTTATAACCGTATTATTTAATAATTTCTCATGCAGTGCAACTATATCACCTAATGTCACTTCATTTATGCTGAAAAGATTCGCTTTTCTTTCAAAATAATCTTCATCTACATCAATATCATCAGCAATGATAATTGTGGGTGGCTTCTCATCTTCTTCATCGTCTTCCTCTTTAGATTGCTCTTGTTGCTGTGGTTCTTGATTTGCTTTACATTTTTTAAAATTGCTTGTTGATGGCATAGAGGTTATTGATGAGTTTGAGGTAGTCGATGTAGCGGCAGATGCATAAGATGAGGATGAACTATTACTACCAATTGTATTTGTGTCTTTTACTAATTTATTTTCTATTTTTTTAGTTGATGCATCATCAACCGTTTTTATATTATCAGAACTTTTTAGAGACTCAGCTACTGATGATACTTGAGGCGTTTTCACTTGTGTTCCTGTTGCATTTGAAGACGATTTTGATGTTTTTTGTTGTTGTTTGCTATTCTTTTTATTTACTTTATCCTGTACAGTTGTTGTGCTTAAAATTGTCGTTGGCGTTGTTGCGGCTTGAGTAGGTGTTTTTGGAATCGATACTGATTTATCTATTTTACCAATATCTTCTTTCATTTCAATTTTCTGATCAGTATTTGTGGGTTTTTCATCGTTTTTTCTCTTACTAATGCTTGTTGTCATTGCTTTTATTTCTTGTGATGATGATGTTGCTGAAATAGATATCGATTTGTCTATTTTAACAATATCTTCTTTGATTTCATTTTTCTTATCAATAGTTGTGGATTTTTCATCATTTTTTCTTTTGCTATAGCTTGTTGTTGGTGTTGGTGTTGTCGTTTTCATTTCTTGGGGTTGTGCTGTCGAAATAGTTGTTTTCGTTGCTATTGATTTACCTATATTATCGCTAACTACATCAATTTCAATTTTCTTTTCACTATCAACAGTTAAATCTTTAACTACTGACGACTTTTCATCATTTTTTCTTTTTTTACCTTTTTCAGCATCATCTAAAGATTTTTGTTTACCTTTTTTATTTTCTGCTGTCGTAATTGCTATTGGTGATATCGACGCTGTATTTGCTTTACTGATATTTATATTTTCTTTTATAATTACATCACTAACTACTGAATCCTTTGCCGCTGATTGTGATGCCAGTGGTTCTACTTTCATAACAGAAACTGTTTTTGATTCTGGTGCTGTAGTTGCTTCTCTTGTTTTTACATTTGGGCTGACTATTTGCTGATTTTTTTGTTTTGTCATACGATTTTTTGGTGATAATTTTTGAACGTCTTTTTCCTCCATCACTGGCACTATTAATTCAGAACTAATTTGTGTTGTTCTTATTATATCTTTATTATCAATACGGTTTGTTTGATTATAGATGTTACTTTGGGCACCACTTGTTCCTTGTGTATTACCCATAACAGTAACAACCGGACGAAATAATGATTCATCACAATTTTCATGTATATAACGATCCCCAGAACTATTATCAATATGTTCAGCATCTGTATCTGATGTTGTTATTGTTGTAACCGTACCTAATGGATTAACAACTTTGGCTATTGATACAATAACAGCACGTGTTGAAGAACTTATTGGTGATGATGTATTTGTAGTCAACGATGTACCTGTTCGTAAACTTGTTAAACAAGACGACGACGACGATGACAATGATGATGTTGCTGGTTTGTTTGATGTTCTCACATTGACCGACCCTTTAAGAGAAAAAAGCCATAGGCAGAGTGTAAAAAAATTGTACCAAATATTTGTTTCTTATTTTAAATTGATTTTTTTTATTTAAATTTTAATTTATTTCTTATCAAAAATTGAAAAATAAAAAATAACAAAAAAAAAATTAACTAAGTGTGTAAAAAATGAAATTAAAAAAGCAATTCAATAATAATATATAAAAAAAGAACATAAACAAAAAATTATTAATTTATAAAGTGAAAAAACTATTTAAATTTTTATACAACAAAAGATAAAAAAAAAAAAACAGATAAAACACGTAATGTAACATTTAATTCACGGTATTTCACGTTTTTTTTTCTTTGCTTACATTAATGAAATCTTTATGCGTTTGAAATTAGAAATAAATTAAATAAAAAACATGCAACAAAAAAGGAATTAAATTGAATAAATAAAAAATAAAAAAAAAACGGAAAGTAATTAATGACAAAAAAAGAAAAGAAAATTAAAAAAAAAAAGTTAAACAAACACCACCAGGTATATAAAAATTAGGGTAAAGATTTTTAGTTAATTTTTCTTCTTCCTTTTTTTAAACTTTTCTTATATTTTTTTTTGTTTTCTTTACTTTATTAAAATATTATTATATTCTTTTTCATTGTTTTTTTTTTTTAATTTTTAATTGAGAATTTGTACAACACCTGCCTTTGGCTTTTTTTTTTTTTTTTTTGGAATTCTTTCATGTTTCTCTTACACAATTTTTTCTTACTTTAATACCACTTATTTCTTTAATATATATTTTAATAATTATTTTTTTTTTTATTCTTAACAATTATGCATATTTATATTATGTTAATATAATAATAAAAACATAATACAATAAATAAATAAAGGCAAACAAATTAAAATTAAATAACCACGGCACAAAAATTTCTTTGGTATGATAATAAATTTACTGTTTCTCTCTCTCTGTCCCTATCTAATTTAAATGTTATTATATACCTTAAACTATATATGTATATACATATTATATAAAACATATTCTTTTATTGTACATATACATTAATTTTCTTTTCTTTTCTTTTCTTTTAGCAAATAATATTCTTTTTCTATATAACAAAATTTATATAACATGCGTTTCTTTAGAAAAAAAAAAATAAAAAAATGCTGTGCATACACAACAAAACTTTTGTTTAATAATATTTATTTTTGTTAATTGTTAATTAATAATTATTACGCTTATGTTTTGTTTAATTCTTTTTTTTTTAATATTAAAAATGTTATAATATTACTATACAACAATAATATCGTGTGTTATAGCAAAATAGGCGTTCAATTCATTAAAACAAATTCAGCACAACCGTATTGTGATTGTAATTAATAATTTTATACAACAGCAAACTTATGCTGCTATTTGCAAGTGTGTGTGTGTGTGTTTTTTTTTTGCAATATTTTCTTTTATAATATAATTAATAATAAATAATATATTGTGTAATGTGTTTAAAAAAATATATATATATATAACATACGCTGTATAATAAATAAATAAATGAATCAGAAAATAATTAAAAAAAAGAAAAATAACTAAATTAAACCTACTAAGAAAACTGCATTGAAGAAGAGAAATAAAAATCAAAACTTTTTACCAAACAAACATCAACATCATCATCATCAAATCATAACATAAGAAAATAATTAATTACATTTAAAACAACAAATTATATTGCACTGTCTGTGTTTGTGCCTATATTAAATCTTAGTTTTTTCTCTTTTACGTTAAACCAACGTCATTAAGTAAATAAATAAATAATTAATTAAAGTCGCAAAATTCTTTCTTACGTACAACAACAAAATTTAATTTTTAAATTTTTCATTTTGTAATTAAAAAAGAAAGGAAAATTCTTTGTTTATTAATAATTTTTTTTTTATATGAAAATTAATTAAAATTATTAATTACATTTGCCACAATACAGAGAAAAAAATAATAAAATAAAATAAAATGCAAGTCAATGAAAAAATAAAATAAATGAACAAGGAAACAAACATCATCTCGAAACTAATTAATTAAAGTAACTGAAGTGGGAAAATGTTATTCCCTAATAACCCTGACTTTATTAAAAACAAAAATTAAAATAAAAAAAAAGGAAAATAAATAAAAAAAACCAAAAAGCAAATAAAACAGAATATAAAGAATTTTATTTTTGTTTTAAAGAAAGCTTTAATAAACTTTTTTAAAAATAAGCTAAAATAATAATAAAGAAAAAAAAAACAATTGTTATAAAAGGAGGATTAAATAAGCAGCTGCTTTGCATTAAAATCAAAATCAAACATTAAATTACAAAACAAAAATGAAATTTATAACAAAATTCCTAATAATGTTTTGTTAATTAATTTTTTTTTTTTTTATTTGGGGCCGTAAATATTAATTTAATAAATAATAAATAAAAAATTTCGTATTACCTGTTTCTCGTATTTGTGGCACACCAGGTGATTCACGCATTGCATCCGCTAAATCTTCACGTAATTGTGATTCACCAGGACCTAATGAAAATTCTGAATCTAAATGTTCATGTTTAAATTGATCCATTAGGCGTGGACTTTGTTCATAGGAGCCTAAATATTAAAATAAATTATAAATAAAAACCAACCATATTCATAATACTAAATAGAAATTCATACTACATGATCCAGATTCAATTAAAACGGGAATAGATGATTTACTGGCAGCTGTTGATGGCATATTCATGGGATTTGATCTAGCTGGCCTATTACCAACACCCGTTGATACACCAACTTCTATTGCTTCCACATCAATTAACGATAATGGCGATCTAAAAAATCATTTTATATCGAAATGAAGAAAATTAATACACAAAATAAATAAAATTAAAATTTTACAACTTTTTATACCCGCTAGGTGTGTTATAGGTTTTAAACATGAACTGAGGACCCATCCATAAACGTCGATGTGGTCCAGCATGGGTTACTATTTCCACTTGCGATAACCATCGATCATCTCTTTCAGATTCTGCACGTTGACTTAAATCATCACTGCTCATTGTTAACGAATCGTCATATATACGATCTTTAATTAACCAATTATCGGTTGATAATGGTGGCTGTAAATCATTTGAGTTCTCTTTACGCATTAGATTCCATTGCGCCTTTGCTTCAACATGCAATTCAATTGGTGTATCATCACATATTTTCTCCTTTGGTACATCTAAAATAAGAAATAATATTATTTAAATTATAGAGAAAATGGTTCGCGGGATGCTTACATGCACTATGTTTTGGTTCTAAATCATATTGAATTAGAGCACCATGACCCGCTATAATAAAAAGCGAATCAACTGCTTTATGGCTCATTCTTAAAGCTGTTGTTTCACGAGCGGCATTTGGCGGTTCTAATAACCATGCCCTTGATCTAGCAAATGTTGATGAGACTCGCAGTGGCTTAGCTAAATCATCTGATAAGGAAGTAAGTCTTTGACGATCTAATTAAAGAGAAATGATTAATTACAGCATGCAGCCACAATTAAATAAAAAATAATAATTTAAATTACTATGTCCAGATTTTGATGGTGGAGCCATTCCTGGTGCATAAGTCAAAATAGTTGGCTGACGCAATTGTGCTAATGGAAGTATTACAGTCGGATGTGGAAATGGTGGAATTCGTGGATTTGTATAAGCAGATGATGACTGATTGGAAACATTTTCAGAATGTGATACTGGGCTGCTTGATCGTCCATCAATTGATAAACCAGCGGAACGATGAAATCTTGATAATCGATTAACGACATGCGGTGATCCATGTGTACGAACACCAGCGGGTCCTCCATATGGCGTTACCGGAAAAACATGAGTTGTACCTCGCAATGTTGATACAGTTACCCAACGTGAATCTAATGAAAATGATACATCCTGAACTTTAGAAGAAGTATCACCACGATGCAACACATATAAATGGTGAACAGATGCCAATTGTGGTCCGCCTGGATGTGGATGAATACGAAATATGTGAAAGTCATGACCACGTTTATCAGCACTCAATAATAACATTCCAGAAAAATCAAATGATAAAGCAACAATAGCATCATTGTGAGCTATAAAATGTGCTATTATTGGATCTGAGCCATTTATTGATATTGGTGCACCTGTTGTAGGACTATTATCATTTATTGGATACTACACATTAAAAGAATAGATAAGATATTAGAAAATATTTTTTAATTAATAATAAAAATTAATTAAATTTACTTTTATATCTAAAATTGTAATAACTCCTGGTTGTTTTCCCTCCGCTACTGTTTGTCCGCTTACGCCACCGCTAGATAATCCTTGTTGTTGACTACTTAAACCTGAAGCACCAGTCAAACCAGCCGCCATTGTTTCACCCAATTCACGTAATCCTTTCCCTAGACTTTTAGCAGCATTTAAAACAGTCGCTGTATAACTGGCGACACCATCACAATCACCACCACCACTGCTACGTTTTGATGGTAATAATTTGCGTTCTGCATAAGCTAACCAACGTGAACCCAATGCTATTGGATTGACATTTATACCAGGACTTGGATGGCATGTGGTTACAGTTAAACGGTCTTCAAATGTTTTTGCATCAAATATAGCGATTCTTTCATTAAATGTGACAGCAATTGTTGAACGATTTGCCAATATATCAACAATTGGATTCTTAAATTTAATACTTTTCACTTGTTCATTATGTTTTAATGATACAATATTAATGGAACAATATTGTTGGCTCTGCCCCTGTATTGTATTATCACATAATGCCATTAATGGCCTTTTATACGCATATTGATCGGTTTCATTTTCCTCTATTATTGGCGTTGGTAATATACGTAAACATTTTACGTTTCCATGACGCCATGATAATACTTCAACAGCTTCACCATTTGCTGGTACTGCCCACATCTATATTAATAAAAAAAAAAGTAAAATAAAATCCAGAAAAAATTCTTCAATTAAAAAAAAAAATAAATATCAAGCAACTCACTTGAACACCATTGCCATAACCAATTGTTAATAATAATGGTGGTGCTACACCACCTTCTAAATCCCAATCATCACCATAGCATAGATCACTTATATCGGCATTATTTTCAAATTTAACCCATAATATATTATCTTTTGGATCACATTGTGGTGCATTTGTTAATGTTACATCATTTATAAATCCAGTTACACTATCAATTATAGAACGATCACTAACAGGCTGTGGTGGTACACTTGTTGGTACTGTACGTACAACACGTTTTGGTGACTCTGCTGACATTATTATTTGTTGCAGTCAACTGAAAAAGAGATTTTTTTTTTATTAATAAAAACAAAACAAAAAAAAAAAAAATTACAAACACGTGCATTTACCACAAATATTATTAAAATAATAAAAAAAAAAAAACAACAACTAAGTAGAACCTTTTTTGTTTGATAAATAAATAAATAAATAAATAATTAAGTAAACATTGTCTTGACCTGGATTTAATGAATTTTCTTTTTATTATTAATAAAATTAAATTATTTAATCAAACTATTTGTGTTGATAATCAATCAACAGGTAATCAAAATAGATACAAAAAATAAAAAAAAGTATGCATAAATTTTATGGAGGAAATTAGGTGTTAAAAATTATGAAAAATAAAATTCCTGGCTTAATTCCAATTTGGCTTGATATTTAATTGTAATGACACTAAAAAAAAAAAATATTTTATAAGGAAATAATTATTTAATTCAACAGTTTTGTAATTTTTTTTTTCTTTTTTACAGCACACTGTGTGGTAACGCAAATTCGCTTCTTTATTTTTTTGCACAGAAGTTTTTAACTGAAATTAATTAAATTTTATATATTTCACTGGAAAGCAACCATACAATTCTATTTGATTAATTTTTTTTTCTATTATAATCGAAAATATCGACAAAGCAATAATAATGGAATCGAATACGAAACGACGTCTAACCTATAAGAATCGATTAGAAAAACTTGATTTGCACGGATCACCTTTAAATGATTTTATTTTATAGTAAGGGGTAATTACAGCATCCCCAAAAATATATATATATATTCTTTTTAAAGAAATTTTTATTACCTATTTATATTGAAAGCAATTCAAATTTAATTAACAACAGCAAACAGACTCGTTTTTTTTTCTCTTGTATTTTTCTTTCTTGCTTTATTAAGGCAAATTACTACTAATTATTAACATTGATTTATTTTATTTTATTTTTTTTTAAGTATTAATATAGGAAAATAACCAACAATTAACAAGTTTAGAAGAGGAAAAATATATATATAATAAACAAATTAAATATATTAAAATGCATTTAAAAAAAAATAAACAGACAAAAGCAACGAATTTTTCGTTGTTGTTGGTTTTTACAGCTTTTTGTTATTGTATTTAAAACAAAAAAAAATTATTATTTTTTTTTTTGTCATTAATTTAAACGTTTATTAGTATTTGAGTTAATTATAATAATTGTTTTAAATATATTAAAAAAAAAAAACACAAAATTAATAAAAATTGTGCATTAGAAAAAAAAAAATGAACGTACGAAAACAAACAGCTGAGTTTTTCAATAGCAAAGACACACTAATATCAATAAACAATAATAATAAATAAATAAAAAAACAAATTTATATATATATGTCACATCTAATACACAAACCAGTTTACACATATTTAATACTACTGTCAAACATTATATTTCCATCTCGTTTACACTTTGCAAATTTTAAAGCTTTTATTACTAATCTTTAAAAAAAAACCAATACATTAAACTTTTTTTCGTTTTATTTTATTACTAAAGAGCTTTTTATTTATTTATTTATTTAGTTATACTTCAATTGCACTTTTTTTTTATTATTATACTTTTTATGATTAATTGTATAATATTATTGCATATAAAAACGTAAAATAAATATGAGGGACAAGCAAAAAAAAAAAAAAACAAAAATCCCAATTATTGTTTTAAACTATTTTTTTGTTTTTGTTTTTTTTTTATTAACCAACACACTCTTATATGCAGTTATTGAAAATAATTTTATAAAGAGAATAATAAAAAAAAATGACAGGTAATTGTATTTATATTCTTTTGTTTTTAGTATTTAATAAAAAAAAAATATATTTTCGTTGTTGTAATGTAATGAGTATGAGTGGTGCCCACAATCAAATTTTTGTTAGTTAATGTATTATAATATATAAATTTTATAATAAAAAATAAATAAAAAAAAAAAAAGAAAAGAAAATGATATCGTTGTGTGTGTGCGTAGACAATATGCCAAGTGAGCTTGTGAAGTAAACGAAGGACAAAGAAGATTGGACGTCCGCCCATGTAGAAAAAAATTTTTTTTTTGTTTGTTTGTTTGCACAAATAGAAATAATTTTTTTTTTAACGATTAAAAATTTAAATTAAGAAAAAAAAAACTTTGATTAAATTTTAATTTTTTTTTTTTTCTTTATAATTTACTCACTTTATAAAAACCAATAATATTCATTTCGTTTTTAAACACAATTTAGAACAAGAAAACTTTTTTTTTTTTTTTTTGACTAAACAAAAAACTGCGTCATCGTTTTGAAATACAAAAAAAAAAAAAACAGAAAATAGAAATAAATTTAAACACAGCGAAACAAAAAAAAAAAAAATAAACACTTTATTATTTAATTACTTTAACTAAACTAAAAACACTATTTAATCGTATTTAATGTAAAACATATTTTAAATTTGGTTTTTGTTGGTTTCAAAGCAAATTCAAATGCAAAAAAAAAAATTTATAATATACGCAACAATGTTTCTGAGCTTTCGAATAGGAAAAATTTTTTTTCTGTTTTTTGACGTCTTTTGTGTATAAAATATGTACAGTCCCTGTTGTTATTTGTTGGTTTCAACCAATCAGAATTGATTATAATGAATTGTGGATGCTGATTTGATTCAGGTGGTTGCTAGTCATCAAAATATGAAGACAACAAAGATCAGCTGATCATAATATTTATGCCAAATGTCACTTTTATATAATTTATTAAATTTTTTCATTAATTATAATTAAAAATAAAACGGAAAAATTATTAAAATGATTAATAAATCAAATTATATAAAATTAATAATTATATGTGATTATAGTAGATTTTTTTTATTGAAATAATTGTATATAATACTATTCTTTTATAATAGATGGCATTCACTTTTTATTATTATTTATTAATAATTATAATTATTTAATTTTAAAATTGCATAACATTAGTTAACATAATATTGTTATATAATATATAATTTGAGTAAATTATTTAATATTTTAATTATGTATTATATTGTTTTGTTGCCAAAATGATTAGGTTTTACAAATTAATGCCTAAATAAGTAAAAGGTTCGTATCTTGGATGCTATAACTTTAATATTCAAATTCTTATTAAAAATCCTTTAAAAACATATAATCAATGTACTTTACTAATTTTAATTAAGTTCTAGTATAATTAAACTAAAATAAGTGAAAAACAACAATTGATTAATAAACAATAAATAATTTAGTGTATTTCATATGTACACGTTGCCTATCCTGATAACAGACGGATAGAAAATCTAATATGGCTGATTGTGCAGTGTGTAGTGTATAATTGTTCATTGCGTGAAAAAGAATTTTATTTGTGGAGAATTTTTTTTATTTATTTTTTTTTATTTTTATTAATTGTGATTTCTAATTGGAATAATTATAAGAAAAAAAAAAAAAAAAAAATTAAATTAATAAACAAAACCTAAAATTAATAAAACCGATAAACGTATTTTTGTGTTTTTTTTTTTGTCTTATCTTCGTTTCTAATTTTTTTTTTCTGCTTTAAAAAATTTTCTTGTTAAGTGTTTTATTTTACCCCTCATCTGTTCTTGTTTATTTTTTTTGTATCCCTTCTGTATTCGTTCGTATTTTTTTTTCGTTGAATTAAATAATAATAAAAAAAAAAAAAAAATTTTTTTTTCCTTTAGTTTCGGTGTGTTACGTACACCGTGAAGTGTTTTTTTTTTGTTTTTTATTTTTCTTTTCTTTCGTTTTAATGATTATTGAAAGAAGAAAAAATAAAGTTTAATTGAGAGAGAGAGAGAAAGGAAAAAATTTGTTTTTAATTTTTTTTCAATTTTTTTTTTTTTTTTTCTGTTGTTGGTTAAAGTTAATTAAATTATTGTGTTTATAAAAAAAAAAAAATTAATTTAAAAATAAAATTAAATTAAAAAAAAAAAAAACATTGTTGAGAAGGAGAAAAAATAAAAAAAATAACAAAACAATGGCGGACTTAACACGTCCGCCGTATAGTGATATCAAGCGACCTGAAGAGGTCGTCAGGATGTCAATGACGGACAATCTTAAATTTGCCGTACTTATTGGACTTATAGAAGTTGGACAAGTAACTAACCGGGAAGTTGTAAACACTGTTTTACATTTGGTAAGAGAATAAAACCATTACAAACCTAATGACATGCACAAGAGAGATTTTTTTTTTAGTAACCAAAACCAAAACCAAAGAAAACGTCACACGTCAAAATTCATTGATTTTTTTTTTTTTCGTTTCTTTTCTGTATTTTTTTATTTTCTTTTTGTCGTTTTACCTGTACAAATGAATATAAAACTAAAAATTATCATGTATTGTTCTTATAAGTTTACTTATCAACTATTTATTTAATTAAGTTTATTTTTAAGAAAATATTTTGTTTAAAAATATAATAATCCTAAATGTATGCAATTTATATTGCATAAGTTAAGTGTCACTTTTTTTACTCTCTGTGTGCATTCGTTGTAATTTCCAATAGGAAATATTTTGTGTAAATAAGAAATGAAAATCCAAATTCCAATCGAAATCAATAAAGAAAATTGTGAAATTTATTATATTTTGTTATCAAAAGTAAATTAGATAAAATAATTTTTTGTTTTATAGATAAGATGTGTAATGTTATGAAAAAAATAAACCGGCTTAAAAAAAAAGAAAAAATGTTGATTAAATAAATTATTTAACGAATTATCCAGACTGACTGATATTTTTACTTTATCGTGGCTTAATTAGTTGTTTTTGCTGTTGTTGTTGTTTTAGCTGCTATTATCTAATTTATTTAAAAATTAAATTTTATTGTAATTATAGTTTATGAATATTATTTTTAATTTTTTTTTTTTTTTGTACAAATAAAGTCAATACAAAACATGAAAGAATTTTAATACAAGCAGAGAGCAACCTTGAATAATATTATTAAATAAAAAAATTTTGTTTTCTTCTATTTTTCCTATTTTTATTTATTTATTGTTACAAATTATGTTACAAATTTTTTTGTAGCACCTGTTATTTATTATTTATTATTATGTGGGTGTTTCAAAAGGTTTTCAACGTAATTTTTTGATTATTGGACTTTTTTTTTTGCCATTTTTTATATCCACACATGGTTCGTCTATTAATTTTCAGGATAAACATTATGCTTTTGAATACAAATTTCTATTTATTTTATATTCTTTGTCAGCATTATCGTACTGTGTTATTTGAAAATGTTTTAAAGTCGTACTACGTGGTTTTGGGAATAAAATATCAAAATCAATCGTCGGTTTCTAAACGTCTAAACGATAAATACACTGAAATTGGCCTGGTCCTATCATTTTTCTGGTCTAAACGCGCGATGTAGCGATTTTTGAAGGTGCTGATGATTCCCAACATTCGGCTAAAAGTTTTTATTTCTGATTAAACTTTCGTTCCAGCTTGAAATCAAATGACGATTAGACTCAAGTAGTTCAAGTAACTTTGTTTTGAGAGGCATACTCTCTAGTGTGATATTTTCAGGTATTCCGCAACTAAATCGTTTAGTGTGGTAATTTCAGGTATTCCGCAACTAAGTCGTTTAGTGTTTTTGGTATATGCAAAACCGCTAAAATTAGTTCTATAGATTTTCCAGACATAGCCGTAATTAAAACTGTGTGCAAACTGTGAAATATTTATAAATGTATTAACTGAATTCCACAAAACAATTATTTACCAACTACTACACCGGAAATTGATTATGGTAAACAAAATACTGTAACTACGTACTAGAATTTTTATGTATTTGTTGATTGTTGAGGTCTCGCTGTTTTTCGCTTCACGTGAATTTATGTTTTTTTTTTGATTTTATTTCCCTTTTCCACATTATTAAAGTTTTATTGCTAACATAATAAATAAAATGAAGAAGAATTTCATGTCCTGAAAATTATTATTTGATTTGATTTGATTGTATTTGATTTTTTTTACTGCGATTTTAGCTTTGATTGAATCATTAGATCAAGGTTAATCGATTTTTGTTTGTTGTTTTTTTTTTACTGAATTTTGTTCATTTTTTTTATAGGAAAAATGCGGCGTTTGTAGATATTTAAAATAATTTAGCTGGTGGCTGTAAAAATATCGATAGTTACTTATTGTGAGAGATTTTATTTTGAAAAAATCAATTTCATTGATAAATTTATAGGAGTTTGATACATATTGTCTATAATATTTGCTATTCTGCAACAACGTGGTATAAATAACGATGGTGGCATTGTGAAAATATTGTTTTAAAAAAAATTCAATTAAATATTCCAGATTTTCGTCATTTATTTCCCTTTTTTTTACTACTACTGTTGCGTAAAAAAAAAAAAACTTTGTAAAACCAAAAACTGCTGTTTCTAAATAAATTTTTTGTTTAATTTACTGGATAAAATAACTTTGGGGGATGAAAAAGATTTTTTTTTAATTGGTTTTAAGAAAAAAAATTTTTTTGTCGTTTTCCTGCTGTTTGTTGTTATTTTTTTTCTTTACTAATTGAATTTAAAGTTTTTTTTTCCGCTGTTGTTGTTTGCTTCTTGTTTCGCGAAAAAAAAAAAATACAAAAAATGCAAATTTAATCAAAGAAAAAAAAAATATATATTTTTTTTATTTTATTTCCATTATAGAGACGTAGACGTGGTAATTTTTAATTATAAAAATAATTTTTATTTTTTATGGTTTTCAATTTTATTATTATTATTATTAATGATTTTTTATTTCTTTTTTTGTCGCCTAATGTGCATGGAAATGATGAGGAAAATTATTAATTTTTTTTTGTGTACAATTTTTTAGCAGCTATCGATTTGCACGTTTTATGTTAATTTTCTTGCAAAAATGTGTAAGCAATTTTTTTTTGTATATTAAAATCACGCATTTGTAATTTAAAATATCTTGGCTATCGTATTGTCTAGTTATTACTTGACGAAATTTACGTTAGTTTACGTTCAGACTGTCCTGAGAACAGTATGTGGTTTTTTGTCTTATTATCCGAATTTTTATCGTTTCTATAAATTCGATAGGAAATACGAATCGTAATGTTGAAACATTAATTATATCGTTGGTAAAGAGTTGTTAATAATTACAGAAATAAATTTCACTACAGTTTAAATACAGATAATTGATTTGCTGCTCAATTTAACGTTTAGATTTATTTTGTTTGTAATGCAAGTAATTAAGAGACGGTTTCGGACTGTGACTAATCAGTTTACATCAGTTAAATACTTTTTGTATTTTTTTGGAGGTACGATTGTAGGAGGCATATTCTATTAATTTCAATTCAACCAGAATATTATTTTTTCGGGAAATGTAAATTTTTCTTTATTGAAAATAGAGGTAGGTGGGTGAAAACAACATCCTTGCATTAGTAGTGGATTTTCTATGATTATTTCTTTAATTTTTTTTAAATCGTTGTTTTTTTTTTTGTATCCAGCATTATAATTAATTAAACTCTATAATTATAATTGTTCAAACAAACGTTCCTAATGTAATTTGTTTAATTTTTTTTTTTTTTTTCTGTAAATTTTATTGTCTTGTTTTTCTGTCCCATTGAATTTAATTTATTATATAACTTTTATTCTCATTTTAATGTTGTTATGTTGTATCCATATACAGTGGTGGCCAACCAAATAAGACAGGCACGAAAATTTTGTATTTTTTAGCTACACGGAAAGAATTATCCTACGAAATTATGAATTGAATCAAGAAATTTTTGCATGATTCTAGTTACAAGAGAAATATTACTTATTTTTTTAAACTAAGAAATAAAAACTAAATACCACCAAAATAAATTTAAATCGCGTAATTATTTCGGTTTTTTTTCTCAAGAAACGAAATTGATTGGCATAGAAACCAAAAATTCTCTCAGAGTATATATTTTTGGAGTTTTAAGGAAAACCCCTGTCAATTCAACTAAGACACATACTGCAGGTGTTAAGCAATAAGATTAAATTTATTAAAGAAAATGGTACTTTTTCAATTAATAATTTGTTGGTAAATATTTTCAATCACTGCTTTGCATCTTTCTGTCCATACTTTCAACTAAAGTCTTACAACGTGAAACTGGAATCGATTTCCAAAATGTCTGTATTCCAGTCCAAAGTTCTGCTAGATTTGAAAAGTTCTTGCCTCTTAAACTTTTTTTCTACTTCATTCCATAAATTATCTATCGGATTTAAATCCGGACTTTGAGGTAGCCACTCTAAAACCGTTATTCTGCTGTCATGTAGCCAAGGCTTGACTGATCGCGCAGTGTACTTCGGATCGTTATCATGCCTTGTCACTGGTCCGCCAATGGTTTCATATGACTAATTAACATATGCTTGTAGAAATACGAAAATTTCCGTGCCTGTCTTATTTGGTTGGCCACCACTGGATGTAGATATTTAGTGTTGTTATTATGAAATTCATTTTTTTTGTATTGTTATTTATTTATAAAAATGTTTAAATTATTTGAAAATAAACAACAATATGCTACTACCTAGCTACCTACCTACCACCGCTTGTATGCAACTATGCTTTAATAAAAATAAAAATAAAATTTAATTATAGTTATTTTATTTCAACTAGTATAGTTTTACATCGTTATTTTCTTATAAATTATTAACAATATAACATACCTGTAGTTTTTTTTTTTTTATCATTTAATTTACTTTATTTACTGCTTATTTATTTTTATAGAAGAAATTATGGTAACATTAAATATATCTACATACTAACATTAATGTTGTGAGCATAAAATGGTTGTTAATGATTTTTATTCCTAAAAATGTTAAAATTGTTTTGTAATTTTGTTACATTTCTCTATGTTTTGCTTAAGTTTGTTAATACGATTAGAGTTAGAAAATTTCTGTTACTAGTCATAGTTTCATTCAAAAATAGTGAATTATGCAAATATAATTATTAGTTTAACGAATTTATTTGCTGTTGAATAAATTTGTTTTCATTTTTCATTATTATAAATTATTAATTTTATAATTAATTTTTTTTTTTAGTTTTTTAAATGATTGATGTTGTTGTTACTTAAGAGTTGATTTTTGCTGGCTGGTTAATTTTAAAACAATTCATAAGTAGACACTTGAAGTAAATTTTGAATTTGTTGGTAATTGGGTTTTATTAGAGTTTTTCATGTTTATTAAATTTTAAATAGCAAAAATGTGTCAAAAATAAATTCAATGGTACTAGGAAATTTTATTTTTGTCTAATTTTTACCCCCTTATGTTAAACAAGTAGATAATTTTATTGATTATTAAAGCCGTTTAATTGGAAAAATGGAAATTCTTTTTTTACTGTTTTAATCTAATTATTGTTGTATAAGAAAATTAACTTTCTTCCCGTCAGCGATTTTAATTATTGTTTTATAAGCGAAAAGAAAATAAAGAAACAATATTATATGCTTATTTATAATTTCTTTATGGCATCAGGTGGGTGTTTGTTGCTTTTAAGCGGCTTTAAGGTGCTGCTCCCCCTTTATTTTATTTTTTATTAATGTTGTAACCATTTTGTGTTATCTCAATTTTGTTTAATTTCTATATGGATGGATTAAAAACGTGATTTATCTACAAAACAGTACTTGTCTGATTATAATTAGAATTATTTTTGATAATGAGTAACATTTGGATGACTTTATTTGTACAGACACATATAGAAAGTATGTTTGTTTGTTTGTTTGCTTAGCTGGTTGTGTGTGTTTTGTATTAAAAAATAATGCGTTTCACCTTTTTTTCGTTTTTTTCGCTTTGGGAAAGGATTAAAAACAAGAAAAAAAAATTATTTCTCTGCTGTTATTAATGAGAGCTCGTTTGGATGGATAATTATTTGAATTGTGATGAGAAGAGGAACTTTACCCTCTTTAATTTCCGGATAACTTTTACTTTTGATGGAGTTGATGTTGTATATAAAAAAAAAAGAATTTTTTGGTATAAAATTTGTTCATTTTATCAGTGCATTATTTATGAGTTTTCGAATTTTTTATTGTTGATAGAGTGTGGCTGTGGTGGGTAATTGGATCAATTTTTTTATTTTTTATTTTAATTTTACTCGCATAAAACATGTAAAATTTAATTAGTTTGTTTGTTTTTTAATATTTATTATTATTAATTAAATTAATTAATTTTATGTAAAAACGTCATCATCATCGCAACTAACCCATTTTCCACAGAAGTAAATGTTATATAGGGACATAGGAAATTAATAGTAACAGCAGCAGCAGCAAATTATTATTGACTCTTTGACTGTCTGACTAACTGACTGACTGGCTGATTGTTGATCGTGTGATTCATGTTCATGTTAATGCTTTATGTTATGTTTTCAACTAAAATACAAAAAAGTTAATTAATAATAATAATAATAATAAAAAAAAATAAAATAAATAAAATTAATTAATTAATTAAAAATTGTATATTATTTCACACTTGAATTTTTTATTTATTTTATTTATTTAACGTATATAAAACGTTACATATAAAATATATATTTTTTTCAATTATCTGTAATTATTTATTACGTTTCATTGATTAGATAAGGTGTTTTGATTATATATTTAATTAATTTTACTCGAAAAAGTTTACTTTTTTTTAAGTTTAAAAGTGTTTCTGATCGCTATTAAAACCACAGCAAAATATTTATTTTTATGTAACAAAAAGACAAAACCCTTTTTTTGGGGATAGAAAAAAAAAACCTTTAACCAGAGCTTGTAATTGTTGTTAATTGTGCTTTAAGTTTTGTTTCTTTTTTTTGACCGATTGGTTGTTTGTTTACTGTTTTGTCTGACTGTCTGTCTGTCTTTAGCCTCTTTACGAATTACTACCTAAATCTAAACTAATTACTTAATTTGTGTTGTTAGGTCGAATTATTTCAACTAATTTGTTGTATTTAACAAGTAGAGGAAAAGTTTTTTTTTTTTGTTTTTAAAGGATTAAGAATAGAAAAAAAAGTTTTTCTCTTTTGGATAGTACAGAAGAGTAAAAGATTGAATATTACGGTGGTGGTGAATGTTGCATTTGACAATTTTTGTATTCCTTTAGAGAGGAGTAGTTAGAGTTTTTTTTTTTCGTTTTCCTATGATTGCTGGGGAGATTAGTTTGAAAGAGGAATTATAGCAAGACAATTAATTATTAAAATTAGTATTCGGTATTATTCTAAACATAAATAAACCACAAAACTTTGACACGAGTAGTATTTCAACTCTAAAAGTTCTTTGTCCTTTCTTCAAATCCTTTTTGTAAATACATCACCCCAAAAATGATTGAAAATCTGAGAAAATTGAAATTTGAGTAATTTTCTAATAATTTTCATCAAAATTAACAACAATCCAGTCGTTGTTTTATTGAATTTAAATGATTTTCCATTGTATTAAATCATGTTTCGCATTTAATTACATAATTGTTTACCTTGGAAAGTTAAATTAAGATTTTCAATTTTCTATGTTGTAAATAAATTGAATAAACGATTTAAAATACATCACGTGTATATGTACTAACTAGAAGTAGAAGAAATAAATTTTTATTAACGTCATTACGCGATTGTTTCATAATTAATTATTTATTTATTGGTTTCCATATATTATTTACATTTATTCATTCACTTTGTTTTGTTTTCATGGGTTGCTTTTGTGCTTTGTATAATTTCCCTTGCAACAAAAGAAACATAACGTAATACAAATACACAAAGCAAGGAATAAGAAGAAAAGCATGAAAAAAAGCTTAATTAAATTTTGCTTGTATTATTATTTAATTTTTTTTTTTTTTGTTATAATTTCTTTTTAACTTTGTTGCTGTCGAAATATTGTTGTTGATAAGAAAAAAATAATTTTTTTTTTGTGCGGTTGAATTATTTTTATCAATTTTATTAAAACAATTTTTCTTTTTTGCTTTTTTTTTTTTATGTTTGTTTGTTATGCTTTGTTTAGATTAAATGGTTTTCCGTTTTATTTTTTATTTCAGGTATTTGTTAATAAATTAGCTGCTATAAGGGGGGAGTTTTATGTGTTTTATTTTTATATAAAAAAAAAAAAAATAAAATTATTTTTTGTCTTTGTAATGACGTAGTTTGTGTGGGATTTTTTTGTTTGCTCTTCGTTATGTAATTAATGTTAAGTGATTAAAGGTAGGGTAGTTAGTTGGTATTAATGAATTTTAAATAAATAGAAAATTAATTTATTCAGATTTATGTTGAAACGGTTTTTTGTGTTGAAAAAAAAACTTATTTTTGTACACACGTGAGTTATCGATGATTGTAAGAAGATTAATTAATTTTATATATATTATTCTAATGTCTTAACTTATTTTCTCTATTAATAAATTCTGTGACTAATTATAACTTTAATCTGGTTAATTTATTTTGACATTAAAAATAGCAACCAATCAAAAATCATTTATTTTTGTTATATTTTAAAGTGGATTGTTTAACTTTTTTAGAAGCTTTTACTGCTCTTAAAGTTATACATTTGCTGCTTATATAGCAAATATTATTATTGTTTCATGACAATGTTAGCATTTTTTTTGTTTTAAGTACGTTTAAAAGCATACATAGTTGTTGTCGTCATGTCATATGATAAACAAAAGCAAAAGTTTTTTCTAAGGATTAAACAACTTTATGACGTTTACTTAATGCACTCTCTATGTTACTTAATACGGATATAATATTGTAGAATTTTTTATCTATTCAAATTTCATCGATAGTAGATGGTAGTAGTTTGAAACAATTTTTTTTTGTCTTTATTCTTTACCTTTTTAAATAAAATATTCGTCGGTGTGATAAACTGTCATCGTTATCATCATTGTAAAAGTTTCTTTAGTTTAAATAACGAAAACGATATCTAACATTGTTTTATGGAAATTAGCACGTTTCAGATTTAAAATTTTTTTTTTTTTTTATTTAATTAGAAATTCGCTGTTTTTGTTTATTTTAAATAATAAAGTTTTACTTTTATTTGTTGTTGAATATTTATGCTTTATAGGAATTTACTGGTTTTGATTACAGAATTTATTTATTTTGTTTTCTTAGTACAAATGTACCTGTGGTGGTGTATGTGGGAATGCAAACCTTTTTTAATTTTTTTTTTTATTATAATTTAAACATTTTGGCGTGCCATGTGGTTATCAATTGTGTTTTTTTTATATTATGACGGAAATGTGATGATGATGATTGTTTAAATCTCATCGTAAACATAAGGTTTTTGCTAAATAAATTTACAGCATGTGTTGTGACTTTAATGATTTTTTTTTTGTTTTTTTCGGAACACATAATATTTTCACCAACTACATTGCGGTATAATAAATTAAGTCATCGATATATAGTGGTTTTTTGTAAAAATTTATCCAAATATTGATCCATTAAACTCATACTCTTGGTTAAAAATCGATTTAATACATTAATTAAAATTAGTTTAATTTTAAAGGGAATATGATGTTGCAAAACCGCGAAAAACATTTTTGTAATGTTATTAAAATTTATTATTATTATTCGCTTAATTTGATGACAAAAAAAATATGAATTTTTCTCTGTTGTTTCATTTAATAAATTTAATTATTTATTAAAACAAATATTATGTTAAAAGCGTGATAATTATTTATTTTATTTTTTGTGAAAGTTATTTAAAACTCAAATTGATATGTTGTGTCTGTTGTATGTTTTTACCTTTTATAGGTGATAATTGTTTTGTGTCATAACCATTCTTGCTGGTTTCATATCAAAATGTATAAAAAGTAGGTTGACAACACCGTATTATGCGTTTTTTTTTTCTTTTTTAATTTTATTTTCTTATCATTGATTTAACTAAAAAGAATATAAATAATAATTATTATTATTATTTGTTAATATTAATTTTCCTGAAAATAAAAAAGTAAAAAAAAAGATTAAATATGTTTAATTAAATATTTTATCTATATTAAACTATTTACATATAAACACACCGCATAGCTTAATGAAACTTTTTTTTTTTGTTAAGATAAATTATTTAACAAATAACAAGCACAAAATAGAGCTTTAATAGCTTTAAAGCTTTACATATATTTTTCGTTTTTTTTGTTATGCAATGTCTTTTTGTTTTTTTATTTTACCGGGATTCAGACAGATAAAGTTGTATGCGCTGCTGCTGTTGTTGTTTGGTTGGCTTTTCATTGTTGCCTGTTGTTGCCGAATAACCATTTTTATTGTTTTTGTTTATTTTGACCATAAAAAGTAATTTACATTTATTAATAAATATATTAAATGTTTAAGAAGAAAAGCGCGTATTCTTTACAAAAAAAAAAAAAAAATTATCTATTATATAAATTTTTTTGCTATTTTGACTTACATAATGTGTTGGTTTGCTGCTTTGTATTTACTTTTTTTTGTCATGGTTTTGTATAGTTGTTTGGTTGTCTCAATCTCTCTTTAAAAAAAAAAAATAATAAAAAGCACAAGCACCACCAATCTTATGCTTTTATTTATTTTGTTATTTATTTATTTATCAAGTTTATTTATTTTTTCTTTTTTGTTTGTTAAAAGAGACAACGTAATGTTTACATAATAATAATAATAATAATAATAATAATAATAATAATAATAATAATAATAATAAAGTAAACCAAAAAGAGAATATAATAATATTAATAATAATAATAACAATAAAAACTAGAATTGTTAAAAGCTGTGGAAACAACATTATCGGTTGTTGCAGAATGTATATAGTAGCAACAGTAACAAACAGTAGTTAGCTAGTAAACAAAATACAAAGACAGGCGACATGGTAAAACAACAATTTTCTTTGCAACACATAACTCCTCCTAAATATGAAATAATAATAATTTTTTTTTGCTTTTTAATTATACTTTTAATTCCTTATTTTTGTTTGTTAAATTTTATGACGAGAAACTTGAAATGCAAATTTATTTATTTAATGAAAAAAAAGTAAATAAATAAATAAGCAAAACAGTCAGAACAGAGAAACACATAGCAAAATAAATATTTTTTTTTTTTATAAATAAATAAAAATCTGCGCTTTACTTTTAATAAATTTAATAATTTAGATGCAAATTTATAATTTTTTTATTTTCTGGTTTTCGATTTGTATTTAGCGACATATATTTGTTGGCGCTTTATAAGATTGTTGTTGCTGCTGTTGTTGTGTTGATTTTTTAAGGTGGGATAACATTACCAAAATAATTTTTTGACCGAAATTAGCTTTATTTTTTTCTCTCTTTAAGTTACTTAAGTTTTGCTGCTGGTAAAAAAGCTATAATTTTGTGCTTTTTAACGTTTTTGTTTCTGCGTTATCGGCTATAAGAGATTTTATAAAAAAAATATTGTTCTAAAAATTATCTAATTATTTTAATTACAAAAGGATTGAATGGGTAATTAACCACCCATATTTTTTTTTTTTTTAAATTTAAACAATGCGAAAATATTATTTTAATGAATCGTCGTAATTTTCTTTTGAATTTACTTTAATTTGCTTATTTTTGCATTCCAATTATGTTTCTGTATTTAGCAAAAGTTTTTAATTAAATTAAAAAAAAAAAAACTATGAATAAAAAGTTAATTTAACTTATCTTGTTGATATTGTAACCAATATACAAAGTGAAATCTTTTATATGGACATATGTAGTCTGTCTGGTTCGGTCTTTATAATAAGCTTAAACAGGCTATAACTACATGGTTTTTGGTAAATACAAAGATTTATCTGTAATTATAATTGTATTTTTGTGTGTTTTTGACCTTCAGTAATAAAATTACTAATTTTCTGTCAGTTATAATAATAATAATAAAGGGAAAACACTGGAAAGATTTTAATTAATGGTGAAAGGATAACAAAATACAAACCTGTCAAAGGAACTGTGTGCAACTAAAAATGTCGTGTTTTACACGTTTTAAATAATAATAATAAATGGGAAAAGAAAAAACCTCTTTAATGTTTTATGTATTTGTGCAGTTATAAAGCTCTTTAAAGGATTATTTTTTTTATTATTATTATTCTTTTACTTTATATAACTATATAGATAAACTATAGATATAATTTTTAAAATCAATATTATTATTATTTCTTTGTTTTTTATCTTTGTTTTTCTTTGATACTTGAAAATAGCTAGAAATTTTTATAATATGTAAATTCAACATACAATGTTAACAAACATGACCAGCTTAGCTGATAGTTTATTTGCATGAATCATCAAAAAAAAAAAAAATCTTTAAATCCTTAATACAAGTAGTATTAACAGGAGTAGCATCACCAACAGTATGATTCTCGGGCATCATATGCTTTTATTTAAAAGTACACAGAAACTTTTTTTTATTTTTTTTTTGTTATTTGATAATAAATTTATCGTTTAAAAATATTTGTTTTAATCAGAGTTTTATTGATTATTATTTATACGCGTTTTTCACTATTTTTTTTTATTCATTTTCTGTAGTGAATTCATTAGTTTTTGGAGTACAATAATCGTTTGAGTTATTGAGAACCTCCTTTAGGAGATATTAAGGGTTTATGTTTTAAGCTTTAATTTTACACAGGGAAATTGATAACCAATTAAGTGTTAACTCTTAAACGGTGTATCAATGTGTTTGTGTATAGTGTCAACAAATTACCTTTAGGCATTTAATTATGATTGACATTTAATTTTAAGTGGTCTATAAAGTTAACATTAAGCCAGATTAATTTTACTTGTTTTTTCATTATTAAATATATAATAAAAGAAATTATGATAAAAGTAAAAGTTGATTATTGGCTTTATTATGTTGCTTTCGACACGATTTAATAAAATAAAAAAAAAAATTAAATAATAAATAAAAATTCAAAATGATTACAAATCAAGTGAATGTAGATGAATAGAATAAAAGCTTTTATTTTTATTTCATCATCTGCATTTATCTATTGACATTAAGTGTCATTTACTTTTAGTTTACTTAAGATTAATTGTTGTTAGAATTTTGAAAGAGATAAAAAAAATATAAAAACGTCGAAAAATCTTCAATATGTCAACAAACTAAGATAGCATAAAAGAAAATATGATAAAAAACGTTTAATAAAATAATGAAAATATAATAAAAACATGAATCTCATAAATCATGTTACAAATTTAATGTGTCAAAAAATAAGAAGAAATGTGGTGGATGGTGTTACGATGTCTCTTTGCTGAAGAAAGACACAAAAAAAATAAAAATTATTTTTACCAACAACAAGATTGTTTAGGGAATTTTTGTAATTCTTCTAAGAGAGATTTAAATTTGCTTTTTAATTTTGTGATTTTTTTTTTCGTGCAGTTATAACAAGAGAAAAGCTAATTTTAAAGTTTTTTGACGGAAGAAGAATTTTTTCCGTTTTTTTTTATTACACTCGATTGGTCTAATTACGTTGTTACTGTCATGATGAGTTTTTATCATGAGAAGAGAATTTATGCAGCAAAGATAATTATGTTGAAAATTAACTGAGAAAAACTTATGCTCAATTATTTTATTTTTTTCCTTATTATTATTATTATTATTATTGGATTTTTGGTAACTTTGAACTCAGAATTCAGCAACGTTTTTATTAAGAAACTTAACCAGACAAAAAGTTTTTTTTTCTTTTTTTTGATTCTTTCGATTTTTCCTGTTTATTATTCTTTTCTTTTAATGAAGATTAGAAAATACTGTTAATCTAGTCTATCGCGTTACTTTCGCTGTTGATTTTATTTTATTTTATTGTTGTTGGTGATGCCGTCATGTGATGATGAGTTAAGGACTAGGGAAAAGTGTGTCAAAAACAAGAAGAAGTAGAAGAAAACAAAAAAAAAAAAATAAATAAAACCAATAAAATAAAAGAGAAATGTGTAACAAAAGGTGAAATTGGTTTTATTCACGCACAATCAGTTTTTTTTATTATTATTATTATTATATATTTTTCTTTTATTTGTTTCTTAGTTTTTTGTATATCACTAAAAGGTGGTGATTGGTGTGCGTTGATGGTGATGATCATGATGATGATAATAATGATGATGATTGTTAGTCAGCTATAAACGTGTTAATGAACTTAAATATACCTCATTTTTCTTTATTTGCTTCGTTTTTATTCTTCGTTTTTCTCTATGCTACATGTAATTGATGTTTTTTTGGGTGTTTTTTCTTTTTTTTTTTGCTTGCTTGCCGTGAATTTTCTACATGGATCAAGTAGAAAAGTTTTCCGTTGATTTATAAATACTTTTCCATTTCCATTATTCTTACGTTTCTTTTTTATTCAATGTTTTGAATAATAGTTATATAAATTTGATTATAAATCGATTTATCTGTTTTGTATTTTTTTTTTCACAGGGTGAATTTTTTTTTGTTTTTGTTTATTAATTAATTATTTTTTTGTTTGTTGCTGTTTGCGTGAGATTTTGTCATTTCATTTATAAATTTTTTTTTTAATCAATTTTTTATTTTGTTTCTTTTTGGAAATTGATTTTTCGTTTTTTTCGTATTTTTTTTATTTCTTGCCTTTTTATTAATTTAAGAAGGTAATACCGGATGCTTTTAACTTGTAAGTTTTTCATTATAGTTAATTAAATGTAATTATTTCTATTATGTCTTGATTATTTAAATTTACACACGCCCTGTTTATTTATTTGCTTACTTTTAAGCGTTTATTTGTTTGTTTTTTTTTATTTATATAGGAATAAAGCTTTTTAATTTGTATTATTCATAAAGAATTTCTAAGGTGTGATTATGTGATTGTATATTAAAAATAAAGGAATAAAAAATTATTAATATATTTCTCTTGACGTTTTATTTTATTTGTTTTTGCGTCGTTTAGTTGGGAGCTTTTTTTTTATTGATTTTTTTCTTTTTTTTTTGCTATTTTTTTTTTTATTAAAATATATTAAATGTGAGGAGAGAAATCAATATGCGATATCTTCTTGTTTATTCATATTTGTGTTTTATCTTCGTTTTTTTTTTTTTTTTTTTATTGCTGAAATATTTTTTTTTCTTTTTTGTTTTTCCACTGATAAAACCAACCAAAAGCAGGCAACATCAGGCGACTAATAAAATTTATTGTTTATGTGTTTTTCATGCAAAAATATGAAAATGCATCCAAATATTTTACAAATACACCAGCATAAGCTTTATTTAGATGATAAATTTATTATTTTTATTATTATTTATTTATTTGCTGATTCGTTTCTCCTTAAATAAAAAATATATATGAAATAACGTAATAATGTTTTTTCGATTGCCGATTGGAGAGCCTTTAAATTTTTATATTTTTATCTAAATTGAAGAGTGGTGAAACAGTGGTGACATTTTATTGATCTGGTTTGATTCATTCACCATGAAACTTAAATCTTTCTTTATTATTATTATTTGCTTAATAGTATAGAAAGTGGATAAAAAGCTCTTTGTTAAAAATATTTAAAATTGATTTATGAAAATTTCTTCAATATAAAATAAGCTTTTAATTAGTTTATTGATTCGATTTTGTCAATATAAACAATATATAAATGTGTGTTGATGGTTTTTCTTGTTGAAAATACATTATTTAATTAAAAGTATTTTTCTTTTATTTATTGTTTAATAAATAAACAATAAAGGGTAACGTAAAGTAGTTCTTGTCAAACATAATTATTTTTTTATTCATTATATTATATAAAATCCTTTGTAATGTTTTTATTTTAACCCCCGCCATGTAAATAATGTTTTACATAACCATGATGAAATTTATTATTAATAATTAATTTACTTTCAATGCTCTCTAACGTCAATGCTGGATTATAAAATTTTTTGTTTATTTATTTATTGTTTGTTTGTTTATAATAAGAAAATTCTTCTGCTCTACTTATTTATGTCATACAAAAATATAAAATAATCTATACAGACATCGTTAAATGTGTTGCAATTTTCACTTATTTAAATATTTTATAAACAAACAACAACAATACAAATAGCATAAAATCAATTCTCTTGTAGTATTATTCCAAAAATTTACTTAATAAATAATTGTTTACTCCATAATATTCCTTTCCATTATGATGTTATTCCCTTTTTTTGTTTTTATTATTATTATTAGAACATTAAATCGCACAGATGATGCTTACTTTTAGTTTATTGATTGGAAAAATATATAATAGAATTTTCTTTTCAATAACAAAAAAAAAAAAAAAATAAAATAAGGGAATAAGAAAAATGAAGAAACAAATAAAAAGCAATAAAAACATTTTATTTTCCTTCACAATTTCATTTAGAATTCATTTCCTGCATGTCATCATATTGTTTTATATATTTCCTTATATATTTTTTTTTTCTACGTACAATTCTCTTACTCTGATGGTGGTGTAACCCAAATATTGTAAAGGAAAGTGAACAAACCACAAAGAAATAAACATAATTTTGGGGTTTCGTTTTTCTTGTAAAAAGTCGAAAGGAAAAAAAAAGAGAAAATAAAAGAAAAGTGAAGACAAGCGTAATATATATATATATATAAAAGCACGAAGGAAAATGTCGCTCAGAATTCTTCTATAAAGAATTTTCTTGAGATTTTCTTTTTTATTTTTTTCATCCCTTTTCCCTTTATTATTATTTTTTTTTTTTTGCTTTATCTTGATTATAATTTTTATTTTTATTTTACAGTTTTTATCTTTTTGTATTTCATCGCACTATCTCCGAATAAGCTTTTAAAGATGAAAATCTGTTTTTTTTTTGTATTTTGAAGATAAAAATGAATTAAAAATTCCTGTTTTTTTTTTTTTTTCGTTTGCTTTTAAGAGATCAGTTTACTAAATTTGTAGAACTTGCAGACTTATTTTATTTGTTTGTAGTTGTTGGTTTTTATGTCAAACTAATAATAATACATGGAATAAAAACATAAAATGATGGTTTGATCTTGCTGTGCAGAAAATGCGGTTCTTTCTGTTTTAAACTTTTTTTTCTTTTCTTTTTGTGTGACTGTTTTGCTTTATGGTTAAAAATTTCGTCTTTATGGAAATGTTAACTCTGATTATTGTTTTTTTTTATTTTTATATTTGTTATTCGGTTCCTTTACCTTGTTTTGCTTTAAAGTTTTATTCAACAAATTATTTATTATTATGTTTTTGTGGTAAAGATTTTTTTTTATTTATCAAACTTATTGTTTGTTTTAATTGAAAGTTAATGAAAGAATTTCTTACATGAGAAACAGCTTCTTGTTTATTTATTTATTCATTGAGGAATGGTTTTTACCCTTACATTTTTAATTAGAAAAAAAATAAAATAAAACTCAAGTGCATATATGTTTTTAAGGACTTGTAAATTACTCATACATATTTTATAAATTAAACATTGCTATTAAATAGTTGAAATTTAAAGGAAAATAATATTAACAATGTATATTTCAATCATAGAACATAAAAAGTTTGTTTGTTTAGTTTATCCAGATTCTTGATGATAATAATAATAATAAGCAACAACAGCAACAACAATAATAATGTTTATTTATAACTTTCCCTTAAAGTTTGTTTACCTTATTTTTAATTACTTGAATGAACATATATTGTGGGTGTGTTTCAAATACATTATCATAGACATTTAAAAACGATTGCCTACTTGACCTTTCAACAATATGAAAATAATCTTATGGTTGCAAAAAAATCTTAAATAAATTTAAGATTTTATTTATAGTGGGCGGTGGTTGGTGGTTGGTTTTTTTTTCCTTTTCTAAACTATTATGGCTTTTTTTATGTTGTTTACTATTTTGATTTAGATTCTATATTGGTTTTGATTGCTGTTATTTAACGCTTATGCTGATGATAGCAAAAATAATATCGCATGATAAACATTTTTTTATTGTAGTAGTTGCAGCAAAAAAAAAATTGTGTTTTTTTTTGTTCAAAATTTATTTATAAAATTTACGGATGGATTGACGACGATGTTGAAAAATGAATTTTAATTTATGTTATTTTTTGATATTAAACTGTCAATAATATTTTTTGATTAGACTTGCTTGCTCCTCCTGAGCTATTTTTATTATTATTTGCGCGACTTGACTATTTAACATGACGGATGTTATCGAAGCATAAAAAAAAATGTGTTGTTATTATTATTATTATTATTACCAGCAGATGAGACTAAATTTTATTGATTTTATTGATTATATTTTTGCATTTTTCATTATTTTCTATATAAAATTTATTTACTCATTTTTGTTGTTATTTGATTTATGTTGTAAATAAATTTTTCATTATTTATGCACAGGTAAATAAGTAATTAATTGAATAATAGAATAGACGATCACAATTTGTTTATGAAAATTTGTAACAACAATATATTTAAAATATATAAATTATTTATTTAATATCAGTAAAACAGTCAGTGTGTGGTTGTTATGTTTTGGTCATTTGTGGTATTTATTATAAAAATTGTTTTTCAGTATCTAATTTTATATTGATGATTAAAATATATAACTATATGTGTGTCTAGTTATTTACTTTGTAAGTTATGTCCAGAATTTACAATTTCTTTTATATATCCATAATTTGCTACAAAATCGTCTATCTCTAAAATAAATTTTCATTGCTTGATGTAAATTTTAATAAAATTAAAAAATCAATAAAATAATAGTTTATTGATTTGAAAACGATAAAGTTTTCTATATTTCACTTAAGTTGAAGAATCATAGGATTAAACTGTTTGGGGTTTTTTTTATTTTTTTTTTGTTAAAATGAAAGAAAAGTGAAATAACAGAGATAAATTTATTTGATTAAACTACTTTGATCTTTGCTAGTACTTTTGCTTGTTAGTTTTTAGTTTCCTTTTGAAAGACTGTTAAAAACTTTTAAAAATAAATCCAGAATGTGGTAGAATACGTAATGAAATCATTTTCTTTTATTTTCTAATCAAAAATTTATTTTATATACATTTAATTAAATAAGAATCCTCTTAATTTTCTTATATTTTGTGATGCTTTTTAAAGAGAATATAAATAAATAAATAAATAAAATATATGTATGCATGTATGTATGCTTGTACGTATAAACTGATTACTTGGATAAATAAAATAAAATGAATAAATCCTTAAAATATAAATACATAAAAATACAAGAAATAATGATAATAATAATAATAATAATAAAAGCGAGAGGAAAAAAAAACATGACGATCATAAAAAAACGTAAATTGAGGAACAAAAAAGCATATAAAATAAAATAAAATAAAATAAAAAACCAGTGAAAGTAAAATAACATTAAATGTGCGACTAAACATATATATAATATAATTTATATTTGGTAGCCAATGTTTATATTTATTTTTATTTTTACTTGTTTCTTGTGTTGCTTTTTATCACACAATATAACATTGACCTGTAATATAAATAAACATTTACAACCTTGCAGAATTTTTCTCTTTTTTACCAATTTTTATTGTAAATTGTTTATTTTGTGTTTTGGAATTTGATAACATAAAAGTTTTTAAGCTTAATTATCATTAAATTAATAAATAATAATTTATGGGTTTTTAAACCTTTTTTGCTCGGTGTGTGTGTGTGTGTGTTGTGTTTGCCTTCTTGTTCCATTTTTGAACTCTATCGATTTTTGTATACAAATTTATTTTTATTTTTGTTTTAAAAAAAGCTCTAAGGAATGTGAGAAATAAAAACACAAAAAAAAAAAAAAAAAGGAAACATGAATTGGAATAAAATTTAAATGCAATAATTAAGGCAAAAAAAAAAAAAAATAAAAATAAAAAACTTAAGTGACATTTATCCATTTAGATTAATGAAATTATATTTTTGTTTTCTCGGAAAAATAATTTTATATCATTCTATATCATATTCTATAAATGTAAAGTAATTGAATATGAACCAGTATTATTATAAATCCCGTGTCGTAGTATTAATTATTATTATTTTTTCTATGCTTTTATATATTATATTATAATAGTCCTCGTTAAAAGGTTAAGTAATTATAGAAATTTGAATTTTATGAATAAATTACATTAAAAAAAAAAAAACTTAATTAAAATTGATATTAATAGACAAAAAAAAAAATTTATTTATAAAGCAGCTTAATAAGTTTATTTTTTACCCCTCTATATAATTTTTAATTTTGTATACATAAGTTATATATGTATAATAAAATTTAATTAAATTCAAATAAATAAATAAATTAATTGGTTGTGGATATGGTGAGAAGATGGAAATAATTATTTTATTAGTACAAATATTTATGTTGTAATTAATTTTGTGAGCTTTTTTATTTTTCATGTTTCGTTTCGTTTGTTTGTTTACTAACTTTGGTTGTAGTTGTAATGATTTGTTTTCCTCTCATTTTATGTATTTATTGCAAAAAATAAAAAAAAATCTTTTCCTAGCTTAAAGTTTTGGAAAAAAAGCAACCTAATAAGTTTAATATATTATAATAATACATCCGATGTATGTCATTTATGTATGGATTTTGTTTAAGGTTTTCTATAATAATGTACGTTATGTGCAGAAATAATAAAATGGGACTAGACACATATAAATATGACCTTAAGTTTATTAGTGTTTAAAAGGATGATTTGAACATATATTAATCAAAATGATAAACAACCAAACACGATATTATGTGCTCGCAAAGTACAGTATCCCCTACCTGCCTACAGATACTTGATATTTGATCGTATTTTAACTATAATGCTAAGTTGTTGGATTTTCTTCTCATTTATTTTTCTTGCTTTGTTCACTTTGTTTGTTTTGAATGAATTTGCTGTTTTTTATTTTAAAGAAAAAGTGTAATAAAAACCCCGATAAAGAAAAGAGAAACGTAGTTCAAATCTATACATAAAAGGTTCTATTTATAAGTAGATGAATTATTAAAGGGGAAATTTGTTAGCTGATGTTTGTCTTTTCTTTTCGTTTCGTTTCTATTACATTTTCTTTCTTTTTTTTTTTTTTCGAAATATTTTGTTGTTAGAGGGTAGTATTAGATTTTGTGTGTGCGAGAGAAGGTAGTTTCTTGGTTTATTTATAGTTTAATGTATTATCAAAAGCATGTTGTGTGACAATCTATTTATTTTCTTCTGTTCCTTTTATTTTTTAAATTACAAAATAAATGATGTAAAATTCAACAAGGGATGAAAACAAAAATAAAAAAAATATTACAAGAAAACTTTTGTGGAAAAGTTAAGTAATAAAAAAATGTCTTAAATACAACAGAGGAAAATGCTAAAAAAAAATGTGTCCAAAAAGATGAAAATTGAAAATATTTCTTGTTTGTGAATATTATTAATTTTATTTGTTTTCCTTTTCTTTTCTTCTAAAATAATTATAATCAAAAACGACGAAAAGTTTGTTTAATAAATAAAAAAAATCATCAATTTTGCAGGTACAATAAATTTTTATGATAATTATCGGTCTTATTGCAGATGTGATATAAAAAAAAAAGTTTTGGTTGACAGATACGAAAAATTATTATTATAATGATAATAATAAAATTATAAGAAATAAAGATCAGCCTATTTATATAGCCTCTTCTGCCCCTAACATGAGCAATTTTTATTTATTTATTTTTTTTTTGTTTTATCAGATTTCTATTTTCTATTTTTTATATTGCTGCAAGCTTATTGATTTCCTTTTTCATAAACCAACATAAATTTATAATATGTTATGTACACTACAACGATCAAACTGTACAGAATATTTTACATTTATCTATGTATTTTTGGAGAATAAGTCTGTTGTCAATCTTTATTCTATAGGTTTGTATCTATGAAAGAACTCTTGACAGGACGAAGATCTTTTCTTATAAGCACAGCAAACATATTCACCACAGAAATAGTAATAATAATAATAATAATAAAAAATGGTAATAATATAAAACGACAACCAAAAAACCATGAAGACACAGACCACACAAATTTTTATTTTTATTTATATTTTAAGATAAATTCTATATAAAAGATTTTTCTATTTTTTTTCTTCTCTTTTACATTTAGGAAATTTATTTTCTTTCTATAAATAATACAAAAAAAAGAAAAGAAAAGAAAAGAGAGTAAAGTTTTTTAGTTATAGGAATTTCTACATGTACTTCAACGTTGAGTTAAAACAAATCTACTTTTATATTTACCACTCCTTACTACCTTCTAAACACCCTTTTTTTTGTTGGTGCCATGGTTATAATATTAAACCATATGTTCACTCTATTTACCATAACTTTATATCTCTTCTGCCTTTATTTATTTATTTATTTTTTTACTTAACTTTTTCTTTTTTTTGGTACCGCTGTTGTTGCTATTATTGTTTTTTTTTTTTTTTGGTGTTCCAGTTGCTGTAGCTACTGCTACTGATATCCTTTCTAAAAATAAGGTTACACAAAACGGATTTTAAGCAAGTTTTCATCTAAAGAAAATAGAAAAAAAAACTCTACTTACTTAAATTTTGTTGTTTTGTTGTGTTCGCTGGTCTATATTATTACATCACATTTACTCCTATACTAGATCTACTTTTAGTGGATGATTGTTGTAAATAAATGTTGTTCATATGGTTTATGTTGCGTATTTTATTATATTTTCATACATTTAGACATTATTTAAACAAATTTTATATGTCTTTGTTATAAAAGAAATTTTCGGGTCTTTTTTTTGTTTGTTTGTTTGTTTGTTAAAAATTTCTCTTTATATAAATTTTTCTTCTTTATTTATTGTTTAAAAATATGCTTTTGTGATTTGTGGTTATTGTTAATTAAGTTTAATGAAAATTAATTGTGTTTAATAGTCATTTATCAATTTTCAATGTGTTTTGTTGCAAAGTGTCACTTTTTATATAAAAAAAAATTATTTTTTAAACTTTAACATTTAAATAAAATCCTTTATGTGTTTTGTGAATATTAAATTAAATGAAAATGTTCTGAGAATAACTTTTATAAAGTATCTTTGAATAAAACTAGAAGAGAGAATCGCCTTAAGGATCAAATGTCACATTATGTTTTCGATTATATTTTCAATTTATATTTTCAATTTTACAATGAATTTTCAACTGTAAAAACCATAGAAAAAGAAAAACGAAAAAATTTCTAATGAAAAGAAAATAGGGAGAAAAAGTGTAATTTTTTTTTTATTTTTACTATTTTGATCTAGGCTTAAATATACATTTAAATAAAGAAAAACAACATTTGAAATGTTAAGTAAAATCACTTTTAGTGTTTACTGCCGTTTTTCAGAAACAAAGGTCATTGAACATTTTTGTTTAATATGAAACTAAATATTCGTTGTTTCTTTTTTTTTTATTAATAATAAAGTAATCTAATCTAACTATAATTATTATTTGAATTAATAATAATAATAACAATAATTAGATGATGTTATTGTTTTAAATTATAATTAACTCCCTGAAAAGGGTTACACATTTTAATTATTTAACCAAAAAGATAATAACACAGTTTTTCGAGAGTTTTCGTTGGTTATGTCGCTGTTTTGTGAAAGCATATTTTTTTCTGATACACAAAGTAAGCTTATACTGCCAGCAATACGGCAATAATAATAAGCTTTTTTGTATACTACGAACCATATAATCTTTATTTTATGTATTCATATATTTTTTTTTTATTTTGGGTATATTCTACGCATAAAGCAAATAATCAATGCAACATATATACAATTAGTTATGCCAACTTATTATTGTGGTACGACATCAATGAAATTCGCTATTAACAGATTATGTTTACATAGGATAATATTTTAACAAAAGCATTGGATTCATTCTTTTGTTATTTAAATATTAATTGAATAAAAAATATCAAACAGCATTTTAATAATATAAACGTTAATATTTAATTTAACTCGTAAGCATACATAATTGAGGTCTTACTGTATTAATTACAAATATATTATCCTGTGCTTTTAAAATTGTAACAAAAAAAGAAAAAATTATTATTTTAGTTATTTAAATTAATAAATAATATGAAAAAGGTTGCTTGATGATGATGATAAATGATATAAAATATAATAACGAAGAACATTTTCCGTTTCGTTTCAGTGTTTTAAAGTCAGATCTCTAAAAACTTTTATTTATTTATTTACATTTTCAATTAATAATATTTTATGTTTGGTCATTAAGTTTGTTTTATAAAATGTTTCTCATTATTATTATTTAATTATTATTTAAAAAATTTATTTGCATATTATATTTAGGAAAGTTAAAAAGTTTTATTATAAACTATAAATGTTATAAAAACACCAAAATTACCAGAAGAATTAAATAATTAATGCTTTTGTTAAATAATTATAATTTTTGTTATGTCTTCATTTTAAAATGAGTTCTTATTGCTTTCTTCAATTGAGCTTTATTGTCGTTTCGTTAATATTTACATGGAAATAGGGAATTTATTTTTTTTCTTCTCTTTTATATTCATAGTAAGTAAGAAAATAAAACTTATAACTTTTTTTGTATTCCATTCTAAGAAACTAATATCATTTCTACTAGTAGTAATAAAAAATAATAAAATTGTATATTATATTGTTTTTAAGACAACAAGTTGCACAAATAAAGTTTCAAATAAAAATAAATTGAAAATTGATTATTAAAAAGTTTTTCTGCACACAATGTTGTATTATGTTTTTTAAACTTTAACCACAGTTTACTTGTTGTTTGTCTACTCATTAGTTTTTGCTTATTTTATTTAAAGTTTTTAAACAAAAAATAAATAAAATAGTTATAGTAAAAAGCTATCTAAATAGATTACATGTTTTGGTCATTTGTGTATTATATTTATATTGATTATTCTTGTTCTTGCTGTTTACGTTATTAATACAAATATATTATCTTGTTTTTCTTTTATTTTTTTTTAATATATAACAGACACAGTACAAGTTAATATTTAAAGCAATTAATGATTTTATTATATTTATTTTGATTCGTTTGGATGAACAAACTTTTTTGAGTAATAGTTTTTCATATCAAGTAAAATATTCTATATAATTCTGCATATGATGCTTTCTAGTTGCAGGTATTAGTTATTATTATTCATATTTCTGATTTTAAAAAGTGTATAATGTGTATACATAACAATTTATTTATACAATTAGTTATTTATTGAAGTTTTTATAAAAACTGATTTAAATAACAGAAAGCATTATTAATAGCTTTACAAAAGCTTTTGTTATTTGTTTGCTTGTTACTTGTGTGCTGAATAAATGTGTTTTTTTTATTTCTTCATCACTTTATCGAAAGGATAAGGACTCACAAATAGTAGAAATATTAAATAAAGTGAATGAAATTTAAATAAATTTTTAAATTGTCCAGTACTATTTTCTTTAAATTGTTTATTCGTTACCCCATCGTGTTGATTAAACGTTTTTTTTCATTATTTTGACTTTGATTCATTGTTTTCTCAAATTAAACATTATTTTTTAATTAAAAAGACAAGATATTTACTTGCTTAACAAAGGAAAAAAAAAAAACATAAATAAACAAGACATAAAATTAACAAAATGTGGGCGAAGGAGGAGTTGCTGCTGCATTATTTTTAGTCTTTCTAGTAAAAAATTATCAAGATAAAAATAAAACGGATTACAAGAAGAAAAAAATGGGAGATAATTTATTTATATAAAACAATGAACACACTTAAGCAAATCTTTTCTTAATATTTTTTTTTTTTTATATTAAAATTTAATAACCGAGAAAAACTTAACAGTGGAGACGCCTGGTAATTTATTATATTTATTCTGTTAATAACTTGACTTGGTTGCTTTGTTTGTGCAATGTTAATTGATTGAAATTTCATTTAAATAAGGATAATAAAGGAGAAATTAATGAATTCATCAAATGCTTTATTATATAAGCAAATAAAAATAAAACATTCTTCATAAAGTGAATAAAATGTTCTTTTTATAATTTTATGCTTTTTTTATGCTGCAGAATGTTTAAGATATAAACATTATAAACATGTTATAAATTAAAAATGTTATGCATATAATCTACCTTTTTTTACTACTTTTCCTTGTTTTTAAATGTTTCCGAGTGATTCTATATTTACAAATTTTATTATTTATTTATTGTTGGTAATGTAATGAGACGAAATATATGCAGAATATATTAAAATTCCTTGTTTTTCTTAGTTGTGCGTTATATTTTAATATTTATTATATGATCTTTTAAGATTGTGGTAATGGAGTTAATATGTATCATGAAGATGTAAGAAAATAAAAACTGGGATATTAAGTAATAAAATATAAAAATGTGTATGCTGTGCTACGCGCGCCGCACATTACAATTCTGAAAAAGATTTTCATATTTTTCATATTTTTCTGATTTTATTAGATTTGTTGTTTGAAGTGTTTTCTTTTATTGTATTTTTGTACTTTTTATTGTGCTAGAAGGGATAACTTTTTTTTTTAATTTTAATTTTAATTTTTTTATTTGTCGTAGAATAAATAATTGAATTTTGAAACTTGGATGTTGTTTAGAATTCTTACACTTTCCTGAACATTCAAAATTTTTTGTTTTATCAAAAAATTTGTCGCATTAATAATAATTAATGATTATTAATCACCATGATTATTTTCTAGATAAAGAAAAATTAATTATTATCCATAATAGTATTCCTATGAAAGCTTTGTCTAAAGTAAAATTAATTAAAAAAAAAATTATATAAGACACCAGCATTTAAAATATAAAGCTTTTCTTAATAGAAATATCTATTGTGATCTTTATTGTGCTTTTTATTTGTTCTTTTATAAATTATTTCTGCTTTTGTGTTGTGTTTTAGTTTTGAAGTATTTCTTTATCCTTTTTGATCGAAATGATATCCTTGTTTCCTATTTTTTTTACTGTGTGTTTGTGTGGATATAATACTCTCAATCGTTTTACTTTTCTTTAATTTTTTATTTATTTATTTTGATAAAGACTTAAACTTAGTTGAAGGTACTTTTTGATATATTTTTTTGTTTAATTTTATACTTCGTGCCGCCTTAATAGGGTGGTTTATCCGCTTTTTCTATTTTACTTAGACTTCCTTTTTCTATACTTAAAATTCTTTTAATATAACCGAAAAGTATATTAAACATAAGCCTGATGTTTTATTTTCTTTTTTGAAAGTAAATACTTTTTCTTTTTTTATTTCAAAGCAAAGGAAAGCAAAAAAAAAAAAGAAAAAAGAAAAGTTTACTTAAATAACATAAAATTAAATTTTATTAAAAAATTGTTAGAAATAAAGGGAAAAATTCCTTTTGTTTTGCGTTTTTTTTTCCTTCGCTTTTTAAAATGCAAAAAAATTACAAAAATAGCGAAAAAAAAAATGAATCTTTTGTGTAAAGCGCGTACCGTATGAAGAGTTTTCAATATTACTCTTGAAAATTACTTGAAATAAATTTAATTACGTTGAATGACTTTCTTTTTTATATATAAAAAATAATTATTTTAGAAAATGCAATTATTACATTAAAATGAATTTTCATTAATTTAAGTTTTTCTATTCTTTTTGTTTGTTACATATATATATATATATATATATATATCTTGATTACATTTTGTTCTTTTAATTTCGTTATATTTATAAAACAAATAAAAATTGATGGTAAAAATTACCTATTTGCTTTTTTTTTATCAATGAACGATAGAAATAAAAAGAGAAAATAACTTTTTTCCTTTTCATCAAATCGGTTTGTTATTGTAAATAAAATAAAAGCTCACTTAAAAATTCATTTGGAAAATGTATTTTATTTTTTGCTTTTTTTTATTATTTTCTACAAATTTTGTAATGTAATTGAATTCGCATTATTTCAATAAAGATCCTTAACTATTTAGACATATAGAAACAAGTAAAATGTTTGATTATTATTTTTTTTTTGTAGTCTTTCGAAAACAAGGTGGCTCTAAGTATAATTTGATAAATGTACACAAAAATCATACAAAAGCCTCAATTTGTGTTCATATGAATTTAATTTAAGAATTATCGTAGTAAATTCACCTAATTTCACAGATTACATGATTAGTTGTGCTTTTGTGTTATTATATAAAATTGCCGTATAATAATGACTTTTTTTTCCTCTACAATAGTTAACGAACCCTTACACTAACAGTATGTTATAAAATAATCTAATTGATGTTAATAAATTTTCATTGTAACTGTGGAAGCTTTGCTGTTTATTTTTTTTATATCGTTAAAAAAAATATTTTAAAAAAATTATTTTTTTTTGTATAAAAAGCTTTGTAAGGTTTAAAGTTTTAACCTTTTATTTATGATACACCATGTTAATGTTTTGAATAATTTAATACAAATTTTTATTGATTCAATTTCTATTTAACTTTTTTTTTTTGTATTTTCCTTTTTTTTTCAACAACGATATTGATTTTTATATTGGTGTACAAATAAAAAAAAACAGAGAAATATTATTGGTTTTGGGAATAAAAAAAAAAAAATGACAATTTTAAATTGTATTTTAATTGATTTAATTTTTATTTAAATTAAATTTTTTTTTTGCAAAAGTTAAATCTTTAAATAATTATGAAATTGTTCAATGATTGTCGATTTTTTGTTTTATTTTTATGTTTAATTAAATTGTAATTGTATTCTATGGTTTTGTGTTTTAATTTAATCCCTAAGACCGTGGTGAAATAAAAAGTAAGAACACTGAACGGTACTTGGTACTTGGTCTGTGGCACTAGTCTCACCGCAGTAGATTTATTTTTATATAATTTCCAGAGAAATACTTTAACCATAGCAATATACAAATACAAATTGTATCTCATTATTTCTTGCAAATAATAAATATTAAAAAAAAAATAATTTCTATGCATTTTATTTCTCTGAATATTTTCACTGATTTCCCTCGGTTTCAATGATTTGTTTTTTTTTTAAATAAATTATAATTATAACGAAATCAGTAAATGTCGTAAATAAACATTCGTTTACATTGTGACCAAGAATAATATATTGAATAACAGAAAAACTGTCTGTTTTCGTATAGAAAAATCAATGATGAAGTAAAATAATAAATTAAACTTTATCTAACGTAAGTTAAGTTAAGTTAAGTTTGGTAACTTAATTTCAAGAAATAAAAATAAAATAAAACTAAAATCATTTTGATTGAATTCATGACATTAACTTTTGTCTCATATGGGAGACTATGTTTATTTGATTTATTTTGGTTGATTTGTCAATAGAGAAATTGATTATATTTCATATTGATTGGGTGAAAAATATATTTACATTACACAAAATATTGCTCATATAACTTTTTTTTATATTTATTAATATGTTTTTGTTTTTGACTACACTAGCTTAAATTTAATTTGAAAACAGGTGATAATTTATGATATGATAAATTTTAGTGGTTAAAATTATTGTGAATGATGAATGATGAATTTTACAATCGGCATAAAAATTTCTGTTGAATTTAGCTGGAAAATATTTTTTTTTTTTGTAGCAAATTTTACGATTGTGAAATTAATACCGTCGTGTATTTTGTAAAATATTATTGTTTGGTTAAATTAATTAACATTTGTGTGAACTAGTAAAAAACCTTTGTTCAAATAAATTTGTGTTTTTTTTGTGATCATGATAAAATCTATTAAAAATAATTTACTTTATGCTCAGCTCAGTTTATTATCGTTAAACTCTTGATATTGACATATTTGTGTCATTTTGTTATTCCCTTTTTATAGTTTTACTTCCTTCTTCCTGTGGATTTTTATTTTTTCAATTTTTTTATGGTGTTGAGGCGATATTAGAGCGAGAAATATTTTTGCTATTGTTGTTGTTTATTTAATTGGCTGAACTTTAAAACTTTTCACAATTTATTGAGTTTTTTTTTTATTATTATTTTTCTTCATTATTTTTTTATTTTTATTACTTTGTAGTAGTATAGAAAAATATAGAATTTATTATTATTATTATTTTTTTTTTTTAATGTAATAATTTAATTGATTGAGCTTTTTTTTATATATATTATATTTGTACATAAACTTTTTATATCAAAACTATATTGAAAATATTGTCATTAAGTTGCTTCGTTTTTTGTGTTTTGTATTTTATAACATAAAAATATCATAATATCATAATATAATTAATGTAATGGAGTTATATTTATAAAAAAAAAATATAAAAATATTGATTTTTTTTATAAATATATTCAATTAATCGATTATTTCTTTTTTTTTTTATTATAGTTTATAGAAAAATTAAATATTATGTTGCTTGTTTCTATGTATTAACGTTACTAATAATTATTTTTCTTTTTTTTCCAGGTGAGTCCTTTATTCTTTTTCTTTATTTTGATCATTATTGCATTATTATCGATGATCATTAAAATGAAAATAACAATAGTATGGAGTTAATGATTGATTTTTTTTTTAAACAAAAAAATAAGAAGGTAAATTAAAATTAAATATTTTTCAAACTGTTCAAATTTTTGGTTAAATTTATTTAGCGATATTTAGATTATTTTATTTGTTTAAGGATTGTAAAAAAAAATATATATTTATATTTAATATTTAATATTTAATATCTAGACAATTTATTCAAGTTAATAGGTGTGCCACGTGGAAAAAGAAAATAAAATTTTCAATCAAGCGATTTAAAATAAAAAAATAAAATTTTTAAGAAGAGAAATGTAGAAATTTTTTTTATTGAATAAAAACTCATTTTATATTATTAAGGTGGTGATCGACGACGACTGTGTTATATGAACATGTTATAGAAATGTAAATTATTCTTTACTATTCCATAGAATCTATGAATAAAATCGTAAATGTAAAATTTATCAGAAATAATATTAAAGTTTAAAAAAGGATATACGTTGTTTTTTTTTATATAGATTGATAGAATATTATGTAAATGATATCATGCGATTTAAGACCATTGAATATTTTACAAAATTTATTAAAGCAGCAATTGAAACTAGAACCAGAATAAATTTATTTTTTAATTGCTAAATTATTCTTTGAGTTTTGTTTATTTTAGTCTAATGTAAGCAAATTCAGACTTATTTATTTTAATGTAAATTCCTTCAAAAAATAAAAAAAGGAAGACAACAAAGATATTTCTAGAGAGACTCTAAAAAATGTAATTTATACAAAATAATAACAAAAAAACGAAGAAGAAGAAAATTATTGGTACTGAAATTCGATTTGTTATCATTAAACAAATTTTATTAAAGGAAATAAAATTAGAAAAAAAAAAAATTGGTAATCGTTGTTGCTGCCTCATGCTAACAACTCAATTTCATATAATTTTTTTTCTTTCTGTTCTTTTTTTTTCTGTGTAGATAGTGAGAGCCCACTTTTTCTAGTCATTTTATATTTTAATGTCCTGATATCGTGTTATCTTTCTGCTCTACATTACGAAAAGATGATAGAAAATACTTGAAATATATAATTTTTTTTTTGTTTATGAAAATTCTATCTTCGCGTATATATACACTGTCTGTGCTTGTAATCATAAAAAATAAAGAAAAGAAACGGAAAATGTTGGATAAATTTATGAGATGTGTCCTTTGTGTTGTAACATTTTTTTCTTTTTTTTTTTTTCTACGTCTGTGAAATTTGAGAATATATATTAGCAATTTACATGATTCTTATTTTAATTTAATATTTTTTTAGCCTTTATATGACTTTATATGCTTTTATTTGATGTTAAAATTGTTGAAAAAAAAAATGAAATGAAATGTAGCGAGTAAGGAAATAAAATTAGAAAATGTGTTAAATTTTATTAGTTTTATGCTGGCACGGATAAATGAAAAGCCATTGAAAATTAAAACAATACAAAAACTTTATGTTTAAAATTATTACTTCGTGAATTTTATTACGCTTTTTACTTTCTTTTTTTTTCTTTTTTTTTTTTGGTAATTAATGTTGTTTTGCATTTTATTTTATTTAAAACATAAAGTTACTCACAAACAGCAGCAAAAAAAAAAAATAAAATTAATAAAAATTCATTCTTTGGTGCATATTCATTTATTTTTGTTGTTTAATGCTGTTAATGTTGTGTTTAGCTCTTTTAATCCTTTAGTTTTATTTTATCGTATTTTCTGTTTTTATATTCTAGATATACATAAACCAAAATTAGATTAATTTTCAGAGAGGTGTAAAAAAAGTTATCATAGATAAGATTAAATATTTTGCACTTTTATCTATTTTTATTTATTGACTATCTTTTATGGCTTTTTTTAAAACTTTTTTATCATTAAATAATTTTTTTTTTTATACTTTGCGAATGCGAATCCAATAAAATTTAGTACTTAAATTACATAAAAAAAAAATTAAATAATTTATCAGTTTTATTTTAATACGATTCATAACAATAAATAATTTGCAAAAAATACAAAAAAAAAAAAAAATTAAAAATTAAAAAAAAAACTCAGTGGAATTAATGGAATTGGATACGTGACAAAAAATAACTATAATAAGCTTATGAAACAAATTAATTTTTTTTTGATTATTTATTTATTAATGTTTTTAATTTTCCTTCTGTTTTTTTTTTGCTATCAACAAACACCGGGTGAATTGTCAATAGTTTTACTTGTTGAAAAAATAAAAATAGGTATGAAAGCCACTTTATTGCTTTCGAGACTAACTCAGATTAACTCAGGCTGCATTATGGTGGTTGTAAAAAGTATATATTTTAATTATTTATTGTTATTTTTTGTTTAATTACATTTTTTAATTATAATTTTTAATTTTTTTTTTTCAGTACCGTAGTAGATATAGCTTATTTCTCTAGTTTTATTGTTATTTTCAATATGTAAAGGGTTTTTTTTTCATATATTTATTGTGTGGAACTTTTTAAATTAACGTTACTGGCTGCTTTTGTTTTAATAGAATTTTTGTTAATGTTAATTAATATGAATGATATTCATAGTCGTAGCAATAGTGGTTTAAGTACTCTTTGGTTTATACATAATATATCATAATGCAAATGCATTTAAAAAAAAAAAATATTATTCTATAAGAATCATAGCAAAATGTTATTAAGTAATATGTAATTTTTTGTAGATAATTTTATTGTGATAATTATATTATACTAATGGATAAAAATAGCAAAATAATGAATGAAAACATAAATATAACTAATAATAATATATAATCACATTAATCACACACATGTTGTCTTTTATTAAGCAGAAAATTTATATAGATATTTATGTATTTATGATGTATGTATGTATATACCCCGAAAAATTACATATGTTTTATTTTTAATTCAATTGCTGATAGAACTTTTATTTTATTTTTATGTATAATAATAATCACAAAAATGATAATTATAATAAATCATGATTTTACCATACGTATATATAGAAAAGCTTTTCGAAGATTTTTTTTTACAACAAAAACCAATTTTATTGATTAATAATAAATTTGAAGATTACACAGCTATATTAATTGGATTTATTTTTTTTTTTGGTTAGAAATTTATTTAATGCTCCACTGTAAAATAAGAATTTTAATTTTGTATTATCAGGATATAATAATTCTATTAGGTTTGCTTGACTTGACCGTAATATTTGTTCTTTAGAAATCATGTGTCAGAGATGGGGTAGGTAGGTTCATAATATAATAAAGCTGACGGACAGTAATAATTTCTGTCAGTTCTATTATTAATAAGTCGGATACATTTATATCCGGTATAAAGATCTATATATATATTATTGTTAATTGCCATTAAAAGCAAAAATTAAATAAAAAAATATCTTTATCATAATATTTATGAAATGAATAATAAACATTTACCGGCTGTGGTAACAAATAAATAAGCAAAAAAACATGCTATAAAATTATTTTTTGATAATAACACAAACAGATTTTTTTTTTGTGAATTGTGAAGCAATATTATTACATATCTAAGAACAACAAACAAGAAAATATTATTATTATTGAAAAATCATGCCACTTTGGTATTAATATTTTATTTTTACTTTTTTCTCTTTTTTTTTGTGACAACAAATTTTTTTTTTTTTTATTACATACATTAAATATTTATTTGAAAAATATTGATTTTCTCTGTGAATTATTTCTTATTTGTCTTTGCTGTAATAATTTTGGTTTTGTTTTTTTTTCTGTGTGCTATTTGAGAGTAAAATCAATTTTTTTGTATTCTTGTCTCTTTGCTTTCTTTGATTTAGAATATTTTAGGAAATTAAGTGCTTGTCGATACACAGAATTATCTATAATAATTGCAAGAAACGATACATTTTACAATAATTTAAATGCTTCGTTGTCTTTATAGTGAATAAAAAATTAAAACAAAAAACTATTGAATAATATTAAATGCTTCTGTAGCTTTCGATGCAAAGTTTACGCTTAAGTACTTATTGCAAACAAAATTACTTTTCTTATTTTTTTTAAATAACTACGTTGTACTTTGCAATTTACAAATAGTTCTCAATCGATTTTATAACAAAAACTTTTCTTAAACGTTGAATTTAATATAATTCTAATTGTTTTTTCGTTTTAATATTAATAAATGAAATGGTAATCATTTTTATCAACAAGAAAAATAATAAAATAAATGGAAAAGAAACTTTGTTTTGCTATTGCCGGCTGCTGGATGATGATGTTTGATAAAAAAAAATTTTTTTTCTTTATATTTGTCTAAATTCATTCAATTTAAATTTTATTTTTAGGCATGTTGCTCTTCATATTGAAAGTAATTTCCTTTTTTTTATCTTTATTTCATTTTTACCACCCATATTTGCTACCCTTTATCATCTAGCTTCATGCTTGTTTATTCTATAATTGTAATTTTCGTTTTTTATTTTCTTTCTGTTTGCTTCCTATTTTTACATGGGTTGTTAATTTTTTTGAATGCGGACTGAAGCCCACGGTTTCATTATGCTTTCATTATGTTTTCACATTTGTAAATGGAAGTAGAAATACTAATAAATGAAATTAGTAAACATAATTTTCAATGAGTTATTTATGTCAGAATTTTTAACTTAGGGTTTAGATGCATGGTTTTAAAAATGTAAGAAAACTACATAATAATTTATCAGCTACTTAAAAAAATATTACACTGATCTGATTTTCACATAATAAGAGTGCTTATTAAATTTGATTTAATTAATTAATTTTGTGTTTCATGGGTATTAATATTATTAACAGCTAAAGGGTATCTGTTACACGATTTTGAAATTATCATCAAAAAGAAAATTTTCATAAGAAAGACGAAAAGATTTTTGTTGAATTTTTATCTTTGGCTATGTCTTTAGTGCAAATAATGTCTTGTTGAAAAAGTGTTTAAAAATTTTTATGACATTTTAAGTTAAGCTTGTATACTAATGGTAATTACAAGTGAATGCTTTCTTTAATTTTTAAATATACTTGAAGTTCTTCTGCTGTTTAAAATGCATTTCTAAAAGTATTTTATCTTGAAATAATTATTTAATTAATTTTTAACATATTTAACGATGTGTTAACATATTTAAAACATAAATTATATTTTTAATAAGAAAATAACGTACAGTATATACTATGGTATATAATAAATTCTATATAATATTATCTTTATCTTCTTGTTACTTTGATTGATTAAACGTTAATATTGATATTTGATAGGAAAATTCAATTATCATTAATAAAATCTTTTATTTAGTTCTGTTTCATTTGATATTATTTTTAGTTTTTCTCATGATTTCTTATTTTTTATTTCTAGTTAATAAAATTGATGATTTTCCACTTATTCTATTATATTGATTTTTTCTTTTCAAATTTCATCCAAGTTTTCGTTTTTATTTAATAAATTATTTACGATTCTTATCACTTTTTGTACGTCATTATTTTTATAGTATTTGAAATATTTGAAAATCGTAGACAATTTATTTTTTTCATTTAAGTGATTTTATCTTGAATAAATTAAAAAAAATAATAAAAATACTTTCCGCTTTTTTTTTTTCAATGATAAGTTTAATTTTTTAAGACATTTTGTATGGTGCTATAACGTTAAAAGCTTTTCTATAAATCTAAATTAATGGAACGATTGTTTATTAATTTATTAGGTAATTAATATGAATAATATTTGTAATTAAGATCTTTGCGTTCTTTACGAAATGGAAGTAATTTTTTAACGCATAATAGAACGCGAGTATTCGGTTGTTATCCACAGTTTTATTACATTATTTTTTGTATACATTTTCTTTATCATATAAAAATCTTCGTATATATACAAGAATATAGTAATTTATAAGGAATGCTTTCATTTTTTTTTTGGGTAAGTAAAAATAGAAATAAACAATAATAAAAAAAAGGAAAAAAAAAGGAATCATCAGTAGCAGCAGCAGTAGTAACGCAACAGCATCAAATGTTCAAAATCAAAAAGAAGTGTTTTCTAACTGATATAATAAATATTATGTGGGCTGTTTCGGTTTTTTTTTATCTATCAATTTGTTGTGTAATATAAATTTGTCGTCATCAAGAAAATAAAATGTTTGTGTTGTGTATTATATATGAGAATGATTTCTGACAGATGTGTTTTTCCTTCTTTTTATTTTCTTCACCTGTAGATGATTTTTTTGTTATTGGAATTTGAATTTTGTTGCAATGTAATTTGTAATTTGTAATCTAAGTGATTTCTACATATGTAGAAAATACAAATTTATAAATTACGTGTGCTACTCTAGAGCCAATAGTAATAGTTATTTATGAAAGTTTTTTTTCTTTTTCTTGGTAAAATTTATTACCCACTTCTTGGTTCGATTTTTCTCTTTTTTATATTACCATTACTTTGGTTTTTATATTTTCCTTTTTTTTTGCAAAATGAATAATTTTGCACTTAAAATGTTATACATTACGAAAGTTAATGATTTGCTAGATAAAGTTGCATTAAAAGCATAAAAGCATAAAAAAAAAATTATTTCTTAGTAATTTTGTTGCTCTTTATATAATATATTTTTTTTTTTAATTTTGATTATTATTTTTTTAAGTGGAGTTTTTTTTGAAAGGATTTCATTGTAACAATATTGTTTTTAGAATTCATTATGGGTAGTGCTTAAACAATAACGTTAAAATTAATTAAGCTAATTTAAACTTTTTTAATTTTTAATACAATACTAAGAAATTACAACTTAAATATGTTATGGAAAACTTTTGTTTTATTATATCTTTAATCAACTTTATTTATAAAATTTTTAACTAGTACAGAAATTAACATAATTTGCACAAGTTAATTAAAGCATACTCAAAATATTGTTTATATTATATAAAATAAATAAATTAATTTTTGATAATAATGATACATAATGCAATTGTTTTGTTAATTTCTAATTGGTATTTATGATTGTTTTCGACTTATTATATTAATAACCAGTCAAGATTATGTAGTATCTAGTAGTAAACACTTATTGTTTAGCAATTCTTTTTTTTTCTTCAATTAAACAAAGAAATTAAAATTATCTAATTAATTGTCTGCTTTTTTTACATCAACCCAACTGATGTGAAAACATAATAATGATTCATTAAAAAATAAGCAGCATATTGCTATTAAAAAATAAATAAAAAATAAAATAAAAATAATATGAAAATTGAAGAGCAATTTGTATCGTCCTTAATGTCTCTTAATGTCCTGTTTATATTTTCTTTTTATATACTTTTTTTTTGACGAGAAAGCTTTAACATTTTAATAAATGAGATGCTGTCGAAACTTTAGATGTCTCGATTTTTGTTGCTCCTGCTACAAACAAATATTTATTTATGTATTTAGCATTTTTTACTTTTTTCTTTTTATAAATTATTTACTTTTTTTTAATCTTTTTTGATATATCACTAGATGGTTGCGTGAAAGTTTCCTTTCAACTTTGATGTACTTTTTTAAAAGTTTATTTTACAAGTACATGAATTTATTTATTCTTCATAGTTGTTAGATAAAATGTAAATGTTATGGCTTGTGTTGTTTTCGTACATTTTCAGTTTAAGTAAATGTTTTATATATTTTTTGATTAAAAAGGTCTCAGGTGCTTGATTTACAGAATATATATGTATGTATACATTTTTTTTTAAACAAACATACGCTGATTAATATTATTTAATTAATTAATTGTTGTTACAGCTAGAAAAATATAATAATGTGTGTGTGTTTGCTGGAAAGATTATTTTTTGGATGTAAAAACGGATATAACAGGTGATGTTATTTTTTATGAAACGTTCCTAATTTTTTTTTGTTAACGAATTATTCTTGAAATTAATTATTCCTGAAGTGGCCATAGCGATAAGGCGGCAACACATATTTTCTTGTTTGAGCCAACATAATTGTAGGTAGAAATATTTAGGTTAGGATAGGATTAAAACAAAGTGACAGAAATTAATTAATTTTCTTGATTTATTCATGCAAAAAAAAAAAAAAAATGTTAAATATAATAAAAAAAAATTATTTGTTTATAACAACAATTACCTACCACCATATAATAATAAAAATGCAACAAACGTGCTTAAAATTAAGTATATAAAAATTATCGTAGCAATGATAACAAAATAATGATATTAATTTTAATTTGTTATTTATGGAATATTAAAAATGCTTTTGGGGTTTGATTATTGTTGTACGCGCTCGCTCTGTATTATTGTCTTTTGTTTTATAATAATTAATGTAAATTTTTGATGTTTTATTATTATTATTTATTTATTTATTTTATTTATGCTCTTCTCCCTAAATGATATTTTAAAGTTTTATATGAAATCCTATTCGCTTGTTGATGATATTTCACATTTATTGTTCAATAGTAGGTTTGGTTATATCATTGTTAATGAATTTTATTATGTGCACACTGCTGTCGAATTCGCATACTGTTTGTTGTTATAGCAGTGTGTTGTTAACATATTTTTTTTAGTGCATTGCAATTATGCATTTTTGTAATTATTTTTTTTGTTATTGAGTATTAGTGCGGAAAGCCCTTTTTTTTAAAAATAATTTTGTAATGACTAATTGCATTATTCTTTTCTATTTTTTTATAAAATGGTTAGATAATTTTTTTTTTGTTTATATCAGCGAGATAATTTGCATTTTTGTTTAATTGGCGGTTGCTTTGTGTCTTTTTTATAGAGAAAGAAGCGACAATCAATAAGTAATTGGATTTTTATAGAAATTAAACAAAAAAAATAGTTTACGTTTCAGCCTTTGTTTGATGCTTCATTAAAAATAAAAGCTCTACAGAAATTGCCTAATTGGCGTTTACATGTAAAATTATTTTTTTTGTTTTACTTTATTCGCTGAATTTACAACAATACACAGTCATGAAATTTGATAGTGAACTTTAGATAGTTTAAACAAGCTTTCAAGTTTTTTTTTTAATTTGAAAATAAACTTTTTTTTTTTTGTAAATTGCTTTTATTATTTAAAAAAAAGAGAGGAGAAAAGAAAATTCAGTTTTCTAAAGCAATTTCTAATTAAAACAAAAACAAAAGTTTCCTATGAAAAAGCTGTTTAAATATGTTTTTTTTATTAAGCAACTTTGAATAGGTTAAATTTATTTTTCATTATATTTTTTTTTTGGTATTCTCATAATTTTCTTATCGTTAATTTTTATTTATATAAGTTTTGTTTGGGTTTTTTAGCTGCTGTTTTAGCTATATTTTTTTATAACAATATAGGTAGCAAATTTTATAGCTCATTAATTCTAAAGTACTTTTATCATTTTTAAATTACCTTGTTTGTTGCCCATTTATTTACTTTTAATTCGAACTTTTTTTTTTTTTCGTATTTAAGACTTACTCATAATAAATAAATAAAATTATTTTTTTTATGTGCTAAATCTCCCTTTATTTACTTTTATTAAATTTAATTTTGCTTTAATGTTGATAAATTTATTTAAATGAAAAAAAAAATAATAAAATAAACGCACGAATAAATTTTTATATGGTCGGTTCTCATCATTTAAAGATATTTTTGTTATACAGGTTGAGTGAATACTGTCTATAGTGGTTAGTATAGCGGTCCTCTGTATCAAACACCCCTACAGTTAGTGACAAAAGTGAGAAACCATCGTGATTTGAAGGATTTCCCTTCTATTTTATTCTTTTGTTTTTATTTTCACTATAATTTATCTACGTTTTTTTTATTAATATTTAAATGAAGGCAATCCAGTTAATTGTCATAGTAAAAAAAATGCTTATCTTTGCTTTTCTTTTCTTATTTTTTGTCGTATTTTTGATTAAGAATAATAATCATAATAACGAGACAAGCTTTTCTTTAAACGTCTATTATCGTTTTGCTGTGATGAGCTTTTTTTTTCTTTCTTTTCATTATTAAATTAAATGATGATTAAATTGTTGTTGTTCCTTAATAATAATATTTATTTTTGAGATATTGTTATGTTTAAGTGTTGCGGACAATTTTTTCTTATTCTTAAGTCGTTTATATTAATATTCTTTAAAAATTTATGCATAAGGAACAAACATTTTTTTTTTGTTAATGATAATGTCTAATGATGATACATAAATGAAATAAATTTTAAAAGTGACAATTGGATTGTGAGCAGCTGTAGAAAATACACGTGTATTCATTTTATTTTTGTCTTGCCATGTCTAGACATTGAGCTTTTTTAAAAGCTTTACTAATTTTTTTTTTTTTAATTGAATTTTCTGTTATTTTTGTCTCTGTTAGCTAGAGAAGTGAAATTTATTGGCTAAATAAATATTTTCTTAATTGATTTATACAAAAACGAGATATACCTAGCTACTACTACTCAGTTATATTACTTAACTTCTTTTTTGTTACATGATTTATGGTATTGTTATCAATAGTACGAGGTTAAATGTGATCTAAATGATTTTTGACTATAAGTGTCAGCCTATTTGTCTCTTAGTTTATATATTTATCTGTCAGTCAGTTGGTCTTTATATTGTATAACATTAAATGAATAAAATAAATAAAAGAAACATTTTTTATTCTTAGTCGTATTTGTCATATTATATTATTTTCTTTATATGACCATATAGAATTTTCCTCTTCTATAAATGCAAAAAGATATAGTGGCAAAGAAAAAGAAATATTATAAATAAATGATTATAAAAATGATGATGCTTTACAAACATTTATTATAAATGATATAAACAATCTTATTGTTTAATAACGCCGCCCAAACTGATTCCCATACCGCATTTATATTAACATCAAATCACCCATAAATTTAATATATATAAAAATTTTCTTTATATTTTTCATTATTATTATTATTATAACACATTTATGTTATTATCATTATTATATAAAGAATAGTAATAATAAAATAAAAGTTGGTGTTTTGTTTAGTTATTGCTGTTGTTGTTTTTATTATTATTATTGGCGGTTTTGTTACTATTGTCATTGTCACTGTTTCATCGTTTTTTTGTTGTTTTTAATTCTACAACAATAATAAATTCAGTAAAGGCTTTTGTTAGAAGGATTAATTGTGCGTAAAGTAAACGTTTTAAATATTCGACACACTCATCGTTTTTATTCCTATATTTGTTTGTATTAATATTGTAATTATTTAAATGTGCTTTTGTTTGTTAAAACTCTTAAATAGTTCTATAGATCTAAATAATATCTGGAATATCAAGGATTTACTGTGTTATTTCATTTTTATAATATTTTCTATACTTTTTCTAACGTAATCATTGGATGATTGTTTTTTTTTTTGAAAATTCTTGTTATAAGTTTTTATTTTTTCCTTCAGCTCTGTTTATCGTTTTATAAATTTTATTGTTTTAATAATATTATAATATAATATGTTGGCAGTTATTTTTATTTGTTCTTGTGGAAATATTATTATTATTTTTTTTAAATATATTTGTTTAGTAGAATTTCATTGGAAATATAAAAAATTATTCCTGGTGTGGGATTAAAAACGATGTGTACCTTTTATTACTAAAACTTTGGAATATAAAAATGGAAAACTGATATGTTATTATCATTTTTTATTTTTACAAAAGAGAGCCGGAGAGAGAGAGAGCTTTTATTTAATTATTCTTACTATTTATTATTTGAAGATTTAGGTATAACGTAACATACGTAATGCTTGGTAGTTATTAGTTGTCTGGTTGACTAGTTTATTTTTGTTAGTTAACTGGTTTCTCGGTTAAATTTAGTTTTGTTTGATATTGCAAGTGATAATTGTATAATTCTCATGAAATGTGTGCTTTTATCTTATCTGTTGTTTTATTTTTTATATTCTTGATTTATTTAGTAAATGAATTTAGGACATTTAATAAATGGTAAAGTAGAGAAAACCAACTTTATTAATATAACGTTGGTGTAAAAGACTTAACCCATAACTAAGGGCATGCATAGACCAAATAAGGATTTAATTTAAATTTATGTTTCTTTATTATTAACTCATCTTGATTTCTTTTTTTACCATTAAATGGTAGAGAATTTTTTTTAAAGTTTATATTGTGAAGCTTATGAAAAAAAAAAAAAAAGAAAAAAAGTTTGTTATTCTTTTTAATTAATTTTTTAAATTATTTTTTGACCTTTTGTCTTTTTTTTTTTGCTGTTGCTGTTGTTGCTGTTGTTGTGTACTTATTTTGAACACACTGTTGTGTCAGAGGGTGGTTGTTCTTGTTTTAGATTATAAAAATGTTTCAGAAGTTTTAATGACAATGTTTCTTGTTATGTTTTTTTTTGTTCTGTTTTCGTTTTCATAATTGAATTGGTACCTTTTTTAGAGAATTTTTATGTTGTTTGCTATTTTATAAATTATTTTTTTTGTGTTTTAGAGAACGTGAAATAATATATTTATTTAATTTATTTATAACAACAATTATAACCATTTACATTTTAATGGATTATAAAGAATTTTTGAAGCAATTACTAATTAGGCTATCAAAAAATAAAAATATATTTTATTTTTTTTTAAAACACACATCACATATGAGACTAATATTTCACTTGAGACACTACACATATATTTACTCAGTTATTTTTATTAGTATAATATTTTGGTTGTTTTATCATTTTGTTGGTAGTTTTATATGGTAAATAAAGGTTTATTCGGTTATTGTTTGACTGGTTGGTTAGTTTTTTGGTAGAAAATAACAGACAGACAGTATAACATAAACCACGTCATTTATGTGCTTGTCTGACTGTTTGCCTGCCTACCTAACTGATTTGTATCAAGAGAGACTTTACTCTTACCATAGAAATAAATACGAAATATATTTCATTTTTATATTCATAAAATGTTCTTTTTTTCACTATTAAATTATTCATATAGTAGAAACTAACTCTGTAGTGTATGTGGATACGTTCGTTATCCTAATTGAAGAGTATTATATAAATCAACCATTTATACCCTATGTTATATTTGTTTATTATTCAATAATTATTTTAAAAATTTGTTACAAAAATGAATTTTTAAATAGCTGATTAATTTCTTAAGATAAAAATTAAATTGTTTCTTATTTATTTTTATATGTGCCGTTTGCATAACAAAATTATTTATATATATAAAAGATTAGACAATTTGCTATTTTCAGGGTTGTTTGTTCTCTTCTTGTTTATAAGTTGTATGTTTCTTCTGTTTTTCTTTATTTCTTTTCATATGGTATATAAATTTCGGGTGAAGAAAATGTAGGCCAAAAATATATACATAAATGGCTCATCGTTGTTTGATTTTTCTTTTTTTTGGTTGCCAGCTTGTTGTAGGCGACTATATGGTGGTATTTACGCATTTATGTTGAAAGATCATAAATATTATAAAACCAAAGTTAGAGATCTTGGTATGGTTTTTACTTGTTTGTTTGGTTTGTTTAATTATTTATAATAAAGAATGAATATATTATGATTAAACTTTCTTTCTGTGCTATTTTTTTATTTATTTATTTTTTTTTTTGTATTCAATTTACAAAATGATTATATATTTCGTGTTATATATTTATAAGGTAATTTGTTATAAAGGCAAATTTATTAAAAAGGTTTAAGCTGCTGTCACGTTTGTTTACTTGTTTTTCAATTCAAACAATACATTCAAATGTTGTTAAACAAAGAAAATTAATTAAATTATTTAGATTATATGAGAGATTATTGTATTTCCTGTTTTTTTTTTTTTTTTTTTTTGATAAGAAATAAACATTTTTCTTCTGTCTATATGTAAATTTGATTTTTTTTTTTGGAATTAAAATATAACGTTTTTCTGACATAATTTCAATCAATAAATTCGTAAAATGATCTTTTAAATATTATTTATCGTATAGATGCTACGTTATTACAGATTTATTCACTTTATAATACTCTTAATAAATTTAATTATTTTTCCTTCTTTTTTCGTAAAAATGAAGTAAAGGCAAAAATTTGTAAAGTATGGTGTTGTTTCTATATATAAAGCCGTCTTTATATTTTTGCAAAAAATATAAACATTATTTTATATCCGTAAAGTTTCGATACTAAAGTTGCAAAATTAACTTTGGTTGTTGTATATTGCTAAATAAGCGATACTTTAGAGATCGTAAATGAAATAAATTAAAATTATATAAAACCGTATACAACGTATTCTTAGGAAATAAAACTGAAATAATGTCTGTGAGGATGGATATCTGTAATAATATATGATAAAAAACTACTAAGCATTTATTTTAAAAAGAAATAATATTATCAGCACTAAAGGATAATTTTTATTAAAAAAATATATATAAAAGTTTTTGTCAATTTATTCATCTAGTTTCGTTGGGAAATGTATCACCATAAGCCTAAATGGTATAACCAATTATCAAAACACCAATAATCTAGAAGTTATAAAATTTTTTTGAAATTTTTTAATTGATAGCAGTTAATACTTTGATTTTTTTTTTGTTGTTTATTTGGTTTCACCCTTATTTTAAAAGGGAAAATGCTCGTTAAACTTTCTTGAAAGCTTTTTAATTAATTTTTAATCAGTTTTAAATATCAAAGTAATTATTTAATGTGTATGGAACGTTTAGATAATTTTAATTTTTTTTTTGTTATTTAGGAGTATATTGATAAGCATAGAATGAATGAAATTCTCGTTTACCCTTAAATTATTATTTATGCAGTTTCTTTTTTTTAATTGTACTAATTTTGTCTTTATTATTTACTCACGACCACGACCCTTGTTTACATATAATAAATGCACAATTGATATGCTATGCTAATACATATAATTAGTAACGAACTACTGACCACAGCAAGTAATTAAATGTCACAAGTACAATCGATAAATATTTAAACGAAGTCAAACAAAGCAATAAAAGTTGAATAATATCATCTTTAATATTTTTGTTATGCAAATACTTTTTTTTTGTCTGATTTACCATAATTTCATATTTTTATTTAGTTAAATTATGCTTTATTTTCTGTGTAGTAAAGAGATTTTTTTTTTGTTTTTATTAGTGGTTTTGTGGTGGTTGAGTTCTTGCGCTAGACAATTGCTTATTGGACTTGAAGTATTTAAATTAAATTAAATTACCGGTATAATAAAACAATAGAAAATTTAACATTAAAATTGAGTGCATAAAGAATTTTAGTGTTTCATTCATTCATTTGTAGCGAGAAAAATGTTAAATTTACTAGTAAATGTGAAAATTATGCTAATTAATGCTTAAAAATTTTAAATTTTCTTTTTGTTTGTTACACAGAAATTCCTGTTTTTAATTCATTTAAAAAACAAGTTTTTTTTTGTCTCTAGTCATCCTCCCTATCTTTTGTAAAACAGATAATATACTTTCAGTTTTTTTAATTTTATTTAAATCCTAAAGTAATTTTAATGCTTAATGGTTTGCTACATTAGAAGTATTTGTACTATGTGTATTAAAATTAATCCTTTGACGTTTACCCACCACCACCAAAACTTACTGATTTTTGGAAACAATTATTATTATAATTATTATAAATGATATTTTATAATTAAATTAATGATTAAAAAAAAAAAAAAAAAAAATCACTCAAAATATTTAATTAATTTTATTTATTTTATTTTTGTTGTTGTTTAAACTCACTAAAATATTTTACCACTAAACCCACACATCAAAGTTGAATTAATTATTATTTCAAAAATGAAAAAAAGATATAAAAAAATTAAATAATCATAATGTTATTAGATAAAAATCGATTTATTTATTTTTTTTTTATTCAATATGACTGAAAATATTGTTATTATTTTGTGTTCAAATTCTCTCTAATGTTATTTATTCGTTATAGTTGGTTGGGTTTGGGTAGTTCCAATGGGTGTGCGTTGCTAAAGCTATTTTGCTTGTTGTTGTTTGTTGTTTTATAAATTTCATTTTTTTATGTGGATATGTGTGTAAAGCGAGCGACATGTTTATGCATAGCTAGATTGATTTGAATACTTGGAATGAAGTTTTGGGTATATGATTACAACCCCATTTGTTATTATTTCACATTTTTATTAGTATTTTTTTTTTATTATTATTTTTTTTTTTGCTACTTGAATCGAAAGCTCTATGAATTTATGTATTGCATAATAGAATCAGCAACCAACACACTTTATTATTATTATTTTTTTTCATTCCCAGACAGCGGAAACATAACGAAATTTTTTCAAGCGGGAATTTTTTTTTTTCATTCGTTGAAGAGTTATTAAGAAGGAAATTAATTGGGTTTTCTATTGAATTAATGTGTTGACATGATTTTGTCAAAGGTTTTAATCATAATTATTGCTTTCTTTAATATATGAACCATGTGTTTTAAATATATATATATTTTTTATTTTTCTTATTTATGTTTTGTATGCTATCTGAAATTAATAATTTTTATATTTTTATAATCTTGTTTAATTAATTAATTTAAAAAGAAAATGATTTTTTTATCATTTTAACGGATAATACATTCAATCAATTTTTGCTTGTGCTAATACAGCTGCTGCTTTTTGCTCTGCTATAAATAATAATTTAATTACAAAAAAATATATTTATATAAAATATAAAATTTGTGTTTCTTGATCCCATGGATTAGTGAATTTTAATCAATATTTATTTGTTTTCTCGTTTATTTTCCATCGTTGTAATTTTGATGCAACTGTGTTGTGCTGTGGTACTCTGCTGATTCTGCTTTATTCGTCGTGTTTATAATTTATTTATTTGTATTATATATACTTCTGGAAATTTTTGAATGGTGTTTTTGTTTTTGCTCTTTGAGCTATTTTGGTTACATATTTTGCTATAAATATATACCAAAGTCATAAAAAAAAATGAAAATGAAATGAGCGAAAATAAATTACGTGTACTGCTGCCCCGCCTTTATACTGTCACAGCAAAAGATAAAAATAAATCTAAAGAAGAGTATATTCTATATATGTATATAACAAATAAATCCACCCAAATATTGTTTTGATATTTCTTTAGATTTATTTTTAACAGAACCGAAAGCTACTAAATGATTATTTTTGTTGATGTGTGTTACAAATTCTATTTAAATTATTTATTAATTTGCAATTTGATTTTTTTATTTTATTACATAAAGAGCTTTTTATCAAAGCTTTTTTTAACCTATCGCCATCTGTGCTTAAACGAAATGAATTAACAATTTATTTTTGGTGGTGAATATAACAGAATTGTGTCTTGGACAAAGAAATTCCTTCATTGCTTGTGTGCCATGATTGAAATAATTTTGTGGAAATTAAATTATTCAGATGGTTGTTTTCTGTACTATAGGGGTTGATTACATTTTCAAAATGTGTTTCTTTTCGGAATGAAAATATTTGTTAAGTTGTCGCTGCAGTATGTTAAAAGAATGTTTTGTTGCTAAACGTAAGGGTTGTAAATGGAATAAGGGTTTATATATGAAAAAACATTTTATTTTTTCTTTCTTTAAATTTAAGTTGAACCGTTTAATTTATGCATGATACTTAATAATTTTAAGTATATTTGATATACTTTTATCTGAAGTAACTGTTATAAGTCACATATTTATTTTTTTTGTTACTGCGTTGCTTGTACGATGTTTTTCTATCGTTAGAAAAATGAAAAGTCTTGAAAATTAAATGTTAAAGAAATTTGCATCCTCTGCACAAAAGTATAAACGTAGAACATAAGGAAAAATATAAATAAATAGAAGCATAAAAACATTATATATTTTCTATTTAGTTTAAACGGAATTTTTTTTTTTTATATTGTCGTTAAGTTGTAAAATGGAAAAGAAAAGAAAAGAAACGAAAAGAAAAAAAAAAAACACACAAAGAGAAAATGAAATGAAGAGTTGTTATGAATAAAAAGAAATTTTAAAGTTTTTTATCCTATTGTTTTGTTTCTTGTTTGAAAAAGCTTCTTCATGAAGTAATGCGAAGTTTCTTCTTCTTTTTTTTTTTTTTGTAGTCTTCAGTTTTTATTCTTAAGTTGCTATTCAGGTGGAGGACTGTATAGTTGGAGATGAGAAGCAATTTTCTTCTTCAAAAAAAAAAAATTATTAAGAGTTTTTCACTTATAAATTGAAGTATTTTTAAAAACTTTAATTTTTTTTTTGTTGTTATTTATTTTTATAGTTCTTTCATGATATAATTTGTTAAAAAAATACCAATGGTTCTAGTAATGTTACTGTGTTTATAGCTTTTATTAATACGGTTTGATAAACACTGCATTGTACCGATATTAATTAATCATATTTAATATAGAATTATCGTAATGTTAATTAACTTAAAGTAAGTCTTCTGTTTTAAAATAAACGACCGTCGCGATGACTATGCAAGAATGTTTCAGACACTCTTAATGGTTTTCAGATAAAATTCATTTAAATCTATGAAAGTTTCATACAACTAGAAAGCTGCATCTCGAAAAGAAATTTATTATTAATAAATTAGTAATATTTATTATAAAGATAAAATATTATTTATAAAATTTATTATTTATATACACATTTGTAACATGCATTATGATAAGACACTTGGTATGTGTAAATATTGTATATTATTGTACATTGTTTACTTATTTATATAAAAGTTATGCTGTATTGTCTTCGTTATGCGCTAGAGAAAACAGGGTCAATCCAATGATATATCCTTAACACGTACCATTCAATATATAATGTATACTGCCCTATGACCATAACATATCGTTACATATATTTATGTATTACATAGATATATTGTTGGATGAAATAATAACACCATCAATAGAGGCAAAATAAGAAAATAATAAAATAAAATCAACAAAAAGCAATAACAGTAGCAGCAGCAGCCAGCTATAAAGGGAAATAATAATAATAATAAAAAAAAAAGAAGCTAAAGTTAAAGGTCATCATCTAGCATCTAGATGAATATCGAAGTAGGAAGTAGTAGACAAAGTGAAATTTCTTCTTTTTTTATTTTTTTATTATTAATTTCTGTTTTTTATTCTTGTTTAATAAAAAGGGATTTTAAACATATTTTCTCTCCTCAAGCATCCTCAACAACATATATTTATAAATTTTTTTTTAAACAATAATAATTTGTTCGATGTTTGTTTTTTATTTTCCTCAAAAGTCAGTCTCCGTGCTTTTTATACGGGTTCTAGGATATTTATGTTTGCAAATATCTAAACCTCATATTACAATAACCATGTATTGGTTTTTAAGCTTATTTTTTTTTGTAAAGCAAATTTAAACAAATGCAAATTATTGATGTAGAAAAAAAAAAAGAAAGAAAGAAGATTTATTTTCCTTGAGAATTTATTAAAAATTTACTTGTTTGGAAAAATATGTTAGAAATGTGATAAAAATGGGTATTCCATTCTCTCTTTTTTTTTTACCATTCTAAAAGAATTATTATTGTTGTTGATCGTGTTCTGCATTTGCTAAAGGCAAACATAATTTCATTTCTTAATCTTTTTTTTTGCTTTCTTAGTTATTAAAGAAATTATGTGAAATATTTAAAGGAGCTGTAGAAGAAATTTTCATTAATCAATACATTATGCAATGTTTTTGTAATAGAGAAATTCCCAGTGTGCACCGGTCACTTGGTATGTTTGCTAAATGTTTTTGTTGTTTCGAACGATTATAAAATAAAAATAAAATAATAAGCATAAATCTTCTTCTGTTATTGGTTGGTAGATTTTTCTAAATAAATAAAAGAAATATGCTTACACAAAATATAAACTAAAATAAAATATGGGGAACAGAAAATGTAAAAAGCGTAAAAAATGTAAAAAAAAAAACCCCTAAAGCCAAAAGGAAGTTAATAAATCAATAGTTCGATTAGATATTATACGTTATATGTTTACTTTGGCTACATATTTTTCTAATAAATGTTTTTATTTTTTTTTTGTTATTTAATTTTCTTGTATCCAAATTGTTTATTTTTTTTTAACTATTTTTTGTTTATGAATAAAAAATTTGATTTATGTACATTTTGAGGGTTTTTGTTTCTGAATTTTATTTAATATTTAATCGTTGAATCAAATAATTTTGCAGCGCTCTATTTCTATCACATTTACTAGCGTTCTAGTTGAGAAATGTCGTATAACGAAGTGGTCATCACTTGAGAATTGACTGTATACGATAATTTTTCATATTTATATTTAATATAATCTTTTATAAAATATTTCTATCATTGTGACCATCATCATTATAATCATCATCATTCATATTTATTATAATATTCCCAAGAAGAATCTCACGGAATAATGGTGTTAAACAGATTTGTTTATTCCTTCCCCGTTTTCAAGTATTTACAAAAATGACAAATGACAAAATATTTTTCACATTTTTAAATAAAATTATAATTTTTAATAATATAAATAATAATAATAATAAAAATAAAAAAAAGGAAATTTTTCAATTTACCTTGTGAATGGTAGTTACCGTAACAAACAGACGCAGCATGTAATATAATTTTTTTTTGTTAAATATTAGCATCAACGTCAACGTCAACATTAACATTAGCATTAAAACAAGAGCAGAGTACCTGAATAATAATAATAAATAAAATGGTAAAAAATTGTATTATTTGTTGTTGATGGGGTTGTTGTAGGTAGGATTTCGGTACTAGTGTTATGTTAAATAATAATTTTGTTCCAGATAATGGTGGTCGCGAATAATAGTAAAGAAAAAAAGGTGTAAAGTAAATATGGTAGAATATTTAACCACGTCCTCAAATATTAATATTAACGTTTTGGTTATGGTTTCGTATTTATACTTGCTGCTGCAAACTTTGTCTAGGATACACAGTTTAGTATTTTCATGTTATTTAACTCTACTTAAATTTGCTTCTTTTTTTTATGTTTTTTTGTTGGCATTTTAATGCTTTGGTTATGATTTCCATTTTTTATTTTGTTTCATAAAATAAACATTATAGTAAACATGATTGTGTTTTTATGTAGATTATATCGTTTATTTAGAGATGAAAATGTGCCGTTTGCTTTCTACTACTATTATTACGTCGTTGAATAGTTTCTTTTTCGTTGAGGAAAAACATTAATTTTTTTTTTATTGTTGCTGTTTTAATGAATTTTTGTTTATTTTCTCCTCCTTGGTGAATACATATTGTTTTTGTTATTTTAAAATAAACATTTTTCGTGGATATTTATTTAAGAAATTTTTATTTCAACTAATTTAATTTCTTTGTGGTGTGGTGGTGGTTTGATAGAAAAATAACGTCAAAAATGATTTATTTATGTTTATTTGACGGATCTTTTTTTTATTGTCATTAGTATTTATTAAAGCTTAGTGCTTAAGTATTTACTTTTGAATAATGTTTTGTGTTGACACATAAACTAAACAATTTGATGAGATTAAAGATTGTAATGTAAAACTATTTGTAATAATAAATATTCTCTATCCATCATTGATTGCTCGATTAATTTTGAAGTTTTAACATTTGAGCTTTAAATTAAATCAAATGGTGATGATGACTAATGTATCAACTAATCGATCTAAAAGTTTTTTTTTTTTTGCTAATCACTGCGATATCCAATATCGTTGTCACACATCGCCATCACCCAGTTTTTTTTATGTATATATGCTTAAAAAATAATTACAATTTCCACAAAAAAAAAAATAAATAAATTAAAAAAATGTAAAAATAAATTTTGTTATAATGAGTAAAACTTTATGATGGAAATTTAATTTAATTTTTATTTTTTGTGACGCGGAGATAACGTTTTAAAACTTGCTTCAAAAAAGCGTTTTAGTGTGTTATTTAATAATAAAAAAAAAACGTATGCAATGGATGTTGTATTGTTGTTTTATTATAAATAATAAAAAAATATTTATTAATATACAAAATAAAAAAAAAAGTTAATATTAAATGCTTATAAAGTTGTGAGTAATGAGTTTTTTTTGTATTTAATATAATAAACCGTAAAATAAAACATAATAAAAATGCATTTTTTTATTTCTTGTAAAAAAAAGTAGCTTTTTAAAAGCTTCCTGTTATATTCAGATAATGTTTGCTGTTTATTTTATGATTTTTATTTTTTTTTTTTGACTTGTTTTTATCGCACTGTTTTAATTAATCAATTAATTAATTTATAGATAAATAGTGTTTTATTATGTTAGGTATACATTAAGTTAATCAAAGTAGATATGTACATATATCCTGGTGCATTTTAATGATGATATTAATATTCCTCGACATACTACTGTTTTATTTTAATTTAATGAATAATTTCCATTGAAAATATAAAATTGTTATTATTATTATTATTATTCTGCTTAGCTAAGAAAATGTACCTTTTATATATTTATTTTTTGCTTAGAAACTATTAACTAATCATAATATTTGTGTAATTAATACATTATATACATATATAAAACAACATGAAACATTTTTTCACCCTACTTTTGTGTTGAATAATAATAATAATATTATTGTTTTAAAAAAAGGATGGTAGAGAATGTTCTCTATATATCTAGTAAACTTTATTAAAATAAATATAAATATTTAACAAAACAATTAAATTATTTAAATTTTTACCATGTAGTATTTTTTTTCTTGTTTAACTTTGTTGTGTTTCCTCTTAATATTTAAGTCAAATAATATTTATACATCAACAAACATCATGATCAAAATAATAATCATCATCATCCTTTTATTATTATTATATTCTTTAAAAATATAAGCAGCTTATGTGTTTATTACAATGAAATGAAAAATTATTATTTTTTTTGTAATAAATTTATTTAATTTTATTCTTCGTTTATTTATTTTTATTTTTCCTGTTTGGAGAAACTTTTTCTTGCGTAGAGTATTTGGATTTTATTTAAATATTTATTTAGTCATGTTTTTAATCTGAAAAGCTTTGAGTTAAATAAAAAAAAAAAGGAAAAACGAAAGGAGACTAAACAACAGAAAACATGATGTTCTCTTATAATTTATTATGAAAATAAATATTATTATTTTGTATAAAGCAATCAAAATATTGTCAATTCGGTAATGTAATGTTAATCGGATTTTATTTAAATGTAAATTCATAATAATATTTTGTTAATAATTTTGCTTTGTTAAATTTCAATATTTTTTTTGGTTTTGTTTTGTTTTTTGGGCGTTTTTAATTACTTTTAAGTGTTGTTTTGAGTTGTTTTTAATTACTTTTTCTTGTTTTTTCGAAAAATATTAAATATTCGTAGTGGTGGGTAGATAAGCAGTGCTATCCGTGATTTATTTAAATTTTTTTTTGTTTGAGAAAACTGTTGGATAAAAGTTTAATTTTTTATTATTGAGTGTTTTATTTTTAATTTCACTCAACATTCATTTATTTGGTTTTAACTTTCAAAAAGCTCTAAATGTGTATTTATTTGAAGTATGACAGGCATTCTGTATCTGTTATCCTTTTTTTTTATTCCTCCATAATTTTAATAAACAAATATTTTAACAAAAAAACACGAGACTACTAACTAATGTAAAAAAAAAACACTCAGCGAAATAAATTTTCTTCACCGAACGCATGATCAGTGGATGCTGTGCTTTCTGTAATATAATTTAAATGATTCAACACTAGTGTCGCTGATGTTGTTTAAGTGAAAAAATATTTTTATTAAAAAAAAAAATGTTAAGGTTTGGCATGTTTTTCAGCCTCTGTGATGTTGTTGCTATTGTTGGCGCCTGTTTTCTCATTTGATAATAAAAAAAAAGAAGAAAATTTTACTCTGAAAGTTATTTCTGATTAGAGAAAATCTAGATCATATTAAAGAGAAATTTTGTCTCTTTCACAGAAAGTTTTGTTTTGTTTTTCTTTTTTTTAATGTTAAAAAGTACGATAAGAGTAGAATAATTTGCATTGCTCTTCTCATCTCGTTTTATGTTATCTCGCGGTACATATTTTCTATCTTTTTTGTTGCTACTATTACTACTATTATTATTATTATTATTATTATTATTATTATTATTATTAACATCGGGAATAAGAAAACAAAAACAAAGGCAACAATAACATTTACAGCTATAGTAGTAGCTACAGCAGCAGCAGCATCAGCAGTAGCAACATTACAAAAAATGTTAAAAGCCCAAATATTTATGAAGGATAAAAAATTATATACATATATAAAAAAAATCTCATTTTTCTAACTTTGAACCCTCTTTTTCGTTGTATAGTCAGTTTGATTTGAACACGGTTATTGTGCGGACGAGTAATAGCGTATACGGATATTACGTCACAGTCATCGATTTAATTTTTTTTTTATTTAGTTTTGTTGATTTTTATTCTTCTTCTTTTTGTTTTTATTCTCTTTATAATTAATTAAATGATTAATAAGAGTAAAGGATCATTAGTGACAACATGTGCTAAATAGTGAATTGTGTTCCATAAAAGTTTCTTTATATTGGATTTAATAAATAAAGTGGATAGAAAAACTGCGTATGGATTTAAAGAAAAAGTTGTGCTTTTTTAGCATAAAATAAGTGCAAAATAAAAAATTGTAATCTTTGTCGACTCAATTTTTGTAAATTATTTTAATGTGAGCTTTAAAAGCGTCGCCTATTTAAAAATGCTTTTTATTTTTATTAGCTAATTTAATTTTATCTTTTATTTTTGTTTTTCGGTTGTTGTTTTTCCTTTGAAAAAATTCCCATGTGCTTTGTTTTTTTTGTTTCTTACGTTAAGTAAAACATTTTCTCGTTTTTTTTATTTTTTGTTTATTTATGTCTCTACTGCTGCTTTTTTATACGGTTGTTAATTTTTTAGGGAGAACATTTGTTTGTGTTGAAAACCGAAGATTTTGCTTTTTTATTTTTGTTTTGTTTTTTATTTTTATTTATGTGTGCTTTAGGCACGTCGTTTTACTTAATTATTTTGTTTTTCATTAATTGATTTTGTGTATTTTGGTAATTAAAAATTTGTTTAAAAAATTCATAACGTATTGTGTCATGGTTTTATAGTTTTTTTTTTTATTAATTAAAATTTAATTTTTTTTAATAAAAACTTTTCGTGATCTGTTTCATAATTATTTATTGACATTAATTATTAATTGTCATATAGAAAAATAATTATTTATTTATTGTCTTATCAGAGTTAATTTAGTTTACAATACTAATTAAAATTAATTTTTCAAGGCTTCATACTATAAACATTATTTTAAACAATATAAAATATAAATTAAATTAATTAAAATAGAGAAAAAATTATAATTATTATTTAAATAATTAATTATGCCAGTTTTAAGCTTTTCTATTATAATTGCCTTTCATAAATAATACTATTTTAATTATTATAAATTGAAGCTTTAATAAATAATTATGCCTATAATTTAAAAACATACAAATATATATTTTGAACGTGTTAAACTTTTTATATTCCAAGAATTTTTAATTAATATTATATGTCAATAGCATTGTTGTGTGTGTTCAATTCAAATTCATCTTGTTTAAAACAAAATAATTTGCAAAAATTAATGATTTGATTTAAAGCATAGAAAAGATTTCTATTTACTGATTTTCTAAAAGTTTTTTTTTCCAATCATTTATTAGTTTTTCCATAGAATCTTTTATAAACCATAGTGTACAATAATTATTATTTTATGCTTACATTTTTTTTACTGTAAATTCTTTGCATCGCACTAGATTCATAGTTTCGGATTCTATATCAAAAAATAATAAACATATAACTAACTATTACCAGGCGTCTCCATATGTTAAGCTTTTTTGTTTTAGGTTTTTATTTATTTAATTATTAAATAATAATTTTTTATTTTAATTTTTCTCTTTCTCTCTCTCGCTGTTTGTTAAAGTTTTTATTATTTTTATATTTCATGCTTATTAATTTATGTTATATTGTAAAGTGCTTTGCGGTCTGCTAAATAAATATAATTTTATAACACAAATAACAATAATAATAAAAAATGTGTAATAATATTTTTATTTAATTTTTTTTTTGTAAACCTTTTTCATCGTAAATTCAATTATTATTATTGGTTTTTGTATTATTATTTATTTTAATGTGAGCAGAAATGAATTAGAAAATTTTTACTGTGCTATAAACATCTGTCTTATAAATAATTTTTAAGATTAAATTGTTTTAAAATTTATATATATATAAAACCTGATAAAACAAAAAAATGGGAAATTATTTATATAAAATTTCATCTTTTTAAGGGATTTATTTATTTATTTAAAATTATATGAAAAGAAAAAAAAATTAAAAACAGTAAAAAAATAAATAAAACTCAGGTGCTAAATTTCACTTTGGATAATGAATATAATAAATAATTATGATGGAAACTTTTATAGTTTTGGGATTGTGCTTTGTTTTATATGAGGCATTAGATTTATTTCAAGGTTGTTATCATCGTCAACAACAATTACAGCAGCACCAACAACCACCATTATTACAAAGTGACGACGATGATAATGATGTTGTTGATTTAAATAATATTATTAATGTTGAAAATAATATCAGTGCTGTTAAAGATCTAAAAACTTTCATTATGGATGAAAATAGTAATGTTTTGATTGAAAATAATGGAAATAACAATGAAAAAATATTTTCTATATCTTAACAGTGTTAAATTCGTGTACTTTGGACAAGTTATTAAATAAAAAAAAAAAGTAAAAAAAAAATAGTTCTATCAATGTGTGTGGTGTGAATAAATTCTACAAAAATTAGATTTTTTTGTTAAAATCATGCTAAATGTGTTGTTTTAATTCTTATGGATTACTAAAATATTTGTGCTTTCTATTTGTTACGAAATAATAAATAATAAATAAATAAGTAATAAGTAGGTAGAGAGCTTAACTAATAAAAACATAATCAACGTATATTTTAATTTTATAAAATAATTAGTCGATTTCCATTTTTCTATTTTATTATTCAATTCAATAATAATTTCTTTAATCAAACAAACTGGAAATGATTAAAATAATTTACAGAAATTATAAATAAAAAAAAGAGAAAAGTATACGAATAGAAAATTATCCGATTTAGGAAAATATTCAATGAATTCAATGAACTGAATTATTGGTCTTGCGAATAAATCAAATAAAATATTGAAATAAAATATTAGAATAACGGAAGCGATTATAAATAAAAAAAAATTCCCTTTACAAAGTGACAAACATTTTATTTTGCGTCATAAAAAAAAGATGAAGAAGAAATTATTTCCTCTTTTGTGTTATGCATTTATTCAATCTGTTGAAACAAAAAAAAAAGTATAAAAATAAACGAAAAAGCTTAATTTAAGGATTAAATGTAGATAAATCGTCATTTTGAAGTTATTTTAATTACATAAACAAAAAAAAAACTTATAACAGAAGTCAATAATTTTATCAGTTAAAAAACTTTTTCTTGGACTGTTATTTAAATATTTAATTTCATGACAATTTAAGCTTTATTTATTATAAGAAAATAATTATTTTTTCAATAAAGATAATATTAAGTTTGACAGTTTTATTGTTTTATAAATCGAATATTTATAGAGTTTTGTATAAAAGCACGCGATGTGCATTTCTTATTTAATATATATGTATATCTTACAGTGGTTACAATTTCGTTTGGGAAAATAAAATGTGAATAAAGTTAAATTATCTGTAAAAGCTTAAAAAAGAATGTTTACTTCCGTTTTTATTTTTGTAATGATGAAATTCATAGTCTTGAACTTTATTTTGCAATGAAATTAATTTTAATACTTCCGATATTGGTGTTGAGTATTGAATTCATGGAGCTTTTTTACTCTAATACATGAAAACATCCTTTTTTTGATACTTACATTCTTTGAAATGTTAATTAGAAATTAATTAGAAATTTTCTGTTTTATTATAGCATTAATAAAAGGAGTTACTTAGTTTTTCGTTTTTATTTTAGATAAAAATAATTAAAATTAAAATTAAACATTTTTCCGGTTTAAAAGCCAAATATTTGACAATTTAATTAATTAATTAAATGACAATTCCAATCTATGTGGTTAATGTTTCTTAGATTTAATTTTTGTGAATAAAATATTGTTTTAGAATTTTGTCAATTGTTAGAGATTATGTGAAATATGTGGGTTTACAAATTATTATCTAGCTGATAACTTTTTACTTTGCATAGTTTAAAGTTTAAAAGTTTAATAGAAAAGCATCTTGATAAAAGCAGATAAATTAAGTTAGAATTAATTAATTTATGTTATATCAAATTAATTATTAAGTAATTGCAACTGTATGAAGAATTATTAACAATAATATTAATAATGGCAGTTTTGAGGTTGTTTACCACATATTTTACAAAATAAACTGAAAACTTATATATTTCAACATTTACCATGAACATAATTTATTGAACCACATATTTCAACTAACAGATATTTCAGATTTCATAATAAATATATATTGTTTTTGAAACATAGTTCCGCTTTACTCTTGAACAACAATAAATGCTTTAATAAATAAAATGTTTGTCACTTGGGAGAATATGATAAAAAAAAAAGTTTTTTTATATCATTAATACAATTATTATTAAAATTGTTTATGAGAAACATAATAATGTTTCTTTTTTTAATGCTTTTCAGTATTTAATAATAATTATTTCTTTGAATGTAAAGAGATTTTACAATCAAAAGAAACGCGAGCAACATAAAAAGAAAATATTAAAGACATTAAACAAAAAAATCAGAAATAAAAATGTAAAGATAATTAATTTAAAAAGATTGAAAAGAAAAGTTAAAAGCTCATAAAGTTTGTTACGCTCCTTTTTATTTTTTTTTGTTTTAATTTTTATTTATCTTCGTATTCTTCTTTTTTTTTTTTTTTTTTTTCCTTATAATGACATTAAAGTAAATAACAAATATATATAGTTAAAATAATAATAACATAACCAAAATTATGTATTACCGTACACAATAGTCACGTTTATTATTTATACGAGCAAAAAAAAAAGGTATAATATAATCACAATTTTGTTCGTTACAATTTTGTTTGGCTTTTGTTGTTTTGAAGCTTTTGGTTAATTTATTTACTACTTTTGTTGGTTGGTTCATGTTATATGAAAATCCCAACCATATTATTAGATGTCATAACAAAAATAAAAATGACTGTTTGATGATCTGTGTATCATTAAAATGTTGTTGTGCTGTTAAAATAGTAAAACTAAAACTAAACTAATAAAAATTAAAAAAGAAAAAAAAACTTTATTAAAAAAAACAGAAAGTAATATGGACTCGTTGGAACGTTTAATGCGTGCGGCACCTTTACCGCCTAGTTTACCAGGGTCCCAAGGGCATCGTCGGGCTCTGGTACACGCATCTTTAGCGTCAGCTGTCGGTAGAAAAGGACGTCATCTTACAGGAACATTTTGCCTTACCGGTGATACAATGGAAGGAATAATACAGTGTTTAGTATTTTTAAAAGCTTTTTCGGTAAGTTATAAAAGACATTTTTATGTCTTTATGTTTGTTGAAAGTTTTCTTTTATCCTTTTTTGTTGTTATTGTGGTTGAATTAATTAAATTGAAAAATTATGTTCTGTCAAAAAACGTGCAAAGAGGAAACATTGTCAAAGTTAATCAAATCTATATATTTATTTCACAAAGCATAGCACATAGCGAACATAAAAAAAACTTGAATAATGAAAATGGAAATAGTTTACAAGAATTTTGTTTTTTTTTCGTTTTTGTTTCAAAAGCATAAAATATTTATACTTTTGTTAAATAAGAAGAAGAGAAAAAAAAAGTTTTCTGCATTACATACTTTTGGTAGATTAGTTTCATCTGCTGTCAACAATATTTCGCATAATAGAATAAATTAAAATTTTCCTTTCGTTATTTTTTTATTTATTTTATTTAATAAATCAATTTTTTTTATATGTGTGTTAAATGTAATATAAATGATTTGTTTAATAAAAATGAAATAAATAACTAAAGACAGAAAAGTAAAGAAAAGAATAAATAAAAAAAAAAAATCAAATCAAATTATTTAAGAAATGTAATAAAAGTTTACTTTTGTCATAGTTTCGATTCTCTCTTCTGTGGTTTATTGATGTTTCTTTTTCACATAAAATAAGTTTTAGTTTAGTTTCTTTCGACATAGTTTTAATTTTCTTCTTTTATTACATTTTGAAATAACGATGAACTTTTTTTTTTCGGCTATTTAATTTTTTGTTGTGTTTTTTTTTTTCTGTAGGTTAGTTGTCATGCTTTATTTCCTTTTGTTTTCCTTTATATGATAAAAGTTTATTAGACGTGATTCAATTATGAAAAGTAAATATGTATGCTGAGATGAAAATGTTATTATTATTATTATTATTTTTGCTTATTCTTATTATTCTATTAAAAGTTTAACTGTATAAATTAAAATAACAACAAAAAAAAAAATGTACGATGTTTAGCTTTTTTTGCTGTTTTATTAATGCCTTAGCACGAAAAAAGTTGTAATTTTTTTTTTTTTTATCTTACAAGGGAACAAAAAACAGGATATTTTGTTGACCAATTCTTTATATAAAAAATTTAATTTATTCTGTTGTAATAAATTAAAGTAACTTTTATAACACTAATTATCATATAACTTTTTTTCAGACTTTCATTAAAAATATTCTTCTCCGCTTTTCTACTGCTATTTAATAATTTTTTTTAAAAAAAACTTTTATGTGTTGTTGTTTTTTTACGAAGAATTCAAAAATATTGAATTATTAAAACTAATTATAAAATAATTTTTATTATTATGTAAAACGTAAAACGGTGGTATATATTCAGTTTAGTAAACTTTTATAATTGATTGACATACATTTTATACATACATTTAAGTGACATTTTCTCTAATGAATTAATTTAATTAAATTAAATAATTAACCATATGTAACCGAGGTAGTTAAACATTGTTTTTCTTTACATTATATACGTAATATATATATATATATAAAGAAATAATTATAACAATAAATGAGATAGAAATCCCTCATCAATCATTAGGATAGGAAAACAAAAAAATGGTGTTTATATTTCTACAAAATAATTTCGCTTAATCATTTCGTTTATCAGTAAAAACATGACAACTTTTAATTGTTTTTCTTCCAATGTGTTTATATTTCTTGCGTTTTTCTTTTAATTTCTTAATCTTACTAGACGTGAACAAAAAAAAAAAAAAAACAATAACAGCACTTGCATAAGAATAACGAAAATAAAGCTCCTAATAAATTAGAAACATAACCAAAGTGTCTGTCTCTCTGTTTTTATTTTAAATATAAAGTGTTTTTTTATACAGAAAAGCTTCTATTAAAAATAATAAAAGATCAAAACATTTTGGCTTGAGTTTTTCTTGAAAGAAAAATAAACAAATGTAAGCTTCTTTTATTTAGAAATTTAAAAAAAGTAGAAGAAAAATTCAAAGATTTTTACGAAATAAAAAAAGTTGCATTAAAAATAAAAAAAAAAAAAACGAAAATGAAAATACTTTCATTTTAATCGCGAGTTGTATCTTAAACGATTTTTTGCTATCACGATATTGTTGTTGCAATCTCGTTAGATGTTTGATTTTTTTTTTAAATCTAAATCGCACGTAGTGATATTAATGTTTGCATAAATGATAATGAGTGAAGGAAATTAAAAGCAAAAATCTACTACACTGATTAAAGGTAGGTAAAATACGTTTTTTGTTGTTGTTTTTAATTTTTTCCTCTTATTTTCTTTATATTCTCTTTTGCGTTGCAAGATATACCTTTCGGCAATCTAATGTACTGTTAAAATCTTTTGATGCATATTAAACTTTAATACACTTGTTAACTGTTTAATAATTTGGATTAAAAAAAGTGTGTTTTTTACTCTTTGAAAAGCATGATGCTTTATCATCTGTTTTTTTCTTTTTAAAGCTTTTTTCATCATTTCGTTGGTAAACTACAGGAAATTTACAACATTGTGCAATATAACGTTTACTGGAAACGGCCGACGCTACCATTATTTTCTTTATTCTTCTTGTATGTGTCTTTATTTATCAACATTTATCTTATCAACCATTTTACGGTGTTTTTTCTTCTTTTTCTTTTCATTTCTTTATATTCTTGAAAAAAAAAAAAAAATTATAATCATAAAAAAACAATTTTTATGAAGTATTTTTTCTTTTCTAAAGATTTTTTTTTTCTTCTTTTTTTACAAAGTCAAAACAACAATTTATATTTATTAACTTCCTTTACAAATAATTTCAATAAAAGAAAATGAAACTTCGTATTGTTTATTAGCAACCCTACATTTTATTTTTCGTTTTTTCTTCATCGTTTTTATTATTTACGTTATATTATGTATTATGATTATTAGTTGTTTCGGGTAATATAATAACTTTTGTAAACAAACAAATTAAATAAATAAAGCTTGAACATATCTAGGCATTTTATGGTAGAAGGTGGAAAAATATATTTTTACAAATCATTTCACCTTGACTCTATTGAATTATTATTATTATTTTTTTTCTTATATATATTTGTTCGGTTGATATTATTTGTTTAAATCGAAGTCTCGCTAGGCGACTTGTGCTATTTTATTTTTTTTTGTCAGTACCATAATGACGTTATATAATCTACCACCAATAAAAAAATTGAATAAAATCGAAGAAAATAGATAGCAAAATCAAAAAAAATTTAGTAGTAGCCAAAAAATAATATAAAAACTCGATAGTCATTTGATGAAATTCCAATCTCTAAGTGATTCTCTGTTAAGCTTAGAATTTAATAATAAGGGCAAAAAATCGTCTATATATCTTTTTTTAGAAATAAAATACGGTAAACATAGAACGTATGTACATTTGACTCGTTCGTTACTAAATAATAATAATAATAATAATAAAAAAAACTCCCTACAGTGAAAATAACACAGAATCATATAAATTATTTGTCATATAAAACACATGCTGTTATAGGGTGATACCTAAAATGATTTGTGTTTTTTTTTCTCTTTTAATCCAAAATTATTAATAAATATTCATTATTATTTCCTGCTTGTATAATTGTGGTTTTTAATCTGAGACCTTGTTAAATGTTTTCTATAATAAATCAAATAAATTAAGCTACACCTTCTTCTGCTTCTTTTTCCTCATAAAGATAAAACACAAACATTTTGAAATGTGCTTTTTTTTTTTTACAAAAATAAAATCTCCTATTTTCGTTATATTTTTTTTCCTGTTGATAATTTTTCTTAATAATCTTCGATTCTAATTTAGCTTGGTTATATAATTGATGTACTGATTAATAATAAAAATAATAACCATCGCCTGAATACAACATTATTCTAGTTCATTTGATGCTGGGAAAGAAGAAAGAAACATTTGATTGTCATTAATTATGTGTTTTGTTTCCTTTTTTTTGTTATATTTGTTTGTATGTTTTCGATATTATTTGGGTTGACTTTTATGAAATATGTTTTTTTATGCTTTTTTGCTTCTCTATCCGTTTATGAGTATTTTTGTAACATAAGAAAATATCTTTGGTTTTATTGTTTAAAAAAAAAACATATGATGGGAAATTTTTTGCTGTTAAACATAAAATATGTTTTAATGTATGCTTTTTTGAAGTCTATTAAGATTTTTTGCTTCGTCTTAATTTATTTTATGTTTTCATTATTATTTGCACTTTCTTTGTGCTGTACCTTTAATATTATTGTTATTATTATTTTTTTTGTTTAATTTAATGCTTTGCATTCTTGTGATATTTTTACTCGTTTCGTGTGTTTTTATTTGGTTTCTATAAGTTTTTATTTTACTTTTGCTATTATTATTATTATTATTATTATCATCATCATGATAAAATGTCACCCTTAGGTGAAGTAAGGTAAAGTAAAGAACAAAAAAAAAAAAAACAGCAAAGTAATATATAAACATACATCTAAAGAACAATATATGTATTTGTTTATTATTATTATTATTTTGAAATAAAAAAAGAAAACTATTTTAATGGAATGTTAACAAAAAAGCACAATAAACGAATATACAAGAGTTATTTTTTACCTGTTTGTGTTGTTGATGTTACGTTTTTTATTCTTTTATTATTTCAAGTAACTCTTTTTCTTCTTTTGTACTTTTTTCATAATGCGGAAAACTTTTGATAAATTGCTGATGAGCTTTTGGTAGTCATTTTTATAATTTTCATTGTGATAATAATTTGTTGGTTTAATATGAAAAAGAAAAATTTATGTAAAATGGAGAACGGTATTCCATCAGCTTGGAAAACAATATGTTTTCGTTAAAAGAAAGATAGAACACAACGAAAAATGAATATGAATTATTTTTTCACGGAACTGCTATCGAATATTATTGAATTCTATCTTTAACTAGGCGCCTCCACCAGCACATGTTTACTTAAAATTGTTTGTGAAATTCTAAATAATCTTCGAAATCACAAAAGTCATCTGAATTATTTATGAATTATGTTTTTTTTTTCGTTCTTCACTTTACACACTATACACGTAGTGTAATATTATATAAACAAACATAATCATAATAATAACATATAAAATACAAACAGTTACTAAAAAAGCATGAAAAGTCTCTTTCATATATAATTTTTTTTTTATTTTTCTTATTTAATATTTTACTTATTTTTTTTGTATTAGTTTGATTTTTATTTTATTATTTATTTTTTATTATTATTTTTTTTTTTTTGTTATTTTATCATTTACCGTCTCGACGCTATTGCTAGCTAAGCGATCACACAATATAACAGTTCGTGACTCAGTAAAAATGTCTCCACAGAGACTATTGCTTGAAACTTGTTATTGCCATTTATGAAGTGTTTGGTGTTGGCTCGTTTTTTATTATTTCTTTATATTATTTCGTATTTCTAAATGCAAGGATGCTATTTGTATTTTATTTAGTTAACAATTTAAAGCAACAGAAAAAATATTATTCTTGAAACTGAAACAGAACACGTAGTATTTCGATTTATTTCTTTCTTTCTTTTTTTCTCGTTTTACATCTTTGGTTATATATTTTATATCTTTTGTATTTATTTTACGTATTGGTGTATTGAAGAAGTGAGACTTTTTAGTACGTTAATATTTTCTATTCTATTTAATTTACTATATTAATAAAAAGAATAAAAAATTAAAAAAAATGGAAACAAAAGCTTTTTAGAGCTTTTTTTTAAAAAAAAATTGCAATAAATGGTTTAAAGAAATGTATTTTGTGTTTTATTAGTTTTTTTTTATATATATAAATATGAAGACAATTTATATTGTGCGTGTCCTCTTAATAAAATGTCTTTAATGTCGGCTATTTATCAGTGTTATGTTTTGCAAATGTTAAATGGTTATTTAGCGAAGAATATACTCATAGAGGGACTAAAGAAAACAAACAATAAAGAAAAATTGTTGGAAAAAAAAACGATGAACATTAGAAACAGAAAAACATATATGGTATTAAGGATGATGGTTCTGGCAGCAAGCAATAATGGCAAGGATTATTTGAATCATTTAAGAATATTCGTCCCCTTTTTTTTCGACTTTGTTCTCGTGCTTATTTTTTTGTACCACAATTCAATTGCTTTTAAGTTGTTTGGCGTTTTTTTTTTATTTCATTTCTGTTTTATATAGAAATTCTTTCGAATTGGGTGCGGTTATTGTTCGTAAAGGATTTTTTTGCTTTTTTTTTTGTTATTATTTTTTTTGCAAAGTCGTCTCAACTTTTGTGAGAGCGTGTTTATACTTTCACTTTTTATTAACACTTTCTTTTATGGCGATTAAAATTTATTACTTATTATACTAATGGCACAACAATTTATTTTAATTTTTTTAAATTTGTTTGTTAGCTACTTTTTTATTTAAATAATAAAATTAATGTTTTAAACTTATTTTAAATTTTGTGCTTTTCCTGTTATTAAACATTTATCCTATGTACTTTATTTTTAGCAATAAAAAAACATTTTTTTTTTGCTTTGAACATTTTTGTAGTCGTTAGTGCTATTTACATTTGCTTCGTTAAAGTAATATTCAAAGGTGCAAAACGACGTGAATATAAACAAATTATCGTACCACTCCTGATTTTGATGTATGATTTAAAAAAAGAAAATGTTTCTTTTCTATACATTGTGTGTCTTGATAGGCAAAATTGTGATTTATTTATCATTTTTATTTGTAAAATAAATTGTCAAAATAATAATAATAATAATAAAAGGGAAATAAATCATTCTTAGCTTATGTGTCAAATTTATGGTTATATTTAAATATATAAAATGAAATTGATTGGAAATATTTGTGTGTGCTTTATTTTTAAGTTATTTTAAAATGAGGGAGAGATTTTTATTTTTCTTTTTTGTTTTGTGTTTTTTATTTTGCTATAAATTTGTAGGAGTAAAGCTTTGTGCTATTTTTATTTCAACATACTTTTATTTATTATATTTTTCTAGGTAAAATGAAATTTGCGGCGAAGCTTTTATTTGCTTTATAAATAAACTTAATTAACATATAAAACCTAAATTCTTCTTTAGTTAATTAAGTTCGACAGCTTTACTGAAATTTCTAAAATAAATATTTAATTTTTCTGTTTAAAAATCATTTTTATAATTTTATTAGGAAAAAATAAAAAAATATGTCAAAATGAACTTCATAAAGCGGTAAAGCTTTTCTATTTTAAACTCTTATCTTTTTTATACAAAGATGAATATGTGGTGTTAAAGGATATACCAAGTTATAAAGTTTGTTTGCCTTTGTGATAGATTAATATGATTTATAAGAAATAAACTTGATTAAACATTTTTTTTTTTGTTTATTATTATTATTATTATTTTTATTTGATTTTTATCAAATTCAAACCTTTAACATAATTAGTTTGTCGTTAGGCTTAAATGTCACAAAAACCATGTTAACCCTTTATTTATTTATATTTTATGTCAAACATTTTCTTCTTTATTCAAAAGTTAAATTAATTATATTTTGTTTGAATATTAAAATACACACAAAAGTGTACTTTGTGAACCACAGTCATATGTGGTGAATCTTTTATAATGAAATCTATCGCTTTTTTTGTGTTGTAGTAGTATATTAAAATAGTTATATGAAATTATTAAATTAACTAAATATAATCAAACAAGTGTAAATGACGTCATATGGTATCTTGTTTATCAATAACGTGATTTAAATTAAATTTATCTTTTTTTATTCTTTAAACATTTCTAGATGTGGTCAAGTTTGTTTGTCGTTTTAATTTTTTTGGCTAAATTGTGTCATTCTGAAATAGTTTTGTCGTTTTTATTTGCTCTTTGAATATATTATAGAGAATTTTCTATATCTTGTTTTGTTTCTTTATTACGTTTGTACGACGATATGTATATATAGATAAAGTTTACATAAGAATAGCAACATGACACAATACATAGTTGTCATGCTATTTTTATATTTTAACACATTTACATACTTTTACTATGTAATAATAAAAATAGTCATTCTTATATATATATTTATAAAATTTAGTGTTTTTTGTATTTACTTAAAGCTTTTTTTTTTTTTTTGGGTTACATCAAAATTCAACCCAATTGTAGAATATCTTTATGTGATACGTGTTTTGAATTCAAAAAAAAAAAAGAAAACATAAGAAGAATATAAGGAAAAGTTTGTGCAAAAGACGAAAAATAAACAAACGCAGTAAAATACTTTTTATTTTATTTTATTTTTAATGTATAAAAATGTGTCTAACGTTAAAGAGTCGATTTTATTCAAATCTGTGTACGCACGGGAACATTATGAACATAAATTCACGAATATAACATGAAGAGATGTTTAAACAAAATGTAAAAGCAAAAGCAAAAAAGAAAAAATGTTATAAATTTTTAAATAGATGAAAAAGCTCATTGTAATACTTTGCAAATGGAAAATTGAGACAAACAAATAAGATTTTTTTTTTACTTTTTAAAGATTAAGATTTCAATTTTACACGTACAGCTTTACTTTTTCTATTTTTTTTTGTACGTCTTGTTTTATTATTTACCTAGTTAAAATATGATAAATTTGAAGTAAATTATACAATTACAGAAGTGTCTTGGTACTTAATAATCTATTTAAAAATATTTTTATTTTGTGAAATAAGTGTAAAACTTCTGATTGTTTTTATTACTTAAATTACTCACACTAGATGATATGAAATAAAGAAAATCACATTTTATTGTAAATTTATGCAGAATTCGCAAGGATTTTTCTTTTTATATATATTATAATTTTACATTTTCTTATTTATGCATACTAGATATTTTATTAACTTATTTTACATTTAGATTTTGTTATCTAATCATATTGGCACGTTATAGTGTGGAAAAAAAGGGACATATCTCTCCACAATCAAATTTTCTTCAAAAATCGTTATACGAATTTGACAATTTATGCTTCTTTTTGAAATCAAATCGACAGATTTTCATTATGCTAAAGTTTAAATAGAAAATATAAAATATATGGTTGAACTTTCATTGAACTGTTTGATTTCACACTGAATTTTATTAAGAAAATATATGATGATGAATAAAATTAATTAATTTTCTCTGGTTTTATTGTTTTTTTTAAATTTATTAATTAGTTGAGATTCTTTGTTAATAATTTAAAATTTTTAACCGCATAATAAAATTTTCATATAAATAAATAAATAAATAAATAAATTTGTTTCCAGGTATTTTCTATTGATTTTTATTTATTATTTATTAATTATTGAGAATTTGATTATTTATTACCTTAAAAACATATTTAATTTTTGATTTTTCAAATTATAGATTTTATTTTGTAATAAAAATATAATTTGGTATATTTAATAAAATTATTAGTTTTACTGATGCTTATGAAAAGCTTTGATTCTGTAACATGTGTTCATGAAACTCAAATAATTTTCGATCTTGTTGATATTAAAAGGAAAAAAAATTACACTAATGGTAATTTTATAAAATTGTTTGTTTTGTCGCTGATTATCTGGTTATGAAATTTCTTCTGTAATTAGCTTTGTAATATTTTCTTTGATAATTTAGCTGGATTAACCTTCATTGCTTTAACGTATAACCACAAATATGATATACATTTCTGTTTATATCAAATTTATTGATTTAATTATTATAAATTTGTTAAAAATATTCTTAAATAATCTCAACAATGAAAAAAGTTTTCTTTTCTCATTAAAAAAGAAAAAAGTTTATTTGCTATCCTTTAAAATAAATTTCATTTAGTTATATACAATTGCTACAATTAAGTTGTTTAGTTCCTTAGAAAATTTCAAATTTTTAGCATGGTTTTTCCTATCTTATCTATGTTTACATAGATTTTTATTAAATGCAAAATTTATGGAGTTAAAATTTTCTATTTGATTTAAAATGTTGAATTGCTTTTGTGTTTAAAATTCTTTTATAAAAACTTTTTTATTTTTTGGTTTTGAGCTATTTTCTTGATTTGTAAAGACGGAAACAAAAATTGATTGAATTTTGTTAAAAGAAAAATGTAAAATATATTCTAATTAACTAAAATTATTATTTTATTTATTTAATATAATAATAATAAGAATAGAAACATCACGGAAAAAGAAAAAAGGGTTGGCTCTGATAATTATATCCCAGAAATGAACACTTGCTAATATTCTTCGTGAGCTAATAAAGTAATATTAACTGTTTTAATAAAATAAAATAAACTTTTTTATGGGTAGAGTACATTTATTTTTGCACAGCGAAAATATGTATAATAAAAATCTAGAATTTATCGTTATTAAAAATAAAAATAATTTTTTTTTTCGAAACTCTAAAGCGCGCGTTGCTTTTATTAATAAAATAAAATAAACCAAACATTTTGTTGTCTTTTTTTTAATTAAATATATATTTTTTTATAACTGTAATATGTACCTTTATTATCAACAGAATAAAGCTGTGGAATGAAAGCGAAATGAAAATGTTATTTCATTTTGGTGTAGAAACAACACTGTATCGTTATTATTATTTTATTTTTATTTAGCTTTTATTGGATCGTAATTGATTTTAAAGATCTTTTAATCATCCTTTTTCTGTTTCTATAGATTTTATTTTCTTTGTATTGTATTATTTCTGCTCTGTGCTTTTATTAGTATTTTGGTTGGCAATAATTAAAAGCACAAGGGTTTTTAATTAATTTGTTTAAATTGTTTTATAGACGTTCGTGTTTTTTTAAAATTTTTCCTTTTTTAATTTCAATTTGTTTCGAATATCAATTTTTATTTTATTAGACTCAAACGTTTTTCTTTCTTCTTTTGTTGAGTTTGTATTCGTTTTGTTTGTTTCCCTTTTCATTAGGGATGATGCTTTTAAAATCGGTATTCCTTTTTAATTAACATTTTTTGTTTTAAGCTGTGTAATTATTGTAAATTTTTTTGTTCTTTTAGATTTAGTAAATTTATTCAGTTTTTCTTTAATTATTTAATTTAATGATGTTTAAAATTTTGTTATTATTTTACCATATCAAAGAATTTAATTATTTTCTCGGTTTATTTAGTGACCTTTTTCAATTTAATATCATTTGTGTTATTTTACCTGGTTCATTCTTTCATTTTTGAATGTTAATGTTTATAAAATATTTTGTTACCTTAGTTTTAAACCTATATTGTTCATCTGGTTTTAATAATAAATAAACTTATTAATGATGCAACTACATTAACTCTGAAATAAACAAAGCATTAAAAAACGTTTTTCATTAACCAAGAAACAATTTTTTGTTTTCGTTTTGTTAATAATTGAATAATTAAAATATTATTAACACTCATGAATTCACAATACAATCATAAAGTGATATTTGATGTAAGAAAATTATCATAAGGTGTGCTTTATAAGTTACAAAATATTGAATTAAGGATTAAATATTAAAATAAATTTCTTCAGGCGTATTCATACATATTTGTTATTATTATTATTATTATTAGTATTATTATTATTAATGCTACCTTAATTATTTATCTAAAGATTTAATTGAAACAAATGACAATTTTGTGTTTGTTTAGCTAAAATATTTGATAATATGAGATTAATTAAATATTTTAGACTTAAATATTAAGACGTTAAATAAAAAAAACGGTTTAATCGATATCTGACTGATATTTTACTATGTCAACAATGAAAATATTATGGTGGTATTAGAAATACAGTTGAAAATGATATTCGCATATACATGGGAACTTTTCGTATGTTAAATTAAATGGATCTCAGATAACGAGCATATGCTTATGTAAAGAATCGTTTTTTTTATTGTAGAAAATACAGTAAATTTTCATCGTTGCCACTCTTTAGATGCTTTTTAATTTATTTTTGCCTTTGCTTATGCTTTTTTTTTGTCAAAATTTTTTTTATTTATTATCGATCGAATCGATACATAAATATAAATAAATAGTCGAATGTTAAATCTGCATATTTATTTGATGATGAACGTTACTTTCTCGGTTTTTGTATTCAATGTCAGAGACGATGAAAAATATGTTCAAAGTGAAGGAATACAAATTTATTTGATATAATTTTTTGTCACAATGATGATTACATTGAATTTTCATGAGAAAACAGTATGATTCAGACTGCTGGTGTTATTGTAAATATTATTTAAGTATTTACTTGAATTAATTTATAAAATACGAATTTTTATTCGATTTTAATACTAAGCGGATATTTAATAAACATTGGTTAAATTTTATTTTATACATTTTTAATGCTTTGAACCAATTTTTTATTAAAACATTTTAAAACTTTTTATAAAGCTTTGACGGCGCCTTTTTTTTTTATGTGAAAGATAATAATGTAGAATGCAGAAGAGTAAATACCATTTTACTGAAGCTTAGTATTAAAAGTTTTTGAAATTAATTTAGAAAAATACATAAAGAAATATGACATATAAAAATATGGTGTGTCATTATTATTATGTGAAGAAAATATATGCTATTTACTTAACACTTTTGACATACTATGTATCCTTAAAGCTGTTTGTTTTTACACTTCATGTCGTATTGTGTACGTATATCCGTTTTAAATACAACGCGTAAATGAATTTCCGTTTTCTTTCAACCTAAAAATGTTTTTTTTTAACACACATATTGATGCTATAAGAAAATTTAACGAAGTAAAAAAAAAAGTTGAAGGTTTTATTAAAGCTTTTATTATAGAAATCTTTTTTTTTTTGTAGCTCCATTTTGTTCTTCATAGACCTTTATTTTGTGTATTGTGTTTTTGCTGTTTTACACTTCCACGATACAATAATTTTTATTGTACAATAAAGTTGGATACATAGCATAGTCGACAAAAAAAGTAAAATCTTAGGCAAATATAAAATATCATAAAATCTTATATTGGAGGGAATTTTAGAAGAAATATTGGAATATTATAAAAACAGTATGATTTGATATTACATTGTGGAATGCTCACAATTTATATTATTTCCTACTTATAAATGCATAGCTTGTAAAAATCGTGAAATTATTTAGTTTACTTCGTTTGTGTCTTTTTTTTAAATATCAAAGTTCTAATAAGTATTTTTGTTGGTTATTTTTTCAAGTTTTTGATTTATTAATTTTTTAAAATTTTATTGGATGTAACAAATTGGTCAAATTGTGGTGATTTATTGTCTTACTATTCCTTAGTAATTATATTGTCTGATAAAGAAAGCTTCTGTCGTTGTTTATTTTTTAAAACAAAATAAATAAAATGAGCGTTTTCTAAAATCAATACTAAGCAACACTTGAAATGTGTGCCATTATTTTCTATTTGTAATCAAATTTAAAGATTTTATTTCAAATTTCATTTCTTTTTATCTTATTTTGTAATAAAATTAAATATTCTCCACTCTATTCCCTATTTACCCTAAGTAATACAACCTTAATAAAAAAGTAGACAAAAAAAAATAAGAAAATATATCGGTTTTTCCTTCTTTTGTGTCATGAAACTGAAATTACTTTTGTCTTATGTTTAAGTTAAATTGTGAAGTGAGTTAAATTAAGTGCCTGCCTGTTTGCCCATCACATATAAAATTGCGAAATATACAATGATTAAAAAATATATATTTATAATAAAAATCAATACATGAAATCCTTAAAAATGCTAAATAAATTTCGTTTTCTTTTTTTTTAATTTTTTCCTTTTTTTATGGCTATAAAAAAGAAATATTGGAAAGAAAATTAGACGAAGGTCATTTTGCAATCCATTACCTTTAATCCTCTCAACATTTGATTTTGATGCCTAGATAAAGTAATGATTGTGGTAGTGGCGGTAACTGTATCAGAAGTAGCTCTAGTCAGAAGCCTAGTACAACTAGGAGAGGACAACAGAATAACATTTTAGATACATTTGAAAGCATACTATTATCTTCTTTCTATTATTCTTTTTTTTTTGATGTTTCTTCTATTTTATTTAAGGTTTATAAAATAGATAAATGACCTAAAAGCTACTTTGATTTTTATGTATTGTTGCGGAAGTAGGAAAAATAAAGTAAAAAAAGTTAAAAAAAAAGCAGCAAAACTTGAAAGATTGGTTTTATTCTTTATAATAATAATTTTTTTTTTTACTTTCTATTATTATAAAGAATATATCGAAATTATCTACACACCCACCAAGAGTGGTTTGATGAGTTTTATTGTGTATATGTGTGTTTTTTTTTTGCTATCTTTAATCTACTTTTATTTTTTATGCTATAGTTTTCTATATATATATGTATTTTTTTTTAAACATTAAAGCTATCGTTGTATATAAAAGAAGATAAATTATATAGTTTTTTTGAGCTTTTTACTTTTTGGCTTTAGCTACAAGGTGACATCGTTAAGATAGATTGTCTTTCTAATCCTATTTACGTGTCTCGTTTATACCGTCGTATATATTGTCTCTCTGTATTATTATTATTTTTTTTTTGCTTTTAATTTTACAAAGGTAGATTTAGTTTGATAAAGTTTTTTTTTTGTTTTTTCTTCTTTTAATATAAAATTAAAAAAAAAAGTCCAAAACTTTAAGTAAAAAGGTTTTTTTTTTCTTTTAATTTACTTTAATTGACTTTAAAGTTGTTTTTTTTTCTACGTTTACTTTGTTAATTGTACTTAAATGTAGCGTAAAAAGTATACTTCATTAAGATTAGTGTTTGCTTAATAAAAATTAGACAAGTTTGTTAGTTAACAAACACAAAAAACAAGTTGCTTTCTTCTACCTTAATTTGAGTTTAATTTTTTTTAGTTGGTCTCTTCGTTTGGTTTTTTTTTTTTTTTTTATTTAATTATTCATTATTAGTAAAGTTTAATTTTTGCAGCTTTTTCAACTTTATTCATAAATAATTGTAAGCATATTTTATAACAAAAACATTATTATCAGTTTAAATATAAATTTTAATTTAGAAGTTAAGTAGGGTACGGTTGGATTATACCTAAAAATAAGTTCCCTTTAGGGATTTATGTATCTTTTGTTGATTTGATGACCTCTGAATTAAAGATTAACAGAGAAGAAAATAAAAATCTTTTTTGCTGACCTAATTTTTTATAATATAATAAAAATGGTTTTTGTTTCATTTTATAAATATATATATATATTTTTCGTCAAATTTTGCCTTTACCTTCAAGAAACACTGTTTCATAATATGGAACATGTGATAATTTAAAAAGTTTGAATCCTACACAAGAGGTTATCATATTGGTATTAAAGTTTTTATCATCAAGAGATAAAAATAAAAATGGTTCTATGGCGATGATTATCGTTTTAGTTTTGAATTTTAATAAAAATATTGAGAAAAAAATTCTCTCTGTTTATATTTTTTTCTATTTTTTTGGTCAAGTTAAAATAAAAATAGCAATAAACAAGGATTGATATAAAAAAAAGGTAAACGCTAATAATAATAAAATTAAATTGCATAAATGAATAGTAATTGGTGTGCGTCGATGTTTAAATTTTTGTTTAACGTGTCATGAAGTCAGCTCAATATTATATGTTGATGACTGTTGAGGGTTAGATAAATATATATTTATTTATTTATTATTTATTTTTTATTTATTTTTTATTTATTTTTTTATATACATAAGCTACGAAAAATAATGTTTCAGTAATTTATTATGTAAAAAAAAAGAAAAAAAAAGGTGTAACAAACAAGTATTCATAAAATTCATATATATTTATATTAAGAGTTATTTCTATATATTATTTTTTCATTTCTTGTTTATTAGTGGTGGTGGTTTGGTTTATATATTTTATTTATTTCGCATGGCTACATTTATCTAACATATAACGCGTATTACAGACATCACAACCCACAAAACAATTTACCAGCATAACAAGCGAATCAAGTAACGCACTACTCTTAAGATAATCTTTTTATTTCTATGTTTTTATGTTTTGTCATATTTTGTTGCTGTTGTTGCTGGCTGCTTTATGATTTTTGATGTTAGAGGTTTTTATTATATTATTTTTATTTTATTTTTTTTATTATATTATATGTCAATGTGATGACATTGCATTTTACTTACTTTTTCTTACCTGTTTTTTTGTTTTTATTATTTAATGGAGAAAAATCTTTGCTTTTATGAAAATATAAGACTTCAATTTATTTTCAACAAGTTTATGCTATTATTTTTTTTTTATTACTTTATATTTTTCTTTTTAGTTATGCAAAATTTGCTACCATTATGCATTAAGTTGTTTGTAGGATATGTTTTTTTTTGTATTTGTAAATTGTGCGTATATGACGGGATAAAAATAGGATGGGAATGATTTGGTGTAACAGTCGTATTTCAATCTTTAAATAGAATACGAGACATTAAGTCAACAATTTTAGTTCTTATTTAATTTAGTAATTTTTCTATTTATTCATTGTTTATAATTAAATTTCTTTGAAGAAAGTAATTTTTGATAATTATTCTATTTTGCTTTTTATTATAAATCAAAACATTTCGTTCTTCTACATTTACTTGTATATATGGTTCTCCTTATGATTTTAAATTTTTTTTGTAGTAAGGAATTATTATCAATTTTTTTATTTATGTTTCATGAAGCTCTTGGTATCGTTAAATTGCTGTTACTGCAATGTTTAGGCTTTTAGATTGGGCTCTTTTTTTTTTCGAAAGTTTTAAAAATACGTATTTAACATTTTGACGAAGGATGACACTTTACATTTTGTGTGGGATAATTTTCCGGATTTTTAACGTATTTTTTTATGCTAATCTTTAGTCAATTTTAGTAATCAGAAAAAAAATACGAATTTTTTTTTCTATTCAAATATGAATAGAAGTTTGAAATAAATAAATAAAAATATTATAGCCAGTGCTATTGAAATCAAAAAAGTTTTTTAAGTAAATACTATAATTTTGTTTTATTATTTGTTTAGCTTAAAAGTAGAAAATTTAACCACATACCCATGTAAATAAAGCATAAATACCTTAAGCAGAATCAACATCAGATACAAACAGCAACTACCTGTTCCAGGTTGTTTAAAATAAATAAAAAGCCAACAAATAAAAACAGTTATAAAATAAGTAAAAGCTTTTTCTAGCTGATGTTTTAGATGAAGAGATGAAACCACAAAAAATTATTATCCCGGGTTAAAAAAGGTTTTTAGTTTTGGTTTTTGTTTTACTTATTTTAACTCTGAAACCAAAAAACATTACACTAAATATTTGTTGTTTTTTGTGGTTAATAATTAAAAATAACTTTGATCAAATATTAAGTTGGATTAAGATTAACTTATAGAGAGAATTGTCAGCATTTTGTTATTACAATCACTTGCATTAATAAAAAAAATGATTAGTTCCTTTGTATTAAGAATTAAATATATATTTAAATGCCATTGTGTTATCGTTAAAGGGTTATTTTACTAGTTTTAGTGTACTGATTTATAGCGCTTTGTTAAAAATTTAAGAATATTATAATAAATAAAAGGATAAATAATATAAAGCAGATAAAAGTATTTACTATTATTATTATTTTTACATTAAATAAATATACAAGACTTTTGAAAATACATAAATTCTAGGATTTTACTAATAAAATTATGTTAAAAGGTAAAAAAGAAAAAATAAAATAAAAAAGGTATTTTGTGGTTGTTTATATATTTAAGCTGTTTAGTTTGCTAAAAGATTTCTAAAAGGTCGACTAAAAAATACAAAAATATTAATATATAAATGAAAATTTTAGTAAAATTTGTTTTAAGATTAAAAGAGTAAAGCTTTTTTCGGTTTTGCAAATGGGTGAAAAATCATAAAGCTTTTGTGTTTATGTTTGTGTTTGTAAAGCAAAAATAAAGTATTGATTTTGATTGCAGATTATTACTAACTTTATGAAAAGAAAAATAAGAAGAGAAAAATATTTTTTTTTATTTTCTTTTACAATTTATTTATCAAAGTCATCTCGTAAACAATTTTGCCGCAGTATTATTTTTTGACTACCTTAAATAAAAAAAAAAAATCAACGAAATAAATAAATAATTCAATAAAAAAAAACGAAAAAAGTTGCAAAGCTATAACAAGAATACAGTGTTTTTCTCTTCATTGTTATTTTATTTTTATTTTTTGTAAAGCTTTTGGTGTACATAAATATACAAATGTTTACTTTATTTTATCAGAAAAGAAAGAAAAAAACTTGAATCTTGACTAAAATATACAATAGTATTTCATAATATAAATAAAAATAAAAAAAATAAATAAATAAAACGTATTGCAATGCAGTGAAATAGTTTTTGCAGCAGCATCAGAACTTTGTGCAGATGATGGTGCATTTTATGCGAATGCAAATATATTATTTATTTTTTTCGCTTTTACTGTACCTTTATAAAAGCACCATAAATAATATAAACAATTGATTGCTATAAATAAATAAATTATATAGAAAAAAGAAACCACAATACTTCTAGACGGACTGTATATTGACTTAACTTGACTTGACTTAAGTATATTAGCTTTTTGCTCCATTTATTCAAATATTTTACATTTTTTTTTCAACATTTTAAACATTTTTTTTTTTGATAAATTAGAAAAGTGGTTTTAGTATTGTTATTTTATATTAATGATTTAGATAAAAAAAAATTATTTTGCATACATTCCCTATATACAAAAGCTTTTTATATTTCAATAATCAATACAAAAGAATTCAATATTGTGTTTTTTATATTTTCAATCAACCAAATTATATATCAGACTAATACTTGAATAATGTTAGTTTTTTATTTTTGAACAAGCTTTTGGTTAGCCTGATTGAAAACATAGAAAGCATGTAGAAGTTTTGTTCAATTTAAATTATTTGCAGTGGAATTTACATGTAGCATACTGTTCATCATATTAATTATTCTTAAAGCTTCACGATATTAGTCTTAATTTTAGAATAATGCGTGTAAGAAGTGTGAAAAATTATAATAAAAAAATATTTCCATCTTCTCGAGTTCTTATCAATTTAATTCAAGTAGTATTTTCAATATTTTGCATTTCTTCTTCATTCATTTATTTGTATTTAAATATTTTATTCATATTTTTTTTTCACATTAAGCCGGACTTTTGAATTTCAAGTCTAACACTTGAGCTGTTTTTTTCTTCTAAAAATTCTACACTTTGTAAAAATAAAAAAATAAAAATAAAATAAATTTTTTTTTTTATAATTTCGAGATAAAAGTTGGGTAGGAAATATTATGTTCTGTCGTACAACAACACTACTTATGTTTATTTAAGTTAGTAGAAATTTGTACCATGTAACAGGATGTGTTTTCTTATATACTTAAATTACAAGAGATTCTTACTCATTGCTTGTTACATTATTCATTAATGTTTTTACATTTTTTTATGTTTAAATATGTTGTTTTGTTTTAAGGTTGATGGTTTTCTTAAACTTTAAAATATTAAAGCTTTTGTTTTAAATATATGCTATGCAAGATAGACACATTATTTATTTCTTGATATATTTAGTTATATAATGAATGATTATTTTATTTTATTTTTTTCTGCTGGTGCATAGTTTCTATTTTATTAAATTCAGTGGTAGAACCTTCGATAGATCCTCTTTGTTTAGAATATTTTCTGATCTTGGCATTTCTTTTGTTAACTTACCAACACAACTAGCAAGAGAAGGTATTAAAAAAAAAATTAAACGAAAGATAAACAACTAAAAGTAGAATAATAATGATAAGACAGAAATAAATTTCTTATTGTTTTCCTTTTCTGCAATATAAAAATCAACAAAAAGCTATTTTTTAAGACAAGTAATGAGTTTTTTTTTGTTAAATAATTTATTTCTTATTTAAAATTTGTAAAATTACTTTGTTTCACAGCCAACTCGAAAATATGCTTGTAATGAATATTCTTATTCTTGGTTTATTTCTATTTATTCTATTACTTTTGTTACTTTTGTATAAAAAAAGAAGATGATATAAATAGAAAAGAAAGTAAATAACAGCACCGCCTGTAGAATATGAAAAACAAAAATATCAGATATCAGATTCAATTTATATGTTGTTTATTTATTTATTTTTATGTTTACTGATAAAAGATTCACTTCATAAAAATAACAAATAAATAAATAAATAAAGAAAAGAAATGATTTTTATTTCTTGAAGATTTATATACATAATCTTTGTTGTTAACAATAATTCAATATTGTTATAAGAAGGAAATATATAATAGAGATATTTATAAATACAAAATTTATATTAAGCTTATTTTTTCTTATTTTTATTTATTATAATTCTTGAATTGATATGATTATTTTTTTTATTTTCTTACTATTTTCTTTTTTTTCTTTTTTTTTTGATCGTTTCTCTTTTGTTAAAGGATGAAAAAACCTAAATCGTAAGCTTTTTAGTTTTTACATCAATTTCAGATATTATTGAGAGAGAAAGAAGAAAACATTTAAAACACTTTTGTAAAGCTATGCATATATATATATTTTTGACATGTTGAAAATCTAGAAAATATTTGACAACATGCAAGACTTGCACTAGTTTTGATAAATAATTCTAAATTCATTGTAATCAAAATTTAATATATCATAAATTATCAATGAAACGACAAGTAAAAGCACATACGAGATACTTTTTTTAGTCATGTTTTTATAAACCTATTTTTCTAATTTGAACATAAAAATTAGTTGTCAGATTTATTGTCATTTTGTGTAGCATTCGTTGTTATTGTTGGTTTTATTTAATTAAAAATGATGACTCGGAAAGCTATAGTAGATTAAACATATAAAATAAATGTTAACTAACTAAACTTAGATTTAGAAAATTTAAATTATTGGTTGAAAATATAAGCTTATTGGAATTTTTAAAGCAATTTTTTAGTTGGAAATTACTACATTGCACTGCTGTTAAACTGTCATAGAATATGAATTATCACTTTACGATATCGATGAATAACATTTTTTAAAGCGTGTAGAATCGATATATTATATAGAAAACTTAAATAAAAAATGGGAAAAAGGCAAAAGAAGAAAAATGTCATCTATAAAATAAGAGTCATAAGTTCCAGTCACTATTTACTGTTCTTCTTTCTTTCTATATTAAATTAAATTATAAACTTAAAACTGAGGGGGAGTAATAGTAGAAGAAAATAAAAAAACGACAGACAAGACATTATACGACAAAAATTGACAATGAATGAATCATTTATTTTTATGATTACTATTTTTCTTTATCAATTTTATCCATTTATGCATTTTTTTTATACTTTTCTTTGGAATTTTCCTTTCTTTAATGTTTAATAACATGATGAGCATTAGATTATATATCAATTTTTTTTTTATTTCACAAAAATAATAAAAAATTTACTTAACGTTTAAGTAGTTTGCTGGAAAAAAAAGTATTATTTATTACTTTAAAGCAAATAATGTTAGTCTATTATCTCTGTACTTTTTAAACAATATTTTCTTATGATTTTTATTTTTTTTTTGTTATTATTTTTGTTCTCTCAAAGTAATAAATAATAATAAAAAGTTTAAGAGGGTTTAGGGTTAACAAGTTTCATTTTGATATAAATATCTCCCATTATATCTACTTAAATTAAGTATTTAGTTTCACTTATGCAAATAAACTTTTGCATATTTTTTATTGTTATAAATAATGTAATAATGTTGTGTACGATGTACACTATACAATGCTTTTAATTTTAATATTGTTGGTGAAATTGTCTAATTTATTAAATAAATTATTTTTTTGTTTATATCGCCGTATATAAATATGTCAAGTAGAATAATATTATGATTTTACTTAAGCAACTCTGATAATGAATAAAAAATGTTCTTGAACGTGTTTTATGCAATTTATTTATATATTTATTTATTTGTCCATGCAATTTGCCTTTAGAAAATTTCTGAATTAAAAAAAAAAAGCTTTTAAATCACAATTTATTTATATTTTTTTTAACTTTGTTTAATATTAAAAAAAGATTATAAATATCGATGCACTTTTAATGTTTTTATAAATATAAAAACATTTTAAACTCTCCTTCAAGTGTTAATTATGTTTTTCTAAAGAGCTTTTTTCTTTTTAAAATGCTCTTGTTGTGTTTATTGAAAATTTTATAGTAAAGACGAGAAAAAGTTTTCTTATAAAATAATATAAAAATCAATAAACTTGAGAATGATTAGTATATTTTTCAATTGATATGCAGTTTTGTTTGTTGGTGAATAAGAACAAACTTTAGTAATTATATGTTCATATTTTAAGCTACTGTTTTAAATCAAAATTTAATATTAAATGAAGAGAAACTTTTATAAAATTATTATTATATACTTCATTTCTTAAATAATTATATTTATTATAACAAATTTGCTATTTCTTATGCACCGTGCTATAGAATAGTTATAAAAAAGCTTCTAGTTAAACTTCAATGTCTTCTTTAACTCTTTATTAAACTTTAATTATTTAATTTAAATATTCAGACATTTTTTTTTAATATAAAAGTAAAACAATCTTAAATAACATTTATGGAAAGAAATTATTATATTAAAGAAGCTTTAATATACAAAAGAGTTTTATTTGTGCAAATTATCTAAAGTATTTTTACTTTGACAATATCAGGAAATGCTAACAAACAAAACTTTTTTTATTTTTTTTAATGTATCACAAGCTATATTAGCATTCCACTGGTTAACTGCTGCAGGACTGCAGTCATTTTTTTCCTAGTGCGCTTTTTTTTCTATGTTATAAAAATCTCAAAGCTTTCTAGTATATACTCGTTTTTTTTTAATTACATTTTAAAATAGAAACTGATTAAATTTCGTTTAATTAAAAAATATAAGGTATTAACTTTACAGATGCTTTTTTATTTTGCTTTGCTTTCTATTTTAATTTTGAACAAAAAAAAAATTATTATTTATATTATGTGCCAGCTAGGAATATTTTAGTTTTGATTAATTTTTGCTTTTCTATCAAAAAGTTTATTTATTAATAAATAAAATGTATGATTAACTATTATTTGTTATTAATAATAATAATAATAATAATAATAAAAACATAATATAATAAATAATTTATATTTTATATAACGTCAAAAGTATGTTTAACATTACAATTTATTTGTTGATATACATTCCATAAATAAATTAAATTCAACGACATGACGCCGTACATGTTAGTATAAATCATTTTAAAAAGAAAAATAATAAAAGCACGCAAAATAAATAATTCAAGTAGTTAAAATACTCTTTTTTATTTATTTAGCTGTTTTCGCTATCAACTTTAACCTTTAGATACATTTTTTTTCAATTTTTTATTTATTTTTGAACATTATGAATTTTTTATTAAAATATAAACTAAAATTCAATATAGATGGGAAAAAATTATTATTATTTTTTTTTTGTATTTTATTTTTATTTCTGTGTGAAAAATTAAATTAAATAAATGGATAAATATCGATAAAATAAATTAGTCTTTCACATATCATCGTATAGTCATTAATAACATTTTTTTTTAAACTTGCATACACTGCTGGATAATCAATTTTTATTGTTATCTGCGTATTGATAGTAAAAAATATTACAATTGATTAAAAAGTTTTTTATACATTTATTTTTACAGTCAAATAATGATTAATAATAACAATTTTTTTATTATGTCTTTTCAGCTTGTTGGCGGTGAATTTGATATGGAATTAAATTTTGTCATCCAAGATGCACAAAATATTAAACACATGTTGGAACTTTTAGATCATTGTCCACCAAATTTACAGGTAAAAAAAATAGAATTTTGTATAGAATATTTATTATTATTATTATTATTATTATTATTATTATTATTATTATTATGTTAAAACTTAATACTAGTTTATAACTTTAGTGCTTTTTCATTAAAGAAGTGTGTTATCTGTCAGTGTTCTTACATCTGATTGATGTCTTACATTATATTTTACTCTAAAAACTATTATACTTAATTTTGTCATATGTTACATCTTGTGTTTGATTAGTTACATTTTTGTTTTTTGTTTATGTTGAAATTAATGTATTTAAACCTATTATTTTTGATGAAGTATTATAACATTAGTCTTGAGCTTTGTTCACATATCTCAAGATAGAAAAATAAATAAATTTTGTAGTTTTTTTTTTCGTATGGACAAATTCATTAATTATAAGTAAACTTACTCCTAAAGTTTGATTTACTTAATAAAATTAATTATTTCTATTATGTTTTAGACACATTATTACCGGCAATTTGGAATCTATTTATTATCTATTTACTCTATACGTATTTTATAATAGAAACTTAAATAGAAAAAATATAATTTTAACGTTTATTATTATTAAAGAATTTTTTTCGTGCTATCGACAGTCTATAATGGTAAAAGTTGTCCGGTAATGAAAACCTGAGTAAAATTTTCTATATTCTTTTTTTAAAAAATTTCAAGAATTAATGAATAAATATAAAAGGTAATAATCTACTATATAAAATAATATTTTGTTATTTTATAATTAATGAAATAATGATAATAATAACGTCCTACACAGATGACTCATTATTACATGGCTTGATATACATATTTCATAACACTCAACGCCTTTATTATTCTTTTGGTTATAAAATGTATACAAAATTACAACTAAAGTTAAGTTTAAATAAAAGAAAATAAAACTATTAATTATTATGCTTATGAAGTTAGTTTTTTTTTTTTATTTTATTTGCTTGATATTCTTTGTCTTGTCAAGTTGAAAAGTTTTAATTTACCAAAAAATAACATTTTAGAAATGTTTCGTTTGTTGTCTGTCTCCACATCTTTATTATTTCTCAATAGTTTTACTTGTTTCCTTCGAATAAACTTATTTTTAAACATAGTTATTATTAATTATTACTTAAGTGACTATTAAAATGTAACTTGAGAAGTTTTTATTATTTTGTATAGATTGAATATGTTGTCTCATTATTACACTAACAATAATCATAAGCAGATAAAATGTAAATATCGATGTCAAAGATTTTTTTATTTTGCGATGAGGCATAATTACAATTCAATTGAATATGAAAATTTTGTTGTGGGTATACTTTGATAAATGAAAATATTTTTCAATTATAGAAAAAATAATTAATTCTAGGATAAATATAGACAATGGACAGTATTATTAAAGAATTTTCTATATAACAATAGTATTCAGTAATAAACAATAATAAACTAAAAGATATTTTTCTCTGAATAAATGAAAATATTTTTCTATATTATACATTTTTCTATGAATTTGAAAAATTTGTCCATTTGTTATGCTTTTTAATAAAGGATTTTGTTGTATATCTAGTAAAAGTTAATAACTCGTACTTTCAAATCATTTATAAATGCTTCGTTATTGTTGTTATGTTTAAAAGTAAAAAATAATTTTAATTACTTGAATAAATTTCTTCTATCGCTTAAATAAGTTAAATAATGTATTTTATTTTCATTTATTTTGAATTTTGTGCTTTAATCAGTCATAACCATTGCTGTGAGATGTTATCTTTCTTATTTTTGTATGTTGCTTTTAATAAAATACTAGGAGTTAATTTCGGAGAGTATTTAAGCTTCAAAAGTGACGGCAGTATATTTATTTGCTATTAGGCTAGATGTTTAATGAATATTTAATTTCTTGAGTCGTGAATTTTTTATCTTAATTTAAGGTTATTTGTTTTAAGTCAATCACACCAGAGAATTTTCTCACTGTCACTTATTATTTGATTTGTTTTGTTTTTTAATTAGGTTTTCTACTGTAATACTTTATTCTTAAAAAAAAAAACAATTTGATTTACAGTTAAAAAGTTCATAATATTAAAATTAGATGTAAATGTATTGTGCGGTGGAGACGCCTGGTATTTATTTTTATTTTTATTTATGTTTAAAAGTAGAAACAAATATGCATATTAATTATTTAGTTCAACTCTGAAGTTTCTAAATAATCTAAAAATAAACTAAATAATTTATATTTTAAATTTTATAAATACAATGAAATAATTTTTGGAATTTGTTTCCTTTGAAATCGTGATTTTAAATTTCGAAACATTTTATTCTAACAAAAAGAATTAAAAGTTTATTTTTTTTGGTGTTTTGGTTTTTTTTTTTTATTATAAATTTTGGGTTCTGATTTTTGTTTTCTATTGTGAGCAATAAATATAAATAAAAAAAAACTTTTGAAAATGAATTGTTGAATTGAGTAATTTTGGGTAAAAAAAAAACAAAAAAATTGTAACAAAAAATTAGAGCATTCTGCTATTTTTTTTTTGTTGAAACTTTTATTTATTCTTTTTTTTTTAATGTGAAATATTTGTTGTTAGAATTGTGCTTTTTTTTAGTTTTAAAAGTTTCAGTTAGACTCTAGATACTCTTGTGAAGTGAAGATTTTTTTCCCTACATTCTATATTTAAGTAATTTAACGTATTAAAGCACAATTTTTGTTATTTTACAGTATTTTATTTAATTTTGCTTGGAAAAGTAAAATATGACTATATTTTAAATGGAAGTGTATAATTGTGTTTTACCAGGAAATGTTTTAGTTTTAGATATTTAAATAATTCAAATATAACTGGCAAGGATATTTTAAAATACTTCAAAACTTGCTCTACAATATTATTCTATTGAAATATTTTATTTATTTTCTGCAATATTATTATTTTCGTTTTTACAAAAGTAGACATAACTTTTCTATATTATTATAAAATCAATATATAATCTAAGGAATATTGTTTTTGAATTTAAATTTATTTATTTATTTCTCTAGTATAATTTTTTGTCTTTTTTGTATATGTGAATAGAAATTGCAAATTGCCATATAAAAATAACCAAAAAAAAAAAATAATAATAAATAAAATTACAAGAAATATGATCAGGCTCTGTATAAGGGTGGTTTGTTAATATAATTTAAATAATTTTTTTTTGTATACGGAAATAAAGTGTTCAGTCGATGCTCGTATTTTTTTTTTTTGTTTAATGTATTTATTTACTTTGTGGAAAAATAAATAAAGTTTTCTATAAAATGGTTTTCGTCTGTATTCATCGATTGAAATTTGTTTTTATTTATTATTTCAAAATGACATTTTCCTAGTTCATTTTATGTAAGCGATATGTTATTAAACTTCTTTTGCAGTGCAATGAAATAATATTTTAAAGCATCTATCTAAATCATTTTGATTATTTTATTTATTATTTAAATACTATTTGCCTGGCTCATGTTGTTTATATATTTTTGTTATTCCCAATAATATATTATTTATCAAATTCAATAACAATTTCAACAGTATTTTTTTCATTTTTTTTTTTTTAATATTTTGTCAATAATTTAAAATGAATTTTATATGCACATTTGCGTTTGTGACAATTTGTACAAATTTTTCGTTTTATAATAAAAAAATTTAAATTGAAACATTTTAATATTTCACTTATTTCAAATAGCTTTTTAATTATTTGAATAAAATATAAATTAAACATCCTTTGTATTAGATAAAAATTTCTTTAATTCGTAGTATGGTTATTTATTTATTATAAGATAAAAAGAAATTTCATTTTATTTTCCCATTTTTGTGTTTTATAATTTTGTAAGTTGAGGTTTTTTTTTATTTTGTTGGTGTTTATTCAAGGAAATAAAAAGAAAATTTCTTAATTTTCCAGTCTGAATTACTTTAAAATGTATATATATATATATATATATATATATATATATATATATATGTATATAAATGATACTCGTATATTTTACTTTACTAAAGAAAATAATAATAAAGATGTTATATATTATAAATATGTGTTGTGTTACCAGTAGAGGAAGTATGAAGAGAAATATAGAAGAGAAAAAAGAATGAAGAAGATAAAATGACGAATGATGGGAAATGAAATTACTTACAACCCAAATGATCAAAAGGTTCTTTTCTAATTTGACACTTTAGACGTTTATATTTCGGTATATACATTCATATAAAATATAAGAAACGTTGTCGCGTTTAAATTTACAACAAATAGATGATAATAAAAGCGTATAATATCGGATTCCTGCATTATATACTAACAAACATTTATGTATATAATGAAAAATGAAATATTTTCTATAGCCAACCATCCAGTTAACCAACCATCATTATTTCTACAAGTAATAATACTGTCGTCGACACATCAAGAACAAACCTTCAATAAACCGTACTAAAAGGTTTTACTCCATATACATCGATCCCCAATTTTTAACATTTTTCATGTTTCTTCTTTTTAAATTTTTTACTTTAATATTGGCTCGTTTTTCGTATCGAGGAAGAAATACTCTTCAATATACATCCCTATTCATCAGACCATTGTATAGATATAAACACATACATAAAATTTAATAAAATAATAAGGGAAGACATTTTATACAAATTATACCTTTTTTTTTTTGGTTGTATCTCTGGATAGACAGAATTCAAGTGAAATAAAAAAATAAAAAATCTTACTCAGAATTGTTATTACATTACTAATAAGAATTTTTTTTTTTAATTTTATTTTAAATACTGAATGATGATTTGTAGTTTTGAAATTAAAACAAAAAAAAGACACTAGTAATATTTTAGAGTTTGCGAACGAAAAAACATTTTTTTTTAGGAAAAAGTTATTAAAAAGTTTATTTGAATTTTTTTAATTTGCTGTTTTTGAAATTTTTTTTTTAATTTCAATTTTATTTTTTATTTATTGAACGAACGAAAAAACAAATAAAATTAATGAAAGCTTGGGTTTTAATTTATTTATGAGAATTTGTTATTGTTTGAAAAAAAAAATTTCGCATGCTTTTCGGTCATTGAATTTCTTAGAATCGACACACGAAAAGTTGAATTTTTCTAATAAAGAAGTCACGGATAAATAAATTTCAATTTGTTCAATTAAAGAAAAAGATATACAATTTTCATTATTTTAAGTTTTTTATTCTTTTATAATATGAATAAGAAATTTGTTTGCGTTATTGTTATTAAATAATATTTTAATTTCCTATTTTCTTTAAAAATATTTTTTCTAATAATGATTTCTATCACATTTTATTAGCTTAAACTTTCAATTTTTTTTATTCTTTTATTATAGCATTAAAAAGTTATTTAGCTGCTTTATTGCCTACGGCTAAGCATTTTTCCATTATTATAATAAAAAGTTTTGATTTCTTCATTATCATCATCATCATCATCATCATCATATTAATAATCAAAGTCGTTGATGTCGTCGTCTATTCTGCTTTTTTTTTTTATTTTATTTTTGTTTTCATCATTGACATTTTTTTTTTAATGGAGAAAGGAAAGGAAAGATTTTTCCTCTAAGAAGCAAAAAAAAAAAAAAATATAATAAATAAATGAATAATAAAAGAATTTCTAAAATAGCTAAAGAAATATTTTTTTTCCATTGAATTAAATAAATTAATTAAAATATAATTGTCTTTTCGATGGTTGTATTGTTTGTTACGAATAAAATAAAAATGTTTTGCCACATACAAAGAATCTACAAAAGCTTTTTTTTTTTCCTTTTCTTTGCTTGATTAAATAAAAAAAAAATTCTCTTTTCATAATTTAATTTTAGAATGAAACAAGATTTTTCTTCCTTTCCTCTCAATATATAATATAAATATTTCTATATTAAATTGTAGCATTAAGTGTAATACAAGGTATAATAATCATAATAACAAAAATGTTGGTAACAAATTATTATAGCTACTAGATTTTATATCATTTCTGAAGCAGCTTAACAACACAATATAAACATTCACTAAAAGCAAGACACTACTTCCTTTTTCCAAGCTTATAATATTTTTTTTTTGTTTTTAGAAGGAAAAAAAAAACTTTCTTAAATGCTTATGGCGTACAGAATAGAATAAAACAAAAAAAAATTAATAACAAAGTTGAAAGAAAAGAAAAAGTTTTATGACTTTTAAAGACATCAACACAAGTAAATTTGAACGGAACAAAACTAAGTGAAGAAAATAATGAAAAACGATGAAGAAATGGAGAGACAGAAAAAAAAGTAATTTAATTTCAGTTTACACGTCGTATGTTTGTTTGTTTGTTTTTTGTGGCATGATACTATTATAGTTATGATTTTGTAATGATGCTTCATGTGTATGGTGATAAAGTGTTTAGTTGATGCAACACAACAAATCTTGACATGTCATCGTATAATTTTTCCTTGAAACTTCTTTAAACTTAAGTTTGTCATAGATAAGTTTTTAGTTTTCTATTTTATGTGTGTCGCAAAAGAATTCTTTGAAATTTAAGAGTTTTTAAGAAATTTTCCTTTAAAAAAAAGAAAAGTTTCACATTTTGATGAAGTTGTCATGTCATATAGGGTTATAAACAATTTGTCTTTTCCGTAGAAATTAAATTATATAAAAAAAATACTTTGTTGTATAACAATGTTGATTTATAGTTAAAAAATTGATGCTATTTACCAATAATTCTCAATAGGATGTTTATTTTTCTTTATGGTTTTATTTATTGATAAAAATTATCTGTTATAAAACAAAAAAATGGTCAAATTTTTCGATAAATGATTTTATTTTATTTCCAATAATAACAACAATAATGCTACAAATAAAATAATAATAATAATAATAATAGAATTGTCAATATATAGAACCCTACAAAGTGAATAGTACACAAATATTTACTTAAGCTTTTATAAAAGAAAGAAAAATATTTTAAGTGGTTACATAATTGGTTTTTTTTTTGGGTTCATTAATAATATAAAAATGTATATGTGGGTTTGGTGATTTTGAGTAAATTTTTAAGTTTTATATTTATTTAAACGTAAAATATAAATTATTTGTAGCCTACGCTCTTTTATGCAACGACGACAGCAATCAAAACCATAAAACATTAAAATTTTATTTTAATTAAACATTATTATTAACAACGCATACATTTTAAGCTTTATTATATATTTTATCGAGTTTTAATTAACTAAAATATGCTTTCTCTACAAATCATCAATAGACGTCAATCTTTCTTTCAACAATTTTCATGCCTTTAAACTTTAGAGTTTCCTTAATCAATGTAAATGATTGATTTTTCATTTTCAATAATTTCTGTCTCTAAAATTTTCTAACTAAATTAATAAGTTTTCTATTTTTGTTTATTTCTTCATTATTTGTTGAAAATTATCAGAATTTAAATTATATATTCATTAAAAATTTATTTAAAATAAAAGAAACATAAGCACCAGATGTAAGATCTGTTTAGTTTGCCTGTTAAATAAAATAATCTGATAACAACACAAGCATAGATGATGAGGACAAAATTTTATTATGTGAAGTGGATGGAAGACTTCTTTCTTTTTTTTTTATTGAATATAATACAAAATTCGATATGAATTTATGTTTATTTTTTGATAAAATGATCGAAAATATCGTATTGGTCATATCCTTTTGTTAGTTTTATTCTGACTATAATCTCACGTCCATTTATGATATTTTTTATTTATACTTCTTATTGTTTATTCCTTTTAGTTTTCCGTAAAGTTTTCAAGGATTTTTTCCCAACATCTTGTCATCGGATAACATTTTCTCTATATTATATTTTAATTTTTCTTCTTCGTTTTTTTATGCTTTGTATCCTTTTCTTGTTATTTTTAAGGATATTTTACTACAATATTAAGATACATTTTTTCGATAGACGTGCTGTCAATGTTTTTTTTTTTTGCATCACAGATTAAAGTTTTTTTTTTTTATAAGCGAGTAAACACTGACAAAAAAATTAAAATCGAAACAAGCAAAAAATAACTTTTTGTACAATCTTGGACAATTTTTTTTGTCTTTGTGTGTTACTTTTATATTGTTTTTAAGATCTTTATTATTATTTAAAAGAAAAAATTATAGAAGCTATATTATGAACAGAAATATCAAAAAAAAAAGAAACAAACAATTTAGATAAAAAATATGACAAAAAATATAGATTCAGAGCAGCAGCAACGGATGTAATAAAAAAAACGATAGGAAACGAAACTAAAAGTTATAATATGAATAACATGAGCACGCAACTTTTGCTTAAAAGAATTTAACAACTGTGTCTCACTGACAAAAAAGAATACCACCCACTAAAAATACAACATTATACCAAAAAAATAAAAATAAAAATGATTAAAGTTGAACTAGATTGAAAATATTAAGACATTGTTTTCACGAAAAAATATAATAATAATAATAATAATAAAGATGGATCAACCAACCAAGCAGTAATAACAGAAAGAAGATCTTTTTTTTTGTTCTACAGAATAAAAATAATATACAATACTTCTTATTATGAACTTTTATTAAACTTTTTTTTTTTATTTTGTTACAAACTTTCAAAAACATATAATAAAGTTTAACATTGAAAGTTTAATTTGTTATTTTATTCTTTCGTGCTGATTTTTTTCCTTTTTTTAAGAATTAAAGAATCGTGTTTCACTTTTTATTTATTTTTTTATTATAAATTGGAGAAAGAATTATTCTGAATTACTTACTTGGAGAGTATTTCTATTTATCTGACTGTTAACAGAGCTTTTCATTTAATTGAATTTGAAATTATAATTTTATAACGAAGCAGCAATGCTTCAAGGATTAATATATTTTGCTCACTTGTTTTCCACGTATTATTATTATTGATTGAAAAGTTGTTATAAAAATGTTATTATTTTATTTTATTATATTTTATATGGTGTATTGATTATTATTATTATTATTATTATTGGACGTAAGAGAATTTGTAACTAATTGTAATAAACATTTTATATAATTTCCCTTGTGTAATGTTATAAATTGCTTGCACATTCATATTATTGTATCGTTTATTTCTTTTTTATTTATTCTTGTTTGGCTTTCTATGAATATTCTGCTTTTGATAATCGAAATTATTACTTATACTGTTCTGTTTTTATTCCTATAATTGTTTTTTAATTTTTCGTAAATTAATCTCATGAGTATCAATCAATCAGCCTCATTATCATGTTTATATGAAATTTAATTATTTGTTTTAATTGAAATTTATAAAATATTCTTATAATGAGTTTATTAGTTTATGACGTATTACTAATTAATTTTGTGTTTGTTATTTTTTATTTTATAATCAAATAATTATTTGTATTGAACAAACTATCTATTATAAATCTTGATTTGAATATTCAATCGAAAATCAAACATCTTCTTATGTTTTTTTATTTAGAATTTATAAATTAAGTATAATAGTGCTCTTTGACTTTTCAGTAATGTAATTTAAATCTTAAAAACGACACACATTACCTACATGAGATTTCAATCAAATGTCGCTGCATAATTAATGTTTTTTTGGTTATTGATCATTGTCAATACGTTAATCATTTTGTATAATTGATGCTAAATTTGTATTAATAAGAAAACACATTTATAAAATAACATTAACCTCTATACAGCCATAATCCACTATATTTTATAGTTGTAATTATATAAAAAAATATATTTAAAATGAAGCTCATATAAAAATATTTATATTCGGTTAGAGAACCGGATGAAACTTTAGATTCGATTTGATATACGTTAAAGGCTATAGAAAAATAAAAATTCTTTTGCCATCCCTTCACCGTATAATAATTTCATTTATATTTTTTTTTATTTTATTTTATTATCGTTAATAATAAAATGATTCTTATGCTTCGACCTTATAACAGTTATAGCCAAGCATTATCATCATCACCATCATCATCATCAAAAGCAGCAGCATTATGTTTCATAATAGTTAGATGTTGGCATTGCTGATGTTAAAAAAAAAAATTGATGGATCTGTCGTCATATTATTTATTTATTCTTAGTTCTTATTTATGTATATTCTTTGAAAATGATATAAAAAAAAAATTGTTTTTCATGAATAATTCCAAACGTATTGCTGTTTATTTATTTTTTATTTCTAATTTATCTTACAAACAGAATAAAGCGAAATGTAAAAAAAATAAAAAAAAATAGAAACGAAATGAGATTTTTTCGATTTTTATTTTTTTTTTTTTTTTGTTAAAGTCATCTTGGTGGTGGGTGTTAAATTATTATTTTTCGACAAAAAAAAAACCTACAAATTGTGACACATGGTTTTCTTTTCCTGATTTTTTTTTGTGTGTGTCTCCACCAAAAATGAAAGTTTATTATTTTATTATTATCATGAAAAAGAAGGAAAGACGAAAAAAAACAGTTGTGAAACAAATCAGCATATAAAAGTGTAGTCGTAAAAATAAAAATCAGAGCATGAAAAATCTGTAAAATCATTTTTCTTTCGTTATGTGATTTTTATTATTCCTTCTTTTATTTTATTTTTTTCTTGAAAGCTCTATATATAAATTTGAAAATGCAAAAATGATGTTAAAATGCATATTGCAACATATGTGAAATCACAGAGTGAATAAATATCGTTTATTGTTTTACAGTTGAAAACCGAATGAATTGGTTTTTAGTTCTAGTGAAATTCAATTGATTTAAAAACTGAAATGATATGTTTTTAAAAGTATTTTATTTGAAAATTTATTTAGTTAACAATTTGACTAGCTTTATGAATAGATAAATAATGAAATAAATGTGACTGGTAAAATAATATTATTAAAGATTGAATTTAAAATTGCTCACACAGTTTGAGTTTCTACAGTGGTTTGCACTTTGTTTTAGAGCTTTCTATTTTGTTGTTATTATTCGCAAAAAAAAAATAATAAAATAAAAATTCTAAAACAAAAATAGAAAATACATATAGTCTTATTTATGAGAATAATTTTAAATTCTGTTTGCGTATTGATGGAATAAATTTGTAATTCAATAAAACTAAAATGAGAATAAAATAAAAAAAGTAGAATAGAATAGAATAAAAACATGTTGAAGTCTTCTCAATACCGGAGCTTAAAATTCGAGATGGTATTTTGATATTTGGTTTTGATGTTTTGTTCTATTTTGTTCGTGTAGTATGTGACACGCGTATGTAACATATAGAAATTACATGACAATATTACATGTTTATGTCTCTTTCATTATTTTCATTTTTTGTCATCAATTTTTTTTTTTTTTTGCCATTTTTCGTTTTCGTTAAAGTCATGGGAAACATTGTGTCTGCTGTGATCTGATCTTTTAGTATTGAATTGAACAATGATAAATGTAATAATGATGATAAGAATAATGAAAGTATATGAAATGGGAAGTAGAAAACAATGTCAGGTTAGCGGCTGTTACTACGTTTGTGGCGTTACTAACTTAATACATAAGAAACATCAGGCATATTAACCAAGTAACCAAGTCATACATCAGCATAAAACATACATTATAAGCTTAAAATTTATTCAATTTTTTTTTTTTGCATTTAAATAAACCAAATACGAAATCCATAAATGAAAATAATAATAATAATAATAATAATAATAATAATAATAATAATAATAATAATAATAATAATAATAATAAGGCTGTATATGTGATGCGTACAAACAATAGAAAATTTTGAAAAAAAAGTACGCAACATTTTCTTCCCTTAACTTTTGTACATTGGAATCATTTTTCCTATTCATTGAGCACATTTGAACATAATAATGAAGAGAAAGGAAATCTATAGCCCCGGTAAAATGTAACAAAGAAAGAAAAAAAAATTATATAGATAAATGACGCGAATAAAATGTACCTAGAATGTAAAACCTAAACACATACATGATTTTTCGTTTTTCTGATTTTATGTTTAGGCATCGCCTATTTTTTCTCCATTTTACAACCCGTCACTTAGTAAACATAAATTGTATATAGGATTTTGTTGCCTACAGTAGATTCTTCGAAATTAAAAGCGTTTTTCACTCATTTAAATAATCTACATCCATATCTGTCCAAGCCGTGTTTTTTTATCATCTTATTATTGTTGAGATTTACTCTGTCACATTGGTAATTTAATTTTTTTTATTACTAAAATTACCTAATTTCATTCTTTTGTTGGGTTTTCTTTTTTTTTTAATGTTAAAGAAATAAAGTGCGTTGCTGTTTGAAGCTATCTTTGCTTTTATTTCATTTTATATGTTCTTTAATGCGACAAAACACCGTGCTAAAAATAATAAAAGAAAACATATAAAAAGTTTTATTTAAAACATGTTGATATGGTTTCTTATGATGTTAACGCTGCTGTTGGTAGCACATAGTTGTTTGCCGAAATTTATTTTTTCCACGAGCACAAAATTAAATTTAAAATTAAAAACAATGGTTAATGTACAGTAAGTCATGTTTTAACCTAGTAATACACCGTTTTTAAGGTTATTTTATTATGAATTATTTACTAATTAAAAAGCTTTCCTGTAGGAGTTCTTTTACTGGCACTCCCCCAAATAAAAAAATAACAAAAAACTTTTATATCCTTGTTGTTAATTATAAAAAAATATTTATTATTAGGACAAAAAAAGTTTTTTTTTTTGCTTTCTTTCTATTATTAGTTTTTAATCAAATTTATGTTAACAACTTAGATAAGGAGTGGCGTTGAATTTTCATCAGCTATAAAGTTTAAAAAATTTAATTTAAACTTTAGACTAATTTAACATTTCAGTAGTCAATTAAAGTGTAAATGTACATATTGACATTAGGGGAAGTGACTCGTTATTGTTTTGACAATGCTACTTTAGTTAAATTCTGTGCTTATTAGTAGATGTTTTTTTTTTTTTCGTTTTCGCGTTTTTGTATGTTCTCTTTGTTGACTTTTTCCCGTTGTTGATTACTAGTTTTGTAAGTAAATTTCATTAAATTTCGTGCAAATTAAATTCGTTAATCCATTCACAACGGAAATTTTCTTATTTTTCTTTTCGGTGGTGAAAACATTTGATTTGCTTAATGGTAAATTTATTCATAACAAAAAGAATATTATTTGCAGCATTCGTTTCTTTTACTAGGTTTAGCGGTTTGATAATATTTTTTTTTCTTCAATATAGTTTCTTTATTTTTCTTCTTCTCCTTTTTTCATATTATTATTATTATTATTCATGATAATATTTTTTGTGTCATTTTATGTATCGTTTTTCTTTATTTTTTTTTTGCAGCAATAAAAAACTTTATCAAATATAATAATATGTTACACAAGGGAAATATGTGTATCTTGACATTATAGCAATAAGCATAAGAATGATACTTTATTTGCTTATTTTTTATTCTGTTGAAAAATTTATTTAATAAAAAAAGCTTCTGTTTAACTTTTTTTTTTCTCTATCTCTATCGAGATGAATTGCGCTTTGTTTTGTTTAGTTTTGTTTTGTTTTGTTTTATCGATTGTACATTTTATTTTTTTATTGTGTTTTAAAATTATTTTTTGTTTTGCCAATTGTTTTAAAATAAAAAAATATTTTTCTCAAGTTTCATCAACATATGAAAAGTGTAGTATTTTGATTCTATTATTTGTATAGAAGTTTTGAAGTAAATAAAAAACGTTTAAAGTATCATTACATAGTTAAATATTACTTCTAATTATTATTGACAATTTTATCTTGGTTTTATGTTTTTTTTTAGTAATTCCGTAATAGAAAAAAGTTGAAATGATAAAACTTTACTATTTCCTAACCAATTGACTAATGTAATCGAATTGAATTAGTTTTGTTTTTATCACTGCATTAACTATAGATAGTATATATAAATAATCAATGTTTGAATTAAGTTTCTAGTCTGACCTATCCTATCAATGTTCATTAGTATTAATCAAGACAAGCTTTTACCGGTGATTATTGCTAGAAATTCATTTACTTGGTTTTATGTAATAAAAGTCTATTACTGAAATAAAACTGAATGAGTTAAAAAAACTTCATTCAAAATTAAACAATTTGAAATGAATAATGAAAAAAAAACAACGAAAACAGAAAATAATTAACATTTGACACCACTTGTGATTTTAATAATATTAAAAAAGCGAAAACAAAAATTCAATTAATTTTATTTCACCTAATACAATATTAAAATACATAAAGTAATTTAGAATTTGAAAAGTTATTCAGTTAATGGGCATTTCACTTTTTTTAATTAAAGTTCTTTAAAAAATAAAAGAAAAGAAAACTGTCTAAATAAAAAAGAAAAAAGGAAGATAAAAAGAAATTCAAGAAAAACTGATAAAGGCACAAAAATTAGAAAAAGTTTAGTTGTTTGTTTGTTTGTTTCTAGTTTTGCCGCAAGAACAAAAAATTAAAGTTTGGAGCAAACTCATTAGATTTCAATTTTCTAAAAGTAAAAAAAAAGACAAACAGGAAACAAAGTGGAAAGATTTTTGTTTTTCAATTTTCATTATTTTTACACATTGCTGAATCTTTGTAAATTTGTTGTTTTTTCTCTATTCTATTCCTGGTTATCTCTTGTTCTATGTTCTTTTTTATATTTTTGTCTTGCTAGAGCTTGCGAGAAGTAAACATAAATATTCTTGGCTTTAATTTCATCTTGTTGTTTGTTATTTTGTGGTAAAGGTTTTTGGAATATTTTTTATTTAAAAATAAACATTGATAAACGAGTTAATTTTTCGTAATTTATATATTTAGTTAATTAACTAACTCTCAAAAAGCTTATCAAAGACTTTTAAATTAAATCGATAGAAGTTAAAGTAAATTGTGTGGTGCCTTGTTTGTTGTTACTACAACAACAAATAACATCTTAAATCCTTTTTTATTTTATTTTATTTTTTTCGTATTTATTAAGCTTTAAATGTAAAACCTTTATTTTGTGCTTTTTTAATAACAGTCAGAGAAACACTAATGCCTTAACATTCATTCTATGATTATATTTTCATTATGGAAGTTAAGCTATGTTTTTTAAATGAGTTAAAAAAAATCTTTTGGCTAAATACGCATCTTCTAAAGGTTGCTTTCTTTCTTTGGCTACACTGAATGGTTCTGTTTCAAGTTTTTTTTTTGTTTCTTTCTGTTGATTTTCATTAAAAATATAGACAAGCACACTACAAATATCCACCATTAAGAATAGCAAAGTAAAAAAAAAGCTACAAATAATAAGAACACGAAAGCACTAAGAAAAAAAATCTGCTAAGAGGATATTCTATTACTATATATTGTGTACAAAAAAAGTAACAACTAAAAACTTAAGGCTTTTTTCTTTTATAAATATATAAAAAAAAGAAGTTAAATGTTCATTGGGTTGCTGTTTTTTCCCTGTTTTTGTGTTGTTGCTGATGCTTTTGATTCTTTACTAAAGATAAATTGAGCTCAATAAAAATGGACGATAATAAAATGTATAACCGGAGCTTTAAGTCAGTCAAGCTTTTTTCTATTTAAAATACAATTTATTTATTTAAAGAGACAGACAGAAGAGATATATTGTGCACCGACGATTAGTATTTATTTAACCAAATCTATCTTAGATTACCACAATTTATTTTTCCGTATGTCAACATAAATACTTAATTAAATAAATGTAAATAGAAAAAAACAATTATTAATTTCTATGTTTTAAATTTATTTATGTTTGTACACAATATAATTGTTATTCACTTTTGAATTTATTTAAATAAATTAATAAGTTTCCCATCTTCATTACACTACGCCTTGCATAAAAAATTATCGAGATTTTCATTAAAAGGATATAATTTTTTAATTCTCAGAAAGTTTAATTCTCAGTTTATATTGATCAGCTTTAAGTAGAATATAGAATAATTAATGTTTCTTAAATGGAGAATACATTAGCTTTTAGAACACACTCGAGTAAATAATAAAATAAAAAATTGGAACATAGTTTTATGATTTAAAAGTTTTTTTTTTTTTAATATATGAAAGGAAAATTATTATCGCTTTAAAACTTCTATAGACTTTATTACAAAAGAAAAACAATAATAAAAAAAACGAAAGAAAAGTAAAAGAAAATTAAATTAACATTAAACTGGTGAAATGTTTTCTTTGTTTTCCTCTTCGTCAAGGGTCATTTTTATTTTTCTTTTTTAAGGTAACATATGTTTTAATACTATTTAATATGAATTTTTAATGGAATAAGAAAAAGAAAGGAAAAATAAAATAAAATTATCCTCTTTCTACACATTCAACACAATTTATTTAAAAATTATCTCATTTTGCAAGGATTTCTCTTCTTTTTTTTTTTTTTGTTGACACCGGAAAGTTTTGTACACGGATAAAAAGGACACAGCAGCGAAGGTATATTTTTATTTATGTTGTAAAATTTTATAACAATAATAATAAAAAAAAAAGATTTATAAAATGAAATATACAGTAAAAAAAGGTACTTTAATGTTATTATTGAAATATAATGGGGAAAAAATGGGTAAATTTTACTTTATTACACGAAATATAATTGGTAATCATTTTGTTGGTTTTTTCTACATAAAAATCATACTGAATGCACTAAGTTTAATTTAAAATTTAAAAATAAATAAACGATTGATTGGGTTATTTATTTATTTTTTTTTTGTATCCTTATCTTAAATTAATAGTTTGTGGATATTTTATTGCACCGTTAGGACTACTAGTTACTTATTTAATATCCTTCAAATTCGTTGCTGACAGAATTCATTAAATTTTTTATAGTAAAAAAATAATAAAAAAAGATTAAATTCTTTAATACCGTCAATATATAAACATAATTCGAATATAAATTTAATGTTGGGTGAAATGAATGAAGATGTTAAAAGAAATATAAACGTTAATAAATTTATGAGTCTCTACTGTTCGTTTTCCTTTTTTTTTTGCCTTTTCTTTTTTTTTTTGCTTCTTCTTCTTGTTTTCCCAAACATCCTTTTAGCTTTAACTAAAATTATATTTAATGTAAAATTTATATTATACATAAAATATTAATACTTTTGTTTGTTTTTTACATCATAAAAAATGTTAATAAATGAATATAACAACAGCAATAGCAACAGCAACAACAAATTGATCTCTTAATACACCATTATATATTATACAAAAGCTGAAAATTTATTAAATAAAATAAAACAAATGATTGGTTTTTTTTTTATTTAATATTAATATAAAATTATTTATTTATTGTCGATTGACCAAAATATGGGTTTGATGATGTGAAAACTCCCAAAATAAAAATTGATTATTTTTTATAACGTGCTTCATATTTTTTGACGATAATATGATTAATAAATTAATTATTTAAAATACTAGATACGTTAATTAATTTAATTTTTAGTTAAACTAATTGCATCATATTGTGTCTGTAATATGAATTTTTTTTTTTTTTTTGAAAATATTTTTCATTACATAGTTTTTAAATTTTATAAAATTACAAGGATAACAAACACCGAATACGTTTAATTTATTGATTATATTTATCAAAACTAATTTTGACAAATAGTAATTAATGCTTTTTGTTATTAATAATTATGTGTGGGAATATCTCAAACGTATTTTTACATATTTTGTGTATTCCTAACTGGTACTTTACTTGTTTTTTTTTATATATTTATGGATTTCACCTAATTGTATGCATATTGTAATTAGAATTTTATTTAAAACAAATCATTAAACTGTAACTACTAATTCCACTAATAAGAGAAATTCTATAAAAAATCAATGAAACATTTAAAAAAAAATATCTGATTAATATTTTTATTCTGATTATCTGTTGGTTATTGCAGTTGATGTAGATCATTATTCTGATTACTAATTAAATAAATTTAAAGTTTTAACGATACTTGTTATATAGTTTTAGTATTGTTATTTGTATTTATTGTAACGAAAAGTAAAGTAAATTGTATTGTATCAAAAAAAAAATAAAAATATATATTTAAGACCAAAATAACAATAACCATATATATTATAATTAACAATCATCAATTATTATAAAATTAATATTTACATCGAATATAATCATTTATTTACATTTATTGTCGTTGTTGTTATTATTATTGTTCCGTATTATTATTATTTTTATTTTTTTTTTTTTAATAGTCACAAAGTTACTACTTTTACTACAAAATTAATGTGTTTTATAATTGGTGTTTACTTTTGTGTTATTACTAGTGAACAAAACTCTCACATTTAATAGCAATTGAGTTGTTTGTTGTTTATTTCTCCTCTTATAACGTCAATTAATAAAATTTACTACAATTAGAAAATATGATTGATGATTTCTAAATTCAAATAATATTGTTTTTGTTTAGAATTCGAATGAGAAAAACACTTTTGGTTTTATAATATTTCTGAAAAGCTTGTTGTACGTTCTATTTTCTATTTTCTTGTATTGTTTATAATTTAAAGCTATGTTAGTGCACAAATTTAATTTATTTAATTAAAATAGAAACTATAGACCTCATCTTATTAATTATCATTATATTAACATATTTAGTTAATTTTTATTTTTAATTATCATTCGTAACGCTAGCAAATATTGTTGTTAAATTAGCTTAAACATAACCATAAGTATTTTCTCTTTTTTAAATTTATTTATTTATTTATTCAGTTCAGTTTTTGGTTAGTTTTTTTTTTTGGTTACGAATTTTTTATTATGTAGCTGCTTTGGTTGTGTTTCATCAGATTTTGTAGAAAAGCTTTTCCTCTTTTTTTTTTTTAATTCGCTTTTATAAATATTTTAGTTTTTCTCTATGAAATTATTAAATGTTTAAAATTTTGTTGTTCTTCAAATATGTATGTTTTAAGTTTTAGGGAGTTCTCTAATTTATATACATATTATTGTTTGTTTCTATTATTTCTATTTATCATCCTCATGTTCATCATACATACACAATTCATTATGAGTTTTTGTGTTTATTGGTTTGCTGATAGTTGTTTGTTGTTAGTTAGTCAGACAGATATGCTCGTGTTTTCTTCTTTTTTTCCTCTTTTTTGTGGCTTATTGTAATCATTAGTTTTTATTTTAACTACGAAAATACTAAAACATGGAAATTATTTGCTATTTTTTCTCTGATGAATTCGTTGTATTTCTGCTTTGAAAATATTTACATGGAAAATTGTTGCTTTTTCTAATGTTGATTGCTTTAAATCAAAAACTGAATATGATAAGAAGACGAAGTAGAGAAAATATAGGAAATGAGGAAACAGAAATTCATGTAAATACTTTTTTTTTCTCGCTGAACTTCTCATCAAAATCATTTTGAAATATTTTCATCCTATTATTAATGCATGGATGGATGCTTGATAGAATATACGAAAAAAAAAAAAGAAAAAAAAGTAGCTTCCAGGTTAATTCTTCCTTATAATAATCAACCTATGGGAATATCAGAATGGGAAATTTGATAATAATTACATTAGAATAACGTAAACTTAACCAATATTGAAATGGTTTTTTTTCATTTTCGCTGTTGATTTGATAAAAATGGCTTTTTGACTTCTGGTTTTGGCGTTATTTATTGTGATGCTCAACAGTAACGAATGCTATCAACAACAAATTATCGGTACTAACCCTAAATAATATTTTTATTTCTCTTCATTCTATTTCTAAATTTTCGTTTCTGGTTTTTATTTTTTTATTATTATTATTTGTTCGTTCGGTTATAAAAATGTATGGAACAAGAGGTGTGATTGTTATTTTATGATAGGGTGGTTATTACTATTTGAAATGTTACATATATATGATATTATTTTCTTATTTCTTGCTATTAGACTATATTAGAATTGGTTGATGATGTTGCTGTTATTTGGTTTACCAAATATACAGAAAAAGGTTAACTACAATTCTCTACTGTTTATTATTAATAATATTATAGGGTTGAACAGTTTTTTTTCATTCTCTTCTTATTCTTCTCTCTATGTTAACTTGGTTTTCTTTTATACATAAAACAGAGACTTGTTATTATTATTTTTATGATGGAAAATTGTTGTTTATTTTTTTTGTATATTTTATCATTTGTTTCTTCTTAAAATTAAAAATAATAACAGCTTGATTTGTTTTTTATTTGTTTGTTTGTTTAATTCATTTATTATTTACAAAACTGCAGATGGGCAAAGTGAATATTTACAGAGTAGAGAATTGTAATAATAATAATAATAAAAAAAATTAAAAAAGCTTTATCTGTGTATATGAATATTATTTATGAGTTGAAATAATTTTTATTTTTTTTTTTATTTATATTCAAGTATTAAGCAAATAAACAGAAACCGAACCACAATATTACACTTTAATGTTTTAATTTAATTCAATTATAAAATAAAAAAATTTAATTAATTTTTATTTCAATGTTTTATTATTTTGTCAAATAGATTAAATGTTGTCGGATTAGTAATTTTTATTTTTTGATATTATCATCTTTAAATAAATATTTAAAAAAAATAAATAAATAAAGAGACAGACAGACAGATCGACATCATAATCTTTAAAGTAAATGAAAATAATAATGATAAATTAAGGGTTAAGCTGCTTTATGGTATTTTTAATATATTAAATTAAAAAAATTACATTCGTAGTTAGAATGATACATTTGATTTAATGTAAACGAAACTATTTGTTCATTAAATTTTTCCTTCTCTACATTTCTTCACATTTTAAAGTAATAGTTTAATAATTTTATTTTATAAAATTGTAACAAATTAAATTAAATAAGAATTATAAATATTTTTCTCTCTCTGCTTTTATGGTATTTTTTCATAATTTTTTTTTTTTTGAAAAATGTCGAAGACATAGTCATCTGGTTAACTTATTCATAAATTAAATTTAAATAAAACTTTTGATTGTAAAAAATATTATGTATATCTTGACAAAAAATAATTTAAATAAATATTTCTTTTATTGCAGGCGGAGATATGGAGTGTTTTTATTGCAATATTACGTAAAAGTGTACGCAACCTGCAGGCATGTACAGATGTTGGACTAATTGAACATGTTCTTATACGACTTCAACGAGCTGAAACTGTTGTTGCAGGTAAGGCATAAAAAAATCATAATTATTATATATACATTTTTTTTTCTTTAATTAAATGTTGGTTATGTATTTTGCAATGGAAAATGTATTTTTTATAAAATAAGGGTAGTTTTGAATTCCTATGTTGTTTTCTTTAATCATCATACCTAATTTTAATTAATTTAAATAAAAATGAAAAATATTTAATTAGAAAAAATTGAATAGAATCAACTAGAGCAAGCATAAAATGGTTTAATTATTTTTAAAAAAAGTTTTTCTTAATAATTGTGTTGTTCTTTGATTTTCCTTTAAAACTTTAATACGGAAATGAAAATCATTATTCAAATCATGTTTGTTAATTTCCAAAACATCAGGTTGTAAACTTTGTCTCAGTGTCTACACAGACAACAATAAGACATTTTTCAATTATTTCCTCTTATTTGTTTATTAAGGCAAATAATTTATTTATATTTATAATGGATTTCGTGTTGATGATTATGATTCGTTTTCAACCAAAATTTTAATATGCAAAAAATAAAAAATAATAAATAAAAATAAATTTTGATTGATTAATTTATATTTATATTTATATTATTCCGAAACTAAAATGATTATTTTTCTATTAAATTTTCTATATAATGATTATTTATTATCTTTCATAGTATTTATAGGTTGTAAATTTAAATTACCTGTTTATCGGATTTTTTATTTTACCTTTTTATTAAAAGCTTTGCTAAAAATCTTTCCTAACAACACACACGCACACACACATATGCAAAAATAGAAAAAACCCTTTGCTTGATAATACCATAAGGGAAAGAAGAAGAAGAAGGAAAAAATCTTGCTCAAGGGTAATATTTGAAAGTTTCAGTGGATTTGCGCGCTTTGGTGATAAAATAAATCAGAAAAATATTTTTACATATTTAATATTATTTGCTATTTTACATTTTTTTTTCGTTTTTTTCTTTAAAAATATTTCTGCGTGTGGATGGATGATATATTTTTTAATTTAATGAAATTTCTATATATTTCATCTATCAATAGAAATTGATTTTTTTTTTCATAAAAAAGAAATTGAATTTTTTACCATCAACCACCTACCGACTCTACACCTTCATACTTTTGCAACAAACAAGAAAAAGAAGTAAAAAATTATACAAAATCCGGATATATCGGATGTTTGTCTTATTATTGCATTTATTTTATGGGAAAAAAAAAATATATAAATTTATAAAAACCGTCGTCAAATCAATCAAATTTTGATATAAATTTCAATCTGTTTATAGACGATGTATCGACTGTTTTGTGTTGTTCGTATCGTTTATGTTATATGTAATTCATGTGTGTTACGATATAACATTACAAAACATGAACATTTTATTTATGCTTCTCTATGGTCTATAATTTAATAAAAATAAAAAATATATAAAAATATTGCATTTGCCTGCAGGATGAATAGTTGAAATAAATTTATTTACATTTTACATTTTATTTATTTAACTTTTTTTTTTTTTTTTTCGTTATAACATTGAAAAAATTGAAAATAAATATTAAATCGGTTTTACATTTGCATAAATAACATTTAATATAAATGTTTGCACTCGAATTAATTTATAATAATAATTTTGTCAAATTGATTTGATATTGTTAATGTTTTTTTTAATATATTTTTTATTGATTTATGTGGTTATGCTGATATAAATGAAATTTAATATTTTTTCTGGTATTGGAAACAAGGATATAATAATTTATTGCAATGGCAAAATAATTTTTGTTTTTTTTTAAACCAATAAAAACATATCAGTTATTATTAAAGGTAGCTGATTGGTTGATTTATTTACTTTTAGAAAACAATAAAATTATTAAACATTTTTTTTTTATTATTAATGAAAAGTCCATTAACACCCAATTATTACACAGGGTGTTAATGAATAAACAATGTAATAAAATAAAATAAAAAAATTGTATTTTCTGTCTTATTACAGATTTGCTTATAGAAATGTTAGGAGTTTTAGCCAGCTATAGTATTACAGTAAAAGAATTGAAATTGCTTTTTGGAGCCATGAAAGCAGTTAGTGCAAAATGGGTTTGTTTATTTCATAAAACTTTTTCCTCTTTATTTTTTTTATTTATTATTTTATTACTTTTCATGTAAACAAGTTTTATTATTTGTTTTTTTTTTATTTTTTTAATCATTTTTATATATTTATTATTATTTTTTATATTATTATTATTATTATTACAGCCACGACATTCAGCAAAATTATTAAATGTATTACGTCAGATGCCGCATAGAAATGGTCCGGATGTATTTTTCAGTTTTCCTGGCCGAAAAGGATCTGTAAGCATAAATATATTTAAATTATTCTTTCTTTTTTCTTTTTTTTTTAAATTAATTAAGCTTTTTTAAAGTATAATTAATGAATTTAATTGTTTTTTTTTTCTCGACCCTTTTATTATTATGATGATGATAATAATTATTATTATAATAAAGGTTGACGCAAATTAACAGCGACACTTGTCTGTTTTATTTATTATTCTTTTTTGTTTGTAGTATTTTTATCAAAATGTTGAAGAGTCAAGACGAGAATTGAAATGAAATTTTAATAATAATAATAATAATTTTTTTTTACCACCCATTTCCTGTAAAAATAATATTTTAATCGTGCCGTGAAATTTAAAAAGCAGTTACTGTAAATTTTAATATTCTAAATGTATTTTCAATTTTTTTCTTTTTCCATTTTCATCTTTTGCATTAAACTTTCTTCTTTTTTTGTAGCTCATTCATAATTAAATAGGGGAAATGAATCACGACAAAACCAGTAGATACGCGATTAACTGATAATTTTCCTATTTTTCTTTTTTGCAATGCTTATCTTGCCTTTTTTTTTATAAAACAAAAGCAACCCTGACGGCGGCAAGTAGATGATAATATGTAAATTATTTTTTGTTGTTCTTGTCGTCCTCCATAGAAAACTTCCTTAACTGTTTTCATCTCTTTATTTTTCGTGAAGATATTTTTCACTTTATTAAGAGTTTTTTTCTTTCTTTCTTACGTTTTCGTACTTTCGTTCGTTCGTTTTAAATAAATATTTATACCTTTATTTTTATTATTATACACAGTTGTTACTGGCTATTTTATTACCGTCTACCTTTAAGCAATGTGTTAATTATCGTTTGTATTTAAGCACAAACAAAAAATTGTAATAAAAGGTGGTAAATGATAAGAGTGGTCGTAGAAACGCTCCGTGACTTAAGCTGAGGAGTAGACGATTTTATGCATAAATTTTATTATGTTGATTAATTAAAAAAAAGTAGAAAATCGTAAAAAACAAAAAGTTTTAAGGAATGTTTTGTAGAAGAAGAGAAAAAAAAAGTGTAAATCGATTATTTTAATTGAAAAAGAAAAAAATCTACATAAATAAATTTACGGTTTTGTAGCAAAAATAGTGAAAAGAAAAGTTTTATTTATTTTTTTTTTGTTTTTTTTTTTTTAAGAAAGATTAATGGATTTTTTAAATTCCAATATAGCAAAGCCCGAGTAATAATCTATTTTTAATATAAATTTTCATTAATTTAATAATTTACTTTTGAAGCATATGTTATTCACGTATTTATAAATCACATTCATATGAATTTTGTATAGAAATATTATTTACTTTCGTAAAATCGCTTTTAATATTAAAATACTACTCGTAAATTTACCTAACTTTAATTTCTATATGAAAAAAAAGAAGTCACTTAATTTGTTTGGTTGCATTAAATTTGTTGACAATGGCTCTATTCGTTTTATTATTATTTTTTTAATACGCTTTATTTACAGTCCGCGTACAAAATGTAAAAGGGATTAAATAAGGATTTTAAAATTTAATAGGATTAATAGATATTGTTTTGTTTTGTTTTGTTTTTAGTCAGAGATTAACGAGTTTTCTATTCTTGTTTCTTTTTTTTATCTTTTTAATGTATAAAAATATAGGCTGTTGTACTACCACCATTAGCTAAATGGCCGTATGAAAATGGATTCACATTTACCACTTGGTTTAGATTGGATCCAATCAATTCAGTAAATATTGAACGTGAGAAGCCTTATTTGTATTGGTGAGATATGGAAATAATGACTAAACATATTTATTAATTAATTCATCAAAATCAATTTTTTTTCATATAGTTTTAAAACATCAAAAGGTGTGGGCTATACAGCACATTTTGTTGGCAATTGTCTAGTATTAACATCAATGAAAGTTAAAGGAAAAGGTTTTCAACATTGCGTTAAATACGAATTTCAACCGAGAAAGGTAATTATTATGAATAACACACTATTTGAATGAATTTATGGTTGCATGAAAAAAAGTGTAAAATAATCGGTGTGATATTTATTAAATGTTATTTTCACAGTTTTCATCGTTTTTATTTTGGTATTTTTTTTCTTTTTTTGCATATGATACTTAATTTGTTTAATTAACTTTTTAACGATAGACGATAAATGAAAGAAAATGCGATAAAAATTTTTATTATTTGCTTTGTTGCTGCAACACATTATAAATATATTTGTAATAAACTTTCTTTTAATCGATTTTCAGTGGTATATGATTGCAATAGTTTATATCTATAATCGTTGGACAAAAAGTGAAATAAAGTGCCTAGTAAATGGTCAACTAGCCTCCAGTACCGAAATGGCATGGTTTGTTTCAACAAATGATGTAAGTTTTCACTTTTATTCCCGTGTTTTTGGTTTTTTTTCAATCAAATATATTGATGAAAAATTTGTTTTATTCTTTCTCTCTCTCTGCAGCCATTTGATAAATGTTATATTGGCGCCACACCCGAATTAGATGAGGAACGTGTCTTTTGTGGGCAAATGGCGGCAATCTATTTATTTAGTGAAGCATTAACAACACAACAAATATGTGCTATGCACAGATTAGGTCCAGGTTATAAGGTAACATAGAATTTTAAAATTTGAAAAAAAAAAAAACAATTTAATAAAAAAAAATTAAATAAAAATAATTTTTAACATTTTTTTGTTTAATTATTTCACGCTGCACTTTATTTATTATTTTTTTAATTTTTTTTTCTTTTCATTTTTATTTTATTTTATTTATTTTTATTTCCATTTTTTAATTTAAAAATATGTCAAAAAAATTTATAAAAAAAACCAAAAAATCGATTTAGTCACAATTTCGATTTGACAACGAATGTTATTTGAATTTACCGGACAATCATAAACGGGTGAGTGTTTCTAATACAACTGATTTAACAACAATAATATCGTCAAGCTCTACTTCTTCGACAACTCCAACTCCAACAACAACTCCAACAACACTTACAACTCCAACAATAACATCAAAAATTTTTACACCAATTATAAAAACAACAACAACAACATCAACTAAACCATCATCTATTATTGCTGCTACAACAAATACAAATGTGGAGGCTGTACCTGATGTAGCATCTGTGGATACTTCTAAAGTGACTGCAGATGCACAACAATTAGCCACCACCAGTATTGCTAGCGATGAATATAATTTTGCATCCGTAAGCATGTTTTATTATTTTTATTATTTATTTATATTTTTATTATTTATTTATGTTATTTTATTTTTTAGAGCTTTTTTTTAGTTTTTAAAGCTTTCGAACGTTATTTGTTGACGTTGTTGTTGTATTCACTGCTGATTTTTTTTTTCTTTTTTAACGTGTGCATTAAAATTATTTGTAATGTTTTAAGTAAATAGACTTTTGATTTATTTATATTTTATGTATTTTTGATAACTTGTTTGACTTTTATTTTATTTATAATTTTTTTTTTTTTTTTTTTAACGAATTATTTGTCTATTTTATTATTAGTATATAAACAAAATTTTCGAAATTAATTTATGTGTGGAAAACAAAAAACAAATTATTACTGATTGAATGTTGAAAAAAAAATTTTTTAAGTTTGTTTGTTTATTTTTTACTTTGAAAATTAATTTTGTATTTATTATTCCTGCTTTCCTTTTTTTTTTTTGTTTTTTGATCGTTAGGGGTTTAGGTTGTTACCTAAAAATAAAATTGTTGTTCTATTTGAAATATTAAAATATTTTATATTATATACTTGATAGAAAATAAATCATTTTTCTCCAATTTTCTACAGAAGTTTAGAGTAAAAACTCTTCTTTAATACAAAGAAATTAATCATTTTTAATGCACAATAAGCAATAATAGAAAAAATTGAATAATTAAAAAAATAACGATTAGTTGTATTTGAGTAATAGTCAATTAAATACAGCAGAGCAAAGAATAAACATTTATAAAATAAATAAACAATTAAATAATAAGAGCTAGAGATTGTTTTACAGCATTAATTTTTATTTTCTTTTATAATTTAAATGATAAAATCAATAAATATTTTTTTATTAGGTACTTTATGATGGAAAATTATCAAGTGCAATTGTTTTTATGTACAATCCAGTTGCAACAGATGGTCAACTTTGCCTTCAGTCCGCACCAAAAGGCAATGTGTCATATTTTGTACATACACCACATGCTCTTATGTTACAGGTAAATACCATTAATTTTTGATATTTGCATTAATGATATAATAAATTAAATGGTTTAATTTGGTTAATGTTAATAATATAGGATGTTAAAGCTGTGGTTACACATTCCATTCATTGTACACTGAATTCAATTGGTGGCATTCAAGTATTGTTTCCATTATTCTCACAATTGGATATGTCTTACGATATTAGCGATGTTAAAAGAGATCCAGCTTTGTGGTAAGTTTTTATATTTTTATTTAATTTCCTGTATTAAATAATTGTTTTTTTTTTGTTAATTAATTTAGTTCAAAACTATTGGGATTTATCTGTGAATTAGTTGAAAGTTCGCAAACTGTGCAGCAGCATATGATACAAGTAATTATATTTTTCATTTAAATAAATTTTAAGGAAATATAATAAAATACATTTCTTTTTTTGTATATTTAGAATCGTGGATTTTTAGTAATTTCATTCATGTTACAAAGATCATCCCGAGAACATTTAACTCTTGAAGTATTAGGATCATTTCTTAATTTAACTAAATATTTGGTTACTTGCTTATCAGCTAATAGTGATTTACTTTTAAAACAGGTATGTTGAGTTTTTTTACATATTTTTTGTTATAAATAAAGTAAGACGTGATTCGGGTGGACGGTAAATCTCTTCTTTTTGTCTCCTTCTTTTAAAGACTAAAAATGTTTTAAATTTATGGTTTTAAAATGTAAATATACGTGGTTATAAGTCTTGCCTTGTCTGGTGTGTCACACGGAAATAAGGGATAAACTTTATTTCTGCGTAAAAATATCCTTGTTATTATTTTATTCTTTGTTATCTTCAATCTTTGGGAAAATTTTCTGTTTCTTTTGTGTATTATGACCATGATATGGAATGGGGTTGTGGTTGCCCGACATGCTTTAACAGCCACCCGGTTTATTATAGAATGAATTTTAAAGTTTTTTTTTTCGTTTTCCTTACTTTATTTTCTTCTTTTTTTTTATTATAAAAAATGATAAAACGCGGTCGTTTTTTTTTCTGGGTTCTTTCAGTGTTAAATTTTCTAATACTTATGTTATTCGAACAGTAAGAATAGATTTAACACGGGATAAACATGATACACTGTTTTCGTTTGTTATTGTCTCGTCTCTATCGCTAAATATTCGTAATGCAAAACCAAAACTGTCAAAATAAAATGCGAAAATCATCATAAAGAAAGTACGTCGAAATTAACATGATAATGATTTAAAGAATCGTAATTTCGTTAAATATACTAAAAATTATATTTATAAATAAATGTTTAGGAAAGTATTTTAAATAATAACAGAATGTGAATTTTTTTTCTAATATATTAAAATGCTGAAAAAAGTTTTTTGCATGATTTTTATTCCAAATTAAATGGAATTTGTTTTTTGCATGGGTTTTTTTTACCTATCCCCCTTACTTATTTTATATCATTTGTTGTCAACTTTTTATTTTAATTAAATTTTGCATTATACGTGTTCATTTGTTACTTCATTTGATTGATTGATTGTTTTTGTTTAAATATTAAAATTTATATTTAAACAGTATGTTGTTTCCTCTGCTTTTATTTTTATCTTATTGTTTTAATAATATTTCATTATGTTTTTCTTATTTAAATAATAATTTTTAATGATTTAATAAAAACAAACTCGAAGAAATAAATTATTATAATTAAGTGTAAGGATGTATTTCCTTATAAATTTATTTTTTTTTTACTTTAGTTTTTAATCGTAATAAAAATGATTAAATTATTAATAATTAATAATCTAAGTAGGAAGGTTTAATTATCGATTCTCACTCTATTTAATAATTTATTTTAATAATAAGCCTAATAGTTAATGATTTATTGATGCCCTTATTAATATTTTATTCGTTTTTAAATTAAATCTAATAATAAACAATTCCAATGACGTGGTTTGTGGTAATATTTTTCTTCTTTTTTTTTTTTTCATCTCATTTATTTTTGTTTATTTATAATTTTTTTTTTTCGAACCTTTCAACATCAATAATAATAATAAAGGATATTATTTTTTATAATTTAAAAAAGAATTATTAATATATCTTTATATAAATAAAAAAAAAAAAATTGTATTAATTTTATTTTATTATATTGTGCAATTTTGATCGATTTCAAAGTTGAAGTAAAAAATAAAAAAAAAAAAACATTCTTGTTTGATGTTATATTTCCTTATATACTCGGTTATTTGAGATCCACAGTAATAAAACCAAATAATATTTAAATCACTGCGGAAAAATAATAAAAAACATAAATTATAAGAGGGAAAATTATTTTAATTTCATTTTGTAATAATGTTTGTTTGTTTATTTAAGTTTAATTTTTTATTTTGTTTTTGATTGGAATTTATTCGTAACATTTTTTTATTTTGTTCATCGTTTCTTTAACAAGATATTTATAATATCAGCATCTTGATAGACAGAAGCATCATCAAAAGAATGTTTATTATTAATTTTTCTTTGTATAATTTTATTGAATGAATTTTTTTGGATTATGTTTGTTATTGATGTTGTTTCTTGCTGCATGCCTTCGTTATAAACAAAATCAGGCTGTAGCAGGACAGGCTAAACAACGCTAATATAAAGCTTTTTTGTTTTTCATTTTTAACATGGCAGTTATTGGATCATGTGCTATTTAATCCATCCTTATGGATATATACACCAGCAAATGTTCAAGCAAAATTATATTCATATTTAGCAACAGAATTTTTAAGTGATACACAAATTTATAGTAATGTACGACGTGTTAGTACAGTACTACAAACAGTACATACATTAAAATTTTACTATTGGGTTGTCAATCCACGTGCTAAAAGTGGCATCACACCTAAAGGCTTAGGTAAATTATTTCATTGTCTTGCTCAAAGTCACAATTTTTGTTTTATTAAATTTTTTTTATAAATTTATTATATTTAGATGGGCCACGGCCAGCACAAAAGGATATCTTAGCAATACGCGCATATATTTTACTATTTTTAAAACAATTAATAATGATTGGTAATGGTGTTAAAGAGGATGAATTACAAAGTATTTTAAATTATTTAACAACAATGCATGAGGTAAGTTTATCTATCATTCTTAATAAAAGACGAGAAATATTTATTTTTAACATAAATAAATAAATAAAATATTTATTATTAAAGGACGAAAATTTACATGATGTTTTACAAATGTTAATATCATTAATGTCGGAACATCCAAGCTCTATGGTGCCAGCATTTGATATAAAACATGGTGTACGTACCATATTTAAATTATTAGCAGCCGAAAGCCAACTAATACGTTTACAGGCATTAAAACTTTTAGGATTTTTCTTATCACGAAGCACACACAAGTATTTATAAATAAAAATAATCAAATAAAACTTTAGACAAATTTTTTTTGTAACATTTTTTTTTTTTTTTACCAAACTTTATACAAATCATAATTAATAGTAATAATATGTATAATATTTCTCTTAGACGTAAATATGATGTTATGTCACCGCACAATTTGTATACATTATTAGCTGAACGTTTATTATTATACGAAGAATCATTATCATTACCAACATATAATGTGTTATATGAAATTATGACCGAACATATATCACAACAAATATTATATACAAGACATCCAGAACCAGAAAGTCATTTTCGTCTCGAAAATCCAAGTAAATTATTATTATTATTATTTGTTATTTTTCTTTTTTAGTACTTGTTCGATTTAAATTAATTAATTAATAAAAAAAAAATATTTGTACAGTGATTTTAAAAGTGGTCGCTACATTAATACGTCAATCAAAACAAACCGAACAATTATTAGAAGTGAAAAAACTTTTTTTATCTGATATGACCCTTTTATGTAACAATAATCGTGAGAATCGTCGTACCGTATTACAAATGTCTGTATGGCAAGAATGGTTAATTGCAATGGCATATATACACCCAAAAAATAATGAAGAACAAAAAATATCCGATATGGTTTATTCTTTATTTAGGTAAAGTAAAATCCCAATGTTTTTGCAACATGAAATTTATTTTTTTTTTTGATTCTATTCATCAGAATGTTATTACATCATGCCATTAAACATGAATACGGGGGATGGAGAGTTTGGGTCGATACACTAGCTATTGTACATTCGAAGGTATTGTAACTTTATTTACTCTTTTTATATTATACTTTTAATCAACGATTGAAGATAGTATTTATTTGTGGGTTACTCTTAAATAAGACAATATAGAATAAATTAAATAAATTACCTCTGATCTTATATTTGATGGATAGAATAAAAATGGTAATGGTTTTTCGAATTTAATTTAGGTATCCTATGAAGAATTTAAATTACAATTTGCTCAAATGTATGAACATTATGAACGTCATCGTACGGATAATATTACTGATCCAGCATTACGTCAATCAAGACCAATAAGCACGATAAGTGGTTGGGATCGTGAACGAGAAGATCACCAACATCATCATCAAGCAAATGATACAATTATACAGAAAGACTCATCTACAGCAATTGAATACTTAAATAATAATAATGTTAATGATAATGAGCCAAAAGGTGCTATTATTGAGGAACAAATAAATGACGAGAATGATATTAACTTAGATAATGTGAAATGTGCCTGCGAAGATGATAAACAAAATGATGATAAAGAAGTGAAATTAAAATCAGAAATTCAATCAATATCAAATATATCAGATGTTTATAATAAGCAGCAACAACAAATTAATGATAAATTAATATGCAATGGTACACACAATGTAGATGCTAACGATGAAGATACAGAGGAAGATTCAACATCATCGGATAAAGTTGATGTAAAAAAATTAAATGGACAAACTGCATTAAAACATATTTTAGAAATCGAAAATAATGATTATGAGAACCACGAAGATGAGGAAAAAGAAACTGTTGAAAAAATAGTTGAAGAAATATTAGAGAAATCAGAGAAATTATTAGATGAATGTAAAAATGAATCAATACAGGCAACTAATGATATAATTGTTGATAATGAAACAACATCGCCAATAATTAAAGATGAGGAAATTGAATTAGCTGTTAATGAAGTTGTTAAAGGTGTAATGGAAATTGAGAAGAAAATTAAAACAAACACTAATGATAACAATATTAACAATAATAGTAATTTACTTAATAATAATATAATTTTAAATAATGATAATATAAATAATAATATAACTAGTAATGTAGATATCAATGATAATGATAAAAATAATCAAAAGACTGAAATATTATTATCAAGTGCAATAATAACCAATAATAATAATAATAATTGTAAAAATATTGAAAATTTAATAATAAATAATGATGAGAACGTTGATAATGATGATATTAAAGAAATTATTACAAATATTGTAAATGAGGTCATAGATGATTGTATAGAACGAAGTCAACAAGGCGAGTTATTACTAAATAATAATAATATTAATATTAATGATAATAAAATGTCGCCTTCTTCAACAAATAATACAGATGACTTAAAAACGGAAGACAATAAAAATACAGAATTGTCAGCGGGAACATTGGTAACAACAACATCCTCATCTGATATTGAAAATCAAGTTAAAGAAGTGGTTGATGATATTATCACAAATGCAGTTAATACAGCAAATACCCAATTGGATACAAAAGAAGAAATTGCTCGTAGTATTGTTGATGAAATTGTTGATAAATGTGTTGAAGATAATAATAAAGATGAAATGAAAAATATTAACATAAGTAATAATAATATTAATATTGAGAATGTTAAACCAGAAACAAATAATGATAATATAATTGATAAGACAAATACAACAACAGGAACAACTACAGAAACAGAAATAGATACAGAAACATTAACCATTAATCATAATGATAATGTAAATGATAAAGAAATTATAAATTCAAATACAATTAAGGCAACATCAATTATTCTTAATGAAAATTTAAGTGAGGAAAAAATTATTGAAGAAGATGAAGAGGAAGATGCTGATGATGAAGTAATGCATGGTCCAAAACAGCAGCAGCAGCAACCATCGCAAACTCAACACCAACATAAAACAAATACAATTTATAATAATAACAATGTTGTTGAAAATGCAATGCAAACATCATCATCGAATTCACCTGATAAAAAACCACAAAGTGCTACAGCCAGTACACAAGTTGAAAATAGTCATTTTGGTTTGTTTTTTTTTTTCATTTATTCGGTATATCCAGTTAATTATACATGAATTCCATAATTTTATCTTTAGATAACTCAACGAAACGTCCAAAATCTGGTTCAACAAGACCAATGTTTAGTCCAGGTCCGACAAGACCACCATTTAGAATACCAGAATTTAAATGGTCTTATATACATCAACGATTATTATCGGATGTATTATTTTCTCTAGAAACGGATATACAGGTGAGAGTAACGAATTATTATTTTCTGGGTTTTAATTATTTTACTTAAATTTTTTTTTATATGTTGTGATCAAAGGTTTGGCGAAGCCATTCAACAAAGAGCGTATTAGATTTTGTTAATTCAAGTGAAAATGCAATATTTGTTGTAAATACTGTTCACTTAATATCACAACTAGCCGATAATTTAATAATTGCCTGTGGCGGTTTATTGCCTTTATTAGCAAGTGCCACATCACCAAATGTAAGAACTCGTTCCATATTCTTTTTTTTTTTAGTTCTGTGGGGAATATATATAATATTTATGTGTTATACTTACAGTCGGAATTAGATGTTCTAGAACCAACACAAGGAATGCCACTAGAAGTTGCTGTGTCATTCTTGCAACGTTTAGTAAACATGGCAGATGTACTTATATTTGCCAGTTCATTAAATTTTGCTGAACTTGAAGCGGAAAAAAATATGTCAAGTGGCGGAATATTACGTCAATGTTTACGTTTGGTAATTCACTTTAAATAAAATTTTAAATAAAATTTTTTTTTAATGGTTTATTTTTTTCGTAACGTGTAAAGGTGTGCACTTGTGCTGTTAGAAATTGCTTAGAATGTAAAGAACGTGCACGTTATCAAAGTGGTGTTGCACGTGATACTCCGGGTGGCCCCCATTTACAAGCATTAATAAGGGGTGCACAGTCATCACCGAAAAATATTGTAGAAACATTAACAGGACCATTAAGTCCTGTAAAAGATCCAGAGAAATTGCTCCAAGATATGGATGTTAATCGTTTACGTGCAGTTATATATCGTGATGTGGTAAGATATACAATTTTATTACTTATTTGTCTGTCCCTCTAGTCATTTTTATTTATATCATTATTATTATTATTAATACTTTGAGAATAATAATAATAATGATATTAAATAAAAAAAACTAATCAGAAAATGATCAAATTTTAATGAATTATTGATCAAAAAAAAATATTTTTATAAGAAACGAATGTTTCAGGAGGAAACAAAGCAGGCACAATTTTTATCATTGGCTATTGTGTATTTTATATCAGTATTAATGGTATCAAAATATCGTGATATATTAGAGCCACCAGCTGAACCACAAATACCAAGAGTGTCACCGGTTTTACAACGTCCACCACCAGCACAAGGTAATTATTATTTTTTCATATATTTTTTTATTTTAATTAAAACAAAATAAGGAAGAAAGTTTATTTATATATTATTTTTGTGCTAAATATAAAAATAAGTAAACATAAATTTCATGTTTTGTTATACGTTCCTCCCTCGCACAACACACAACTTATAAATGTTTAAAGTTAATTTAGTTTATTGATCAATTAAGTATTTTTTTTGTCTCACATTTATAACTACAAAAGTCCTCAATATATGCATATATGTATATTTTTATAAAAAAAAAAAATTTTTGATTGTTAAATATATTCCGTGTAATGTTTATTTGATATTTTTGAATATTTCTGTTGATTTTTTTTTTGTATGAATTAAATTAAATTTAAAAAAAATCAGTTGCTGATCGTTTTATATATGAAATTTATGTTTGCTTTATATTTTCTATTTTTTTTTTTTTATTATTTATTTATAATTATCATATAAGTATAATTTTTTATTTTTATTTTTTGTATGTGTACGTGTACGTGTTTTACCATTTAATTTATTTCTTTAATTAATAAAAATACCGAAAAAACCATAAACAAAACGCAATTATAACAACAGTACTGCTAATATAATATCCCTTTTACTCTAATTTCACGCTGCTTTTGGATTCAAAACTAACATTAAAAAAAAAAAAATAAATAAATTATTAAAATTTACTAAATTAATAATTAATTAATCAAAAAATATAAAAAAAAAAAAAAAAACAATCCTTATCAATCCTCCAATTACACATTTATTTTTTTATTTTTCGTTTGTTTGTTTATTTTTTGTTATAAAAATAAAAAATTAATTAATAATTAGAACCGTCCGCCCGACCATTATTTCCACAATGGTCACATCATGTATATCCACAATTTTTACCTGGTTCACATCCTAATCATCAATCAGCTAATAATACAAATATAATGCAACAACAGCAACAACATCATACTGTATTAACGAATCAAAATCAAAATTTAATATCATCGTCGATGTCACCGCCAACAACATCACCAACATCGACAACATTAACGAATAATAATAATAATATTAATAATAATAATAATATTAACAACAATATAAATAATAATAATAATAATATAAATAATAATATTAATAATAATAATATCAGTAATAATAACAACAATAATAATAATAATAATAATAATTTGTCATCATCAACAATTATAACAACAGGAATGGCAACAACATTAACGCAACAAGAACAACAACAACAGCACAAATTACATTTACAGCAACAGCAACAACAACATCATCATCACCAACAACATCATAATCATATACATAATAATCATAATATAAATATAAATAATTATAATAATGATACAAATAATTATTATCAACAACAACAGCAACAACATCAATTACGTGATAATAATACAATGACAACGACAATGTATAATCATGTACGTACAAATCGTATCGGTGGTAATGGAATTATAAATAAAAATAATAATGGAATAAATAATAATTATCGTTATAGGAGTACAACAGGTACAGGATAATTATAATAATAATATTAATAAAAATAAAGATTAAACAAAAAATAAAGTTTAAAACTACTTCAATTATTATTATTTTTGGAGTAATTTTTTATTTTCTTTATTTTTGTTTTATTTTTTCATTTCTACGTAACATTATTAAATTGGAAATATGATTTATTATTATTTTATTTTATTTTAATGATATTACCTTAATCGAAAGAATGTTTTAGCTATTTGTGGCTACAAAAACATCATTTGTACACGGATCGATTTTTTTTTTTGCTACACGACAACGAGTACAGCAAAAACATTTTTTTAATTTTATTTTATCATTTTTTAAAAATTTCTTTTCCTGATTGTTTTTTTCTCTTTAATCTCTTTTTCTTATCAATAAAATCCAATTATCGAAATTAATATTTATTTTGTGTGATAAAAAAAAGTTATGCAAAGTAAATTTATTATTATTATTATTTTTTTTTTTTTGTTATTATAAAAAGTTGTTTTTTCTTTTATTTTTGTTTTTAATTATTATAATGAAACATTATCGTTTGTTGGTCTGTTGTTGTTTATATTATTATTATTATTATTATAAAATTATAATTATTATTTTTATTATTATTTAATAACCATTATTAGCCTTTTAAAAAATGCATTTCTATATATCTCTAGACGTTTTCCTATTTTTTGATTGATTGTCATTTTCTATATACTATACAAAAAAAAATAATTAAAATCTGTTTTCTCTCTATCATTTCTCTATTATTTTCTACTGTATTCTAATTAATTTATTTAATTACCTTGTTATTATTCCTCAGCTTTATTGTTTAATTTGAATCTTTATTGCATTATTATTTTAATTTTTTGTAGCATTTAACTAACTAATTTTAATTAATGATTATTCTTTTACCTTTTTTATTTTTATTTTCATTAGCTTTATATGTCCTGCTTTTAGTAAATTATTATTATTTTTAAAAATATTGTTGTTATTAATTTGCATTTTAATGTGTGTTTTGAAAAATTTCTGATTAAATAAAAAAATAATTAGGTTAAAATAGAATTTTTAATATGTAAAAATAAATATTTTTAGTGATTTATTTTGTAAATTTGAATTAAAAATTGTTTAATTTACCACCTTTGATTATTAATTAGGTACAAGAACAATACAAGATGGTGACTATGAGGTTATTGTTGTTGATGAAAATAATTCATCGGTATTAGCTGATCATGATTCACATTCTAGTGGGCCACCATCTATAAAGGTAATTTTTGTTTGATTATTATTGTTATATTTTTCTATCTTTTAATTACTAATGAGGATAAATAAACTAAGCATGTTTTCAGTCATTTTTTTTAAAATTAATTAATTAATTAATGTTCTGTGTTTTATGAATTATTTTTTAGTAGCATTAATACTCAGTGTAATAATACCAAGATAGAATGTTTTGTTTTAATCGTGGCCAAAGCTGTATTTTATTTATCTTTAATTAAGAGATATGTTTTGGTAAACATTGAGACAGCAGAAATCATTTTAAATATTTATTTAATTAGTAATTTTAAATTATTTGTATTTACGACTCATTAACATCAGTAATATCGCGATTTGTTAATCTATCTTGCGTTTTACACGTTTTTTTTTTTAAGTTTAAGTTTAAGTCATGCTACATTCTATCTAAATTTTAACGTTTCCTTTCTCTGTAAACATGTTAAGCTTTTTATTTAATAATTTATTTTATTTTTAATGTTTTTCTTTTCTTTTTCTTTTTATTTATGCTATTAATTATATATTTTTTTATTTATTTATTATAATTATTATTATCCAAACAACTTACATATGCATATGCATATACAACTCTATCAACAACTACAACAATAACAACTAAACTAACAATCTCTAATCTACCTTCCCATTCTACTAATTAAAAAAATTAATTAATTATGCCTTAACTAATTGCATGATCAAAAAAAAAAAATTAATTAACAAAAAAAAAAAAAAAAACAAAAAATACTAATAATAAAAAAGGCTATGGGACTGGTATCAGCAATTAGTGGAAATATTCAACCACTATTTCCACCAAAACAAACAAGAATATTAACAAAGAAGGTAAAAAATGTATAAATTGTTTTTTTTTCTGTTCTGTACTGTTTTGTTTTCTGTTTTTTTGTTTTGTTTTTCTTTTATATAAAAAGAAGTTGATAAATTTATACGTAAATAAACTTAACGCAAACACGAAAGCTTTGAAAAAAGTTTCAAAGAAAGCACAAGAATAAAGATTATTATTATTATTTTTTTTTTTTAGTTTTTCTGATTAGAAATGATAAGCAATGTAATACAACGGCAAGTTTTTTTTATTTTTTTTTTATTTATGTTTTTATATCTTTAGTTCTTTTATCCAAGAACAACCGAGTGTGGTCACCTAATACTTAGATTATTTTTTTTTTTGAATAGAAAGAGTTTGCTTTAAATTTTCTTATCATGATTTTTAAGCACTGAAATTAAACGTTTCACCAAAATATATATAAAATAAAATAGAAATTGTTTCAATTAACCCTTGTTTTATCATCAATAAAATTATACAAAACGTTTTTTTATTTTTTATTTTTTTTTTACTTAACTTCGTTATGTTCTTTTTTTGTTACAAACATAAAATCCCTTAATTAGGCTAACCAACCCGCTACTGATAAGCAACAAGTAATAATTAAAAGAAAAAATTGAAATATTTTCTCAAACTTTTATTACTTTAATGAAGAATATAATATTTTAAAGCTTTTTTTTTTCTTTTTTATTTTTTTTTATTTTGCTTCTACTAAAAGCTCTTGACAACTTTTACAATTATAACTATGTTAAACGAAGATTAATTGGATTTTAAGATGACGTAGGTTTTAACATTGAAATGTTTTTTCGTTTTTTTTTTTTTTTTACAACAGTTCAAGGATAAGCATTAAAAATAAAATAAATAAAAAAAATCGAATGACAAGAAATGTCAAGTAGATGTAATTTGATCAAATTTTATTTATATTTATTTGTAAATTTTTTAATATAGCAAAATATATATACACATAGTTATATAAGAATAAATCGAAACGTTGTCGCCTCTGCCTACATTTACGTAATATTTTTTTATTTTGTTTAATGTTAAAAGAACAAGCGGCGGCATCATGAGACCATCTAGATTCAGAAGAAATTATTCACAAATATTTAAACATTGATAAATTGAAAACAAATATACAATATATATAAGTTAATGTAAAAGATAAAGTTAAACAAAAATTAACTTAACCAACCAATCAGAATGTAAAATCATTATGATTGGTGAATTTAATTTTTTATTATTATTTTACGCATGCTAGCTAAACCTTTTTAAATATTTTTGTGCATGTGTAACTTTATTATTATAATCTTTTATTGACTACTCACATTTATCACAATAATCAATTAATTTGTATTTTATTATAATCAAATAAAAACATTGTTAATCTAATAAAAAAAATCGGTTTTTATAGAGTGTTGATTCTGATGCAGCGTCCCTTAATATGAATTCAACAGAAAATGAAGTGCCCGAAGTTGAAACATCAAGTGAAATATTAGCGGATGATAATAAACCAAATAATTCAAATGATGAAAGTTGGACAGATGTTAATTTAAATGAGGATGGTAATGATAAAATACGGGATATGGAAGGCAATATGCATCACATGAGTAAGTAGATGGTTTTTTATTTTTATTTTATAATATTAAATAAGGTGTTAAATAATCGGGGAAAAAAAAGTAGCAGATTCTATATAGAAGAAAATAAAACTATTAAAGAATACTAAACATTGGCCATCCTCGTGACATATTTACTTTTTTTTTTTCTTATTTATTTTATATTTGTTCTTGCACGTACCATCCACAATTTGTCAGCAACAAAAGTCCTCTTTTCTTTTTTTTTCTTTTAGTTCATTTTTCAAATATGTCATCGCGTGCTTTTTTTACTTTTTTATTCTTGACTCATGAGCAAATGACTCTTTTTCATTTCCTTATTTGTCCCTTATGTGTGCTTCTGTACGTGTTCGTCCCATATTTACTTTTTATTTTTTTCCCTTTTATTTTGTTATTTAAAAGTAAAATTAATCCCAATACTTTCCATACGGACAGTGTTTTTTTTTTTTATATTATTTTATTTATTTATTTCTGTGAAAAATAACATCAATAAATCTTTGGAAGCTTATATAAGCAATTTATTTAAAATCGTGCCTAAATTATCCAGTCTTTATTGTTCCCTGTTTTTTGTTTTTTTTTTTTTTTTGCATTAGTAAGCTTAGTCAAATATTTAAATGACGAATTTAACCTTATTTCGTTTATTATTTGCGATGAAATATTTCTTCTTTTTTTTTTGTTAAATTTTAATCCTGTTGGGTTATTTTCTTGCATTAATTTCTATTCAATTTTAATGAAATTATTACGAGTCAACAATGTTAATTCTAATTTAGATTAAGATTTTTTTTTCTCCTCTGTTATTTTGATTTGTTTTTGATATAATTATTTTCTAAATTACAAAAAAGGTGAACGTGGTGATAAGCCTGATTCTGAAATATCAGTTGTTCGTGTGCCTGATAGCTATTCGACAGCTGGTACACGTTCACGTGCTGATGATATGCAAATGAAACCACCACTAGTGGGACAAATACCATTAGCCACTCCATCGCGCGAGGCTAGTCTAACACAAAAATTAGAAATTGCTTTAGGTCCTGTGTGTCCGTTGTTACGTGAAATAATGGTTGATTTCGCACCATTTTTATCAAAGACACTAGTTGGTTCTCATGGGCAAGAGCTACTGATGGAGGGAAAAGGTTTAAACACATTTAAAAACAGTCATTCTGTTGTTGAATTGGTAATGCTCTTATGTTCACAAGAGTGGCAAAACAGTTTGCAAAAACATGCTGGACTTGCATTTATTGAACTGATTAATGAAGGCCGTCTGTTATCACATGCAATGAAAGATCATATCGTCAGGGTTGCAAATGAAGCTGAATTCATATTAAATCGGATGCGTGCCGATGATGTTCTAAAGCATGCGGATTTTGAGTCGCAATGTGCACAGACATTATTAGAACGTCGTGAGGAGGAGCGTATGTGTGATCATTTAATAACAGCAGCACGTCGTCGTGATAATGTTATTGCAAGTAGATTATTAGAAAAAGTAAGAAATATAATGTGTAATCGGTATGGTGCTTGGGGCGATGTTGGATTATCAATAAGTATGACAAAATTGAATTTCTGGAAATTGGATGCATGGGAGGATGATGCTAGACGAAGGAAACGTATGGTGCAAAATCCACGTGGCTCAAGTCACCCACAAGCAACGTTGAAAGCAGCGTTAGAGAATGGTGCACCAGATGATGCTATATTACAAGCTCGAGAAGAGTTCCATTCACAATTGGCTGTGTCACGTACACAGCAGCCATCCCAACAAACTACAGACTTATTGGACGATGCTGAATTACTCGTCGAAGATAGAGAATTAGATTTAGATCTAACAGGACCTGTCAATATCAGCACTAAAGCCAAATTGATTGCTCCAGGACTAGTGGCACCTGGCACTGTATCAATTACTACAACCGAAATGTACTTTGAAGTCGATGAAGATAGTTCAGAGTTCCAGAAGATAAATAGTGAAGTATTGAGATATTGTGACCACTTGCATGGCAAATGGTATTTCTCCGAAGTTCGGGCAATTTTTTCCCGTCGTTATTTATTACAAAATACGGCTATCGAAATATTTTTAGCTAGTCGTACATCAATTATGTTTGCCTTTCCCGATCAGCATACTGTAAAGAAAGTAATTAAAGCTTTGCCACGTGTTGGTGTTGGTATAAAATATGGCATTCCACAGACACGTCGTGCATCGATGATGTCCCCTAGACAGCTAATGAGAAATTCAAATATGACTCAAAAATGGCAACGTCGTGAAATATCCAACTTTGAATATTTAATGTTTTTAAATACAATTGCTGGTCGTACATATAATGATTTGAATCAATATCCGGTGTTCCCATGGGTGTTGACGAATTACGAGTCACGCGAATTAGACTTGAGTCAACCGTCAAATTACAGGGATCTGTCGAAACCTATAGGAGCATTAAATCCGAGCAGGCGTGCATATTTCGAGGAACGCTATGAAAGCTGGGAGAACGATACAATTCCACCATTCCATTATGGTACCCATTACTCCACAGCTGCATTTGTTTTAAACTGGTTAATACGTGTTGAGCCATTTACAACAATGTTTTTAGCATTGCAAGGTGGTATGTTCGATCACCCAGATCGCCTTTTCTCCTCAGTTGCACTATCGTGGAAGAATTGTCAGCGAGACACATCAGATGTGAAAGAGTTAATACCAGAATGGTATTTCTTACCCGAAATGTTTTATAATTCATCTAATTATCGGCTGGGAGCTCGTGAAGATGGTAAAACAGTAAGTGATATTGAGTTGCCACCGTGGGCTAAAACTCCTGAAGAATTTGTTCGTATTAATCGCATGGCCTTAGAATCGGAGTTTGTATCATGTCAATTGCATCAATGGATTGATTTAGTTTTTGGATATAAACAACGTGGTCCAGAAGCAGTTCGAGCAACAAACGTCTTTTATTACTTAACGTACGAGGGAAGTGTCGATTTAGATAGCATTAATGATCCAGTAATGCGTGATGCAATTGAAAATCAAATCAGAAACTTTGGACAAACGCCTAGTCAATTATTAATGGAACCACATCCACCCCGTAGCTCGGCCATGCATTTATCACCGATGATGTTTAGTGCAATGCCCGATGACGTTTGTATGTCAATGAAGTTCCATTTGAATTCGCCAATTATACATATATCTGCAAATACTTATCCACAATCCCCGATGCCATCGGTTGTAACGGTTACGGCTGGTCACCAGTTTGCTATTAACCGCTGGAATTGTAATTATGCTGCAAGTGTCCAAAGCCCAAGCTATGCTGATTCACCACAAAGCCCTGGTGCTAATTTACCATTAACAATGGATCCAATTTTATGTAAGTCATTTTTATCTTTAATACAAGATACTAGATATAGAAAAAATAATAATCGGTTTCTTTACTATTCATTTAGCACAAACAAATGGCCATAATAATCCAATGGCACGTCGTCACTTAGGTGATAATTTTAGTCAAAAATTAAAAATTCGTGCAAATTGCTTTGTAACAACTGTTGATAGTCGATTCTTGATTGCGTGCGGTTTTTGGGACAATAGTTTTAGAGTATTTTCAACAGAAACCGGTAATTGTACAAAAAAAAATTCCTTTTCTTTCTTCAAGAATCAATTGATTATTTTTTTTTTTATTTTTGTTCTTTTCCAAATAGCAAAAATTGTACAAATTGTATTTGGACATTTTGGTGTTGTAACATGTTTATCACGTTCAGAATGTAATATAACATCAGATTGTTATATAGCATCTGGTTCAGCTGATTGTACTGTATTGTTGTGGCATTGGAATGCACGTACACAAAGTATTGTTGGTGAAGGCGAGGTAAATAATAATAATAATAAATTTATAATAATTAAAAATCAATAAACAGACACAAAAAAAAATATATATATAATAAATAATTCTTATAACAATTAGGTACCAACACCAAGGGCAACATTAACTGGCCACGAACAAGCAGTAACATCTGTTGTTATTAGTGCTGAATTGGGGTTAGTTGTGTCTGGATCAATAAGTAAGTTTAATATCAGCTGGTTTTTTTTTTTTTTTTTTTTGTGTTATTATTTGTTGTTTATGGTAATAATAATAATTCTGTTCATTTTGTAATAATAATGATAATAATAACATAATATGTACACGAAGAGTATTTTGTTCAGCAAGTTTAATCCTTGTACCATGCAACACAGTAAACTGTCAATGTCCTCCTCCTCTTTTTTTTTTTTTTTTTTTTTTCAATGTTTAAATTTATTCAGCATTTTCAGTCCTTTTATTTTTGTTTTCGTTGTCGCCCATCAGCAGCACGATAACGTTTTTATTTTTAATTTATACAATTGTTAAACGGTTTTATTAAAATTTATTAACACCATATATGTTTTTTTATTTTTTTTTTATTTTTACATAAATTTTTCACTGTTGCCAAACATTAAATAAAACAATAAAAATAAATCACCCAGATGGTCCTGTATTAGTTCATACAACATTTGGTGACCTGTTGCGTTCATTAGATCCACCACAAGATTTTATATCACCAGAAAATATAGCAATGTCCCGTGAAGGTTTTATTGTCGTTAATTATGATAAAGGCAATGTCGCCGCTTATACAATAAATGGTAAACGTTTACGTCATGAATCGCATAGTGACAATTTACAGGTAAAAACATTGATTTTCGTTTATTTTTATTTATTTTTTTTCTTGTCTAATTTGTAGTAAATTTAAAATAATTTGTGTTTTTAACTTTTATTATTTAATTTTGAAGTGTATGCTTTTATCGCGTGATGGTGAATATTTAATGACAGCCGGAGACAAAGGAATTGTTGAGGTGTGGCGTACATTCAATTTAGCACCTTTATATGCTTTCCCAGCATGTAACAGCGGTATACGGTCATTAGCGCTGACACATGATCAAAAGTAAGTTTTTTTTTATTTATTCATTTTTTTTTTGTGGGTTTTAACCACCGCCACAATTATATAAAAAAAAAAATTAAAAGCTTTCGTATTAATTTTCATATTTATTAACTTTTTTAAACATTTTTCATTTCATTTAGATACCTTCTGGCAGGTCTTGCGACTGGTTCAATAATTGTTTTCCACATTGATTTTAATCGGTGGCATCACGAATATCAACAAAGGTATTGAAAATTATTATACTATTCAGATAAATATTAATTATTTAAATGAAATAAATAAGAAAAAAAAAAAAAAACGCTCTTAAATAATCTAATCGATAAACGAAAAAAAAACATTTTTTTAAAAAATTTATTTATAAAATAATAAAAAAAAAAAGTAAAGCAAAAAAAAAAAAAATTAAAAATAAACAAATCTATTGTTATATTAATTAATTAATATATAATAAATAAAAATGAATTAATAAAAAAAAATCGATAATTAGCTAATTAAGCGTATTGAATTATTCTTTTAATTAAATTAAATTAAATTAAATATATAAATAATCATTTTTGCAAAGTTTAATTATTTTTCTCATTTCTTCATAAACAAATTTTTTTTTTATTTTTATCAATAAAAAAGTAATTAAATAAGACGAAAAAAGTAGAATTTATTAAAATAATAATTAAAATAAAAAAATTAAAAAAAAATTATTTATTAGACAAAATCAATGTAAAATAAATTAAAAAGGTAAATGAAAAATGAAGAAAAAAAAAATTATTAGTAATTAAGTAAAAATATAATGAGAAAGTGAAAGAAAAAAGAGGAAAAGAAAGTTGAAAAGAGAAAAAACAAAAAAAAAAAAGCCAAATTAATTAATAAATAAAAAATATTAATTAAATTTTTAAAAAACTAAGGAAACAAAAAAAAAAAACATTGGAGGCCAAACTATGTAGTTTAATTAATAAAAAAAAACATTTTTTTTAGATCCTTAAATTAAAAGTGTGAATTAAGTGATTTTGAATTTAATTTCTCGATTATATTAATATTTGCTTATCATTTTAATTATTATTTTTAAATTATGCTTTAAGGTTTTCTTTTTATTATTTAGGCTGTAAACATTGAGGTAGTTGCTGTTGATTAAACTTTTTTTTCAAGGTGTATTGCTTTGAAAAAGAGTTTTTTGAACATAAAATAGTTTTTATTAAAAACACCTAGTAATACCTACCGCTGGTGTTTACACGTTTTTTTTTTTTTGTATTCATAATTTATGTTTTTATTCTTTTTTATTATTTTATTCACATTAAATTTGTTTTATTTTTATTTTTTTTTATTTTGTTTCAGTTAAATCAATCAAACAAAGTATTATGCATACATTAATGTACACCCACACAGTGATGTCTGTCTGTTTTTACTGTTTAAACACATGTGTCTTGTTTTTTTATCTTTTTATTATCATCATTATTATTATTATCATTATTGTTTTATATTTTAATTGTGTATCTTAAACAGGACGCAATAATTATTTGTTTTTTCTTTTTTATTATTATTGTTAACCAAAAATTACTTAATTCCATTGAACTTAAATTTTACTTAACATTCCATTTTTTTTTTTTTTGTTATTTTAATTGTTGTGTTTTATTTGTTTTAATTTTTATTAGTTCTGTATAATTATTTTTTTTTAATTCATTTATTTTAATATATTTAATGTAAATGAAGTTTTAAAAATGTATTTTTTAACATAAAAATATTTATATATATATATAATTAAAATTATTATAATTATAAAAAAAGGCAACAACTGATAACAACAACTGACAGTTTTAATAATAATTTAAAAAAATGAATTAAATAAAAATAAAAAATAAATTATTTAACGTCTAGTCGCGTGTAAAAATAACAAAAAATTATTTAAAATAAAATGATAATCAAATTTTTATTATTATTATTATTATTATTATTATTATTATAAAAAAAATAATATTTATATAGCAAAAAAATTAATTAATTAATTAATTAAAGTTAACAATTGAATGGCGATTGTGATGTGATGGGGGGTTTTTTTTCTTTTTTTTTTTTAAATTAAATATCAAATAATAATAATATATAATAATAATATTTGTGCCAACTATGAAAGATATATTTATAAAATATTTAATTTCGTTTTCAATTTATATAAATTTTAGGGAAATTATTTAATAATTAAAAAAAAAAAAAACATAAGCTTTTCAAGTAATTAAAGCTTTATTACTATGCTGTTTCGTTATGACAATTATAAGTGTTAAATCACTAAAAAATTGTTAATAAATTCCGCGATAAAAATCAGTTAAAAGTGGTTAAAGGAGTTCCTTTTAAAAACTATTAATTTACACGGAATATCATTTTTTTGCTTGTCCTTGTCCTTGATTGCATTTTCTTAAATATTTAATTTTAATTACATTAAAACATAGCACAGATGTGTTATTGTTATGTTTACTCGGTTATTTGTTCAAAAAAAAGTTCTGGCACTTTTCCATAAAATCAAGAGAAAACATTTTTTAGTAGAAATATTGCTGCAAGAAACAAAAAAAGCACAAAACGATTTAAAGACATAAAACTTTGATTTATTACTGTTAAAGCTGTGTAAAACTGTTAAGTTTCAGTTTGTCAGTAGAATAAATTTAACAAAATAAAAAAAAAACGCACCAGCAACAGCAACATCAGCAATAAAGATTTTATTTTTAAAAAATTAATGTTTTAACAACGACTATGTACACTGATTTTTATTGTCATTAATTATATTACATAAAATAGAAAGCTTTAAACAAACAAATAATTTCCCCTAATTTTGAATAATTACTTTGGGTTTTCTTTTTTTTTTTTAATTCTATAATCACCACACACACACAACTAATCATCACACAATCGCCTTTTTAATTTATTATTATAATAAACTAAATAAATTTATAATTTAATTTAATTCATCATCATTAATTACAATTTAGTAATAAAACTATAAATAAATAAATAAATAAATTAGTTAATAACGTGAGCTTATGATGTAAATAGCAGCAAATAAAAAATTTTTAAAAAACATATTAGTAAAAAGGAGAAGAAGAAGAAGAAAAATTAAAAAAAAATTACCTAAAGGCAACAATCAACGATTTATTTAATAAAAAGAAAAGAAAAGTGAAAAATTATTTTTTGAAAAAAATAATAAAAGCATATTTAAGTGAAATATAATTAAGAAAATTAATCAACAATAATTAAAGGCAGCCAATCGTACTACGTTAAAAGAATACAAAATTAAAATTGAATTGTTGTTATTGTTGTTGTTGTTGTTGAATACATTGAAATAAATTGTAGATAGGCATTAAAAACTGTCTTACAAAATAATAACTGATAAAACGCACGCTTTTAATGCGATTTTTTAGCCCCTTCTAAAGCGGAATAGAGCGAAAATACTTAAATAAATGTTTTTCAATTAAAGTAAAAATAAAATTAAAAAAAAAAATTCAACGCCCCCGTCCTATTTTTAATTTAATTTAGGTAATAAATATTAAATGAAAAAAAAAAAATAAAATTTATAATAAATTAATTAAATAATCTTATAATGTGCAGGTTTTTCGCTATTTTATTTAAATTTTTTTTTTTTTTTTTTTAACATCAACGAGCTTTTTTTTTCTTTTTTTTTAAAAACGTATTATGTGTGTACTGAGTCATCCTGTTTTGTTTGTTATAAACGTTTCGTTGCTCATTTAATTGGGATTATGGAATAAATATGCTCTTGACAGTATTCATCGTCGTATTCTATTTAACCACAATAAGCAGGTGCTGGTTATTATTAAAAAAATTAGAAACATATTTAATCGCATAAACACACTGTAAATCCCGAATGTTGTGTGTTGTACACAGATTTTAAATAGTACAAGCACGAGCTTTTTTTTTTTGTTATTAAGTTATTAAAAACTTGTATCCCTAATTAATGAGCAATTAAATTTATTTTATTTTTTTTCAAATCAAAATGATTTATTAAATTCAAATGAAAAAAAGAAAATAAATGAAAAGAAAAAAAAAAAAACAATCAATAAAATACCGCATACGATTTTTTATTATTTTTTTTTTTTTAAATTTTTAATTGGATTTTTATTAAACAAAATGCATTTGATCCCAATTAAAATTAAAATCAAAATCATTTTATTATTTATTTATTTATTTATAAAGTAAAATAAAAATTTAATTTTAAAAAATTATAAAATACGAAAATATAAAGAAAAATATTAATTAAAAATTGTTAACAAATATCCATCCGCCATCCAATTTAATTAAATAAATTTATTAAAAAAGAAAAAAAAAAAACGAAAATGAAAATGAAAGAAAAAATAAAAATGATTTATTTATAAAAACGTAAAGAAAACACTCTGAGAAATTAGAAGAAAGAAAATTAATTTTCTAATATATTTCTTCTTCGCTTTTATTAAATTTAACTTTTCACAGTTTTTTCTTGTTTTTCAATTTTTTTTTTTCATTTTTATTTAAATTCGCTATTCTGTCCAAAGTATTGTAAATATGCATAAAAAAAAAATTAAATAATTAAATGATTAATTAAAAAATAGCTAATAAATGATAAGTAATTAAAATTTTATAATAATAATAATAATAATTAACTAAGAAAATAATTATGAGTGGTATTTATTGATGAGAAATAAAAAAAAAAAAAATGCTTTGTTTGCAAATGGGACGTGGATTAATTATTGATTATGCTGCTCTTATCTAGGCCGTTTAATTAATTATTGTTCAATTTTAAAATGCATTCCAAAAATGTATTTGTTTTTATCATTTGCATAATTATATAAAACACATTCCAGTGTCTAATGGCATTAAAATAATTTAATTAAATTAATTTTTAAATGAAAAATTAAAAGAAAATAAACCGCATCTCATTTGTTATAAAAAAAAAAAGAAAAAAAAAAGAGATAAAGAAAATACGCTAGAGAAGCATAATGTTTTTAATTTTTATTCCATTTATAAAAATTAGGTAAAATAATAATTAAAAATATATATAAATATAAATATAAAAATTTTATTTTAGTTAAATAAGTCAAAAAAGAAATAAAGGAAAAACAATACAAATTAATTAACTAATTAAAATTAAAATTAAAAATAAATAAAATAAATGTTGGGTGTTGGTTTATTGAAGAATTAAATTAAATTAAATTAAATTAAAAAACAAGAAGAAGAAGAAGAAAAAAATATTTAAATTGGTTTCTGTAATGATTATTATTTTTTTTCTTTTTGCTTTGTTTGTTTGTTTTGTTAATTAATTCTTTATTATTATTATTATTCAATATTATGCGGTACTTAATTAATTCTAATTATTTAATCAAATTAAAATAAAATTTTTTTTTAAAAATATTTAATAACGCGAAGTATGAATTAAATATAAAGCGCGATAACAATAATTAAAACATTTGAAATTTTCTAATTAAATTATGATAAATGAATGAAATGATAAAATAAATAAATTAATTAATTAAATTTCACCTATAAAAAGAAAATGATTTAATGTGATTTTCCAATAAAAGTTTTTTCGTTATTTAGTTAATTAATATATTTTCAATTAATTGGATAATTAACAAGTAATTATAACAACAACAAAAACGCAAGTAGTTTACCCAATTTTACTACAACTACTACTACTATGAATTACTAATACAGCTACACTACGAGGAATATTAAATCAATTATTATGAATTTAATTAATTAATTATTTTTATTAAATTAGAAAAATTAACCAACAAAAATTATTTTTTAATTAAATTAAATTAAACTAAATAAAAAAAAACACAAAATTACACCCACACACTACTACTACTACTACTACTCATCTTTTAACTTCAATAATAATTATTTAAAAAAAAAAAAAAAAGTAAAAATATGTCAATAAAACTAATTAATTAAAAATATAAATTGTGCACAGCTACTTAAATTAAATTAAATTAAATTAAATTAAAAAAAAAAATTTTAATTAAAAATTAAAATAATAAAAAATTATATTTTGTCAAATAAAAGTAACTTAAATGAGTAAAAAATTAATTAAAAATAAATTTAATAAATAAACTAATGTTAAATAAATAAATAAATAAATAAATGAATTAATTAATTAATTAATATAAATTAAACAAAAATAATTAAAAATTGTTCAATAATAAATAAATAAATAAATAATAATAATAATAAGAAAAGGAAAAAGAAAAAAAAAAATCTTTAATCTAATATTAATAATTAATAATTAATAATTAACAAAAAATAAAAAAAAAAGAAATGAAAGAATGAAAAGAATTAATTAATTAAATAAAGATAAAAAATAAATTGAATTTTTATTTGTATTGTTTTTATTTGCTCCTGTTATCAACAATCCTGTAATCAACATTCAATTCAATTTTGTATAGAAATAAATTTAAAGTACAATTCACAATACGATCTGCATTATCATAAAAAATCCAAGGAATATAATGAATCGACTTACCATCGGTTGTCTTTAGGTCGTCCCAATATTTAACATCCAATCCTTTAAAACTAATGTCCGTAAATACTTAAAATCCAATCCTTTTGATTCCAATTCCAATTGACATGGTAGCCTAGAAAAAAAATCAAATATAGTTCTGATTAGAGATTCCAGTGTCGATATTATCAGTATCGAGTTACGATACTATCGACCAAAATCCAATATCAAAAGTATTATCGTAAAATATAAACACCGATACTAGCAAAATACTCCAATAGTGGAAACCCTACTTGTGATAAGTATCATTCTCTACTCTTCTACGTTAAGTGTGTGATTATGTAATTATGACACGTTTTTTTTTTTTTTTGAACAAAACAAATCTTTAATTATCCACATTAAACGTTAAGAAAAGTGATGATAATTAGTAAATTTAACATCCTAATTAAAAGACTCAATTATGCTTATAATTAAAGAAAATTTTATTATCGCATTAAGTAAACTGTTTAAACCCATTGTTACTATCAAATCAATAGGAGTTTAAAGAAAATCATCATACCAAACATCACCACACCATCTGGTAAATAGCGTAGCAGTCATAGTGATCACACGGATACAGAAACTACGCAGCTAATACACACCGCAGAGAAGGTAATATTTAAATAAAATTAACCGAAAAGTGTTTTAGAATCATCAGTAGCAGCAGTAGCAACAGTAACCACGATAAACATTTATTATTCCATTAAAATTCTATAAATTTTCCAAAAATCACTTAACTCTTGTTTATTTATCTGGCTTCTCTTTTAAGTAATAATAATATGCGGAAGTTTATGAGAGCTTTATTTTTATTATTATTGGCGTCATTAAGAGTGTAAATAGTTTTCGCTATTTTGTACCAAGGTGTAATTTTCCAAATTTATTTAGTTTAAAATTTAAAATTGTTATTAATGTGGGTTTTTTTGTTGTGCCGAGGTTTATTTTTAAGTATGTGTATTGATTTAAATTCCTTGGATTTAATTTCTCAACACAAGAGAAGAAATCTTTCTCTCTCTTACCATATCCCAATTTGCTTATTTGATTAAAAAAAAATTTTCCTTTTCTATACCAGAAAAGCTCTTTTCCACTTAATGAATCTCCTATAATTGTTTCTCGATAATTTATTATTCAAAAAAAAAAAAAAAAAAAGAAATCTTTAAAATCCTATAAATTATTAAAAACAGAAAATTCCGAATAAGCAATAAGCTGAAAATGGTCTAATTTGTGAATGACATGGGTTTACATCGCCGATGTATAGATAGATTTTCTAATTTAAATAATGTATCTCTCGTTCGTGTGCTTGGTTTTCTTACAACTTAGTTAACTACTTTATGTATACATGGCTGGCTTATGGTTACTATTCCGTATAAGTGTAACATAAATGTTCGTCGATGTGTGGTATTATTGATGCTTTAGCTATAGTTACCGATGTAATATAAATTTTATTTAAAGAATGATAAAAGTGAAAATAGACTTATTTCGTTGTTTATTTGATGATGTTTGTGCATTATTCTTGAATTAATCTATTTTACTATTATATAAATATATTAACTAAGTATATAACTGTATGCCTGCCTATATAAAATAAATAGAAATTAGTTGATAGAAAAGTGTGGTTTTATGTTGTCTCAGCTATGATGCTATCAAAATAATTGGATCGATTATGTTGGGTGAAAAATTTTCCCTTTTTATTGTCTTTAGTACTTTCTGTATCATTATTTTGCCTTTGTATGAATTTTGAGAAATATATTTAAAGGGGTCTTACTGGCTACAAATTAAATGCACTTAAAAAATTAGGATTTTTACTATCAGCAGGCAGTAGTTAAGTGTTTTTTGTTTTTTCTACTTTGATTAAATATTTTTATTTTATATATGCGATAATTTGTTGTTTTTTTTTCTTTCTTCTAAAACCGCAAACGATCTTAGGATTGTAATCTCCTGTAGTAAACAAGGTTTATAATAATATCTATCAAGATAATGTATGTGATGTATAATCAACGAATAATCAATGTTAATGACGACTATTATTATTATTATTATTTAATAAAATCATAATAGGAAAATAGTCAATTATTTATATTGAATTGATTTTTTTTATTATTATATAATCAGCTTTTGTGTGTGCTGTGTACTCTCCAGCCCACTTTATTTTATTACAATAACAAAAAAAAAATCCTCGTTCTGATGTTATTATTGTGAAAAAAAAAAAAATGAACTTTTCATGCTGAATTTGCCTATTTTTGATTTGTTTATTCACTGATTTATCCTTGTTTGTTGATGCTTTAATAGCGGATTAATAATTTTCTTATTATTTTTTATTTAGATTTATTCTTTATGATTATTTTTATTATAATAATCTAATTAGATTGATGGTAAATATGTAAGTCTTAAGAATTATATTTATGTTGGAGTATGGAGGGATATTTATTAAAAAATATTTTTTTCTTCTGTGTTTTACTTTCTTGTGATTTAATTACATAAATTGTATATAAATATCGTTAATATCGTTATTATTGAAACAAGACACATTTAGACTTTTATTGATCGGATTTGTGGCTTTTTCTTAACCTTTTTAACATTATTTACTATAACAAAGCTTTGAATTTTGAATATAAGTTTATGTTGTGGAAGTTGAATTACTGGAAATTTAATTCACAGTTTGTGTTTAAAGACCCCCTAAACACCTTTATGTTATTTGGCACTATTCAAGCTTATTTTAAGTGGATTAAATTTGTTTACTATAGCCAAAGCACTATTACTTTCGATTAATAATTTAACCAACTAAAAAGGGACATAATTTCGTAGGAAATTTTAAACCAAATATTAGCATACATGGATTTCTTCTCACAATTATTATTAATTAGCTTAAAATTATACTAAAAGCATAAAATCGAAATAAAAGAAAATTTACGTAACGATGCTGAAAAGCACTAAGCATTTCCACCATACTATTGATTAATAATTAATAAAGAAATTTCATCTTTCCGTTATAAACGATTAAACATTTTTTATTTTTTTTTACATTTGTTTTCTAGAGAAAAGAAGTTAAAAATTAAAACGAAATTAAAAAAAAACCATCAAGATCTCGATTAGCAGTTGGTTTAAATTAAGTGTTAATTACTTATCATGACAATTAAATAACAATTACAGCGTTTACAGCATTTTATTTCTTGTGTTTTAATTAAGTGGACCATGGAATGAGTGAGTTTTTTTTTGCTGTCGAATTTGTTCAGGAAGCTTTAGTAACTTCTTCCATTTGTATGTTTTTAAATTTTGTCATAATGAATAATTAAATAATTGATTGAATTTTTGGTTGTTATGTTGAAAACGAATATCCATATTATGTAAATAAACATATTTTGCTATGGCTTGACATAGCTGAAATTTTCAAAAAAAAAAAAAACTAACGCAGGTAATGTATGAGATTTAAATGTAATTATTCAAAAATTTTCATGGTAATCAATAATAAATGTTACTAATTAATTTTAACTAATTACAAATAATAATAATAATAATCCTCCTGCTAGACTTATTATTTAATTAATTTTGTATTTTGTATTTTATTTTTGAAACTAAATAATGGAGCTTTTTAAAATACTCAATCACAGTGAAAAATAATCTTTTTTTTTTGTAATTCTGGCTTCTGTAATTTAATTAAATAATTTTAATGAATTATTTTATGTTCTTTTTTATTTTTGGCTAAAACCAACCATGGTGTTGCAGAGCTTTAATAGATTTTTGTTGTTTTTTTTTTTGTGTACACCGCAATTATAGTGCTTTTACTTGTTGTTTGATTAATTTATCTGTTGTACAGTTTAGTGTCATTAACAATTAAAATCGCTTACTTACCTAACTTACCTGACTTATTATTCGATTAAGAATTTTTGTTTTCTTTTTATAATCGTGTTTACTGTATTTTAAAGCAAATCTTTGGTTTTAATCAGTAAAAATTTATATAAAGTAGTAAAAGAATGTGCAAAAGCACTGGAGAGTATTTTGTATTTTGGTTCTTTATTATTCGAGGTTTTTTGAGTATTATTTAAAGGAATTTTAATATATTATTGAACTATTAACGGTTCCCTAATCCTTAATTTAAATACCACTAATTTATTTACTCTATTCACTCTTGGGAGCATAGGGTAATCTCATACTAGATATCTCCACTGTACTGTAGTAGTTACTATCAATTTTATTTCTCTTCATATTCTTTCTAGCATATCTATCTTCCAGTTTTAAGTTCCATTTTAGTGATCTATCCCTATTTTCTCCTTATTATGTGGAGTAATTTAAACTCTTCGTTTGATAATTTAGATGTTTCGTAGGCATTTACTATTGAAGATCTGTGGTTTATGTTTGATTTTGTTCGATACTAGCAAATATGTTTGACGCTGCAATCATTTATGACTTTTACACATATCTTGAATATTCTGAGCATGCTGCCTCTGGTGATTTGAGATTTCTTACATATTGGTATCAATAGTCCTAATGTTGCCTTTGCTTTCCTAATTTGAGAAGAATAATTGTTGTACCTTTGACTTGATGTTGTTTCAACATTGAATTATAAATGCATAAATTAATCGAAATGTCTTACTGATGCTCTATTCTGTTCTACTCTGCTTTAATTTATTAATTAAATCCAATTACGGACTCTCTATTACAGAAACACAGAAAACGCAAGCAGTATGGAGATAATTTACAAATTGAAATACAAATTTGACAAAATTCTACCTGTTAAATTCTTATTGAAATGTTTTTTTTTTTTTGATTTAATTTGATTAATAAATCAATTATTTATTGGAAAAGTTTTTCTTTTCTTCTAGACAGCAAAAAAAAAAAAAAAAATCGCAATAAACAAGTAAAAACTTGTCAAAAGTACTTAAGTTGTTTATTGAAAAGTTTTTTCTTTTTCTATTTGGATTATAGGTAACACAAATAACAAGAAATCATAGTTTCATTTGTAATTCGTAAACCGAATTACTTTGCTTCCTGAGAGAGGTTCACATTGCGTGCTAGTAATGTTTGTACACGAACAACTGAGCTTTAATTCTAATTTTTCTGTTGCGTTTTCTGTTTTTGATTAAATAACTTTTGCTTGTTAATGTCGAAACTAAATCGATAAAAAATTCATTTTTAATAGTTTTTTACCGGGTGGACAATTTACTTTACTTTACTTTTCTATTGTTTTTGTTGTTATCAGTTTACAGGCTTATGGTTCGGTTATAATCATTTTCTGTTTTTCACATCAACAACAAAATACAAAATACAAAAAATAAAAAAAGCCAACCGTTTGACTTCGACGCGACATTGAAAGTCATAAAAACGTACTTGTCGACCATAAAACAAATTTAATTCATTCTATTCTGTGTATTTTCTATTTGCTTTTTTCTTTTTTAATCTTTCTTGTTAACTACGTGAAGGTTTTTTTTTTCTCTTCATCTTTCCCTTGGTTCTCTGTCTCGTTCAGAATGTTATTTTGCGCTTTGAAATGGCTGCGTGTATGTTGTAACAAATAAACTTCAACAATTCCGTTCATTTAACTTATGTTTCGCTTTTCTTTATTAGAGTTTTATTTTCGGGTTTTTTTTTTCCTTATTCTCGTTATACGTGAAAAGATTATATGTTTGTTGTCAACATAAATTGTATTTGGGGAATTTATTCGTTTTGCGTCAGAATTTTTATTTTGAGTTAGAAAAAGAATAAAACATTCAATGAATGCTTTTATATACATTTTTGGTTAGTCCTTACTAGGTCGTTACACTTTTTTTTTTATTCTATAGATTTTTAAGTGACAATCTTTTTTGTTTTTATTATTATTAACACGTATTTATTTTACTTTAATTTACTAGACAAACAGTAGTTGGTTAATTTTCTATAATCATTGTGTTATGTTGTAATATTATTGTTATTTCTGTTGTTTTGGGGAGTAGTAAATACTTTTCTTTTTTGCTTCTTTCTTGAGTATTAAAATTTGTTTATTAAAAAAAAAATAGATATTAAGGCATACGTATGATTAAGCTTTAATAAAATAACAACACTTTTGCTAAGCTACTTATGTACAAATCGGTCAGAATATCGTTTAATTTCATTCCAATAATTAATCCAGGTACATATTTCGAAGTGATATCCTTTGCAAAACACGGATGGTTCTTATTTTCCTTTATCTTTAGTGGAATTTACGTGGTATGGTATGTATTGGTATAGGTAAGAAAAAAAAAAAAGACTGAAAGCGTGAGTATTTCAACGATAACCAGTTACAGTAATTGATATCGTAACAGTTACCATTCCCGTATGCATCATAGTACATCATTCACCCCTTCAATCTTAAATAAATATTTTAATTAAAGCAAGGAGGCGAAAAAAGCTTTAATAGCTTAGCCATATATTTATATATTTATTAAGTCAACTTTATTATTATTACGTTTATAAAACACATCAGTAGCAGTATACTTGAAAATAAACTCCAAAAAAAAAACCTTAATTTTATTTATTATACTAACCGGAGAAGACAATAATAGCAGAAAAAGAAATCAAATAAAAAATATTATTAAATGAGGGAAAAGGAAAGGAATGGAAAAAGAATTGAAGGGAATGTATAACGCAATAATATATATCACAGAGTCATAAAATTATTCCTTTCATTACATTTACCTTAATCAAATAGTCGAATGTCATAAAAAACAGAAACGGTTCTCATCTCTCATCTCTAATATTTAATAAACAAAGTATGGCCTAGTATTTGCTGAATGTTTGATTGTTTGAAACGTTTTTATTTATTAAACGATTTATCTGTTTTTGTATCATTCAATAAACAATTTGATTGTTTTCAACGTTAAAAGATTCACAGGGAAATAATTTCCATGAACAAGACCGAATGTATAGTTTTACTTTTTTCAATTAGCGGTTTCACTAGCAATTTGTGTTTTTAACAAAAAATATTTATATTTTAGCACAGAGTATTTGTTATTATTCGATTGTAGTTTCTGTGGTTTTAATTTTGTAACTAGTTTTGTATAAATATTTAACGAGATAATTTAATTATTAACATGGCATGGCCTATTTTACAATAATTATATGAATTATGAAAATCTTTTTTATCACTATTTATGCCTTTTGTTTGTTTGTTATCTTTCGGTTTTAAACTAAATGTTTTTGTTTCTATATTACCTTTATCAGCCTGTGTAATAAGAATTTTATAGCGAATATTGATACACTATCTACCCCGCCAACAATCGACAATCGAGCTTTTTCATTGTTTTGTTCATAAAATACAATGGGAAACAAAAATGTAAAAAAAAAAAAACAAAATAAAAGAACTATTAAATGGTTTAAGTTTGTTGAAGTGCTTTTAAAGTTTGTTATGTTTTTCGCGAATGAATGTTTCCATTTCAAACGATTTATTTTCTACCACAGAATGGCTAATTATTCTCCTTTTATTATTTTAAATCAATTTATGAAAAATGTGTTTGCTGTGAAATATTTTACGATGGTACCAAAGTTTAATCGGAAATAACTCAAAAAGAAAAAAAAAAACAAGGATAATAATAACAATAAGCTTTATTAACTGTAAAGCTTTAGTTTTCTTTTAATGAATAAAACAATTTTTAATTATATAATGAGATAAATAATTAAAATATAATAAATATATAATAATAATAACTAACAACGTGTCGAAAAAAAATAAAATTATTTTTTAAAACCTAAAACATTGAATTTAACATGTAAAGCCTTTTTTTTTTTTTTGCTACCTACACTTTATTTTATTATTATGAAAATTTAATTACTTTCCTACAAAATATCCATATTTTAACCTTTTATTTGTTTGACACAACATAAAAGCTATTTAAAAAAGCAACAAAATTGCATGTCCACACATGCATGAAAAATCTATAATTTAGGGATTTTTTTGCATACATTTTTATAATTTAATTATTTAATAATATTTATGTTACATATGAATTTAAAATTCAAAAAATTTTAATTAAAAATAAACAAACAAAGGTTCAGTAGGAGGATTAAATTATTAACGGAAAACATGTATCGTTTATGTTTCATCTATGCGATACATATTTCAGCCACTTTTCATGTCGCAATAAATAATTAATATTTAAATGTGCACTTTACTTTTATTAATTGACTTAATGAGGTTTTACGATCTCTTTGTCTTTTTTGTGTGCGTAGTTTATTATAATTGTTTTCCTATATATTAACTATGGGTTGTTTCGTCAAGTAAATTTAAAATTATAATTTTGTTGCTACTATCCAAAAAGAGATTATTTTGATAATTTCACAGATTATTTGTCATAATGCAATAATAATAATAGTTTTAAAGATACTGAGAATTGTATTTTACATGATAAGTATTCCAGGAGTATATAACCAGTGTGCTATATGCATTACATTTTATAATAGTTTTATCATTTTACCCAATAAAAATAACGATTGACAAACCCCTATTAAATCAAATAACTTTATTGTTGAGTACACTAAGTCACTTTATATGGCTTAAAAATATGAATGAAATAGTTATCATTTTGCTTATCATTAAATTTGATGATGCTGCTTAAAAAGTATTATTATTATATTTAGTTATCGTCATCATTGTAGTTTTATTCTTTCTTTTGTAACTTTATTTCTCTGATTCATTATTAAAGTTTAAAACCCTTAAAAATGCTTCTTATTTTACGTTTTCTCCTTCTTTTTATAATTATATTTCACATTATTATAGCTAGGATAACTAGATAAGCCTATACAACATACAATTATTTGAATTTATAGCAATAAATATTTTTTTATTATTATTGAAACAACTTGTTAAAAAATAAACTAAAGGAAGCCACAAAAAGTAATGATGAATTATCTATCAATTTGTGTAAAATAATACTAAATAATAAAACGAAAAACCGAATAAAACATTAATCTTTTAATAAATAATGTAAATTCCTAAAAAATTGTATAATTAGGGTGGTGGTTGGGTTGTAAATGTAAGCAAAAACAAAAAAAAAAACTTTTTAATTGCTACAAAACGTAACGATCGGTCATGTTTATTTCTATTTCAAGTTTTTATCATGATTGCTTTATCAAAAAATTCTTTACTGTTACCATTATTATATAAATAACACTGATGAAAACATAAAAAAAAATTAGTTTTTAACCATTAAACCAGAATCAGTATTAGTATAGATGAGCTCAAATAAATAAAAGGAAAAAAAATAAATATTTTTTCTAGTTTATTTTGCAAAAACGCATAAGAGCAATAAATTGTTCAAGTCATTGTAACAAATAGAAATTATTGAGGATGGATAATGCTACTAGATAGTATAACTCGTACACAAAATAAGCTTGTGAAGTATGGTTCTTGATAATGGTCTTGTTGTTATTGTACCATCCGTCCGTCCGATTATTATTTTTTTTTTTTTGTTATTTTACTTGCATGTTTACAAGAGTACAGAATTTCTCATGGTATTTCATTTCTTTTGTTGATTAGTTCTCCCAAACAATAATGTACGTACAAATATAAATTTTTTGTTGGTTCATTACATAAAGAAAAATATTTCTAGACAAAAACGAATTATGGTTAGTTTTGTTTCTTTGTCTCTGTTTATTTATTTCGGTTCATACTATTCTAGAATCTAGAGCTTTTTATGGAAAATAAAGAAATAAAGGAAAAAAAGAAAAACGAATTAAAAGAAAGGCTTCAATTCCTTATGCTTTTTAATTTGTGATTAAATTTAATAAAAAATGTTACACAGTTTAATATTAAGGGTTGTTTATGCTGATGGCTTCATCACCTACATTTATATAAAAGAAATAACAGAAAAAAGAATAATAATTCAAATGTTTTTAATGTTGGAGTTAGGGGATGGTTAGACCTTGTATAATTATTACATTTTCATTATTATTTATTTCTTTTCTCCTTATTAGCTATCATATCATTGTATCAAAATTAGCCATTGCTTTGTAACCCCCCATTTAATCTTTTACTTTCTTTCCCTTTGTCTGCAAATAATCAACAAAAGTTCATTTTAATTAATTTACTGTGAAAACGTGCATATTTGTAATTGTGAGCTTATAACAGCAGCAGCAGCAGTAGCAGTAACACAGTAGTGTTGTTTATATTATAACACATTGATAGAACTAGAAGGTAGACAAGACACTAAACTAAGTAAACATTAGTAGTAGCTAAATCTCTTGAATGTGGTTTGATTTTTATATTCATTTTTCTGTTTCAATGGGTTAATCTTTGAATGAATGAACATACAATAAAAGTTAGTAAATAATAATAATAATAATAATAATAATAATAATAAAAAAGCAACATAAATAACGATCAGTTGATTGACATAATACAGTGATCTTGTTGGCATATAAATAATAATGATAATAAAAAAGTAAAATAGCAATGTCTTGTGGATGTTATTCTAGAGTTTTCTCTACGATTTTTTTGTCTTATTTATTTCTCTTATTACAGTGAACGTGCAATAGTTTTGTGGAATAGTTCGATGTTATTTTCTTATTTATTATCTCATCATTTCATATTATTAAAAGATAAAACTAGAAATTATTTTTATTAAGAATAACAACTAATAAAAGGTGAAGAAACGTAAAAAAAAATTTTTAATTGGTTTATTCTCTCTTCTAGTCAGGTTCTATCGCACTGGCGAACGAACGATAATTTCTTTGAAACTAATAAATAACTGTGGACACTTTTTCGCGTGTTTATTTGATGATTAACAATCAAAATAACATTTGTTGTTTGTTGACCAATTTTAAATCTGATTAAATCGTGCAAATGGATTTTACTGTATTCATGAAAGTTTTCTGTTTATCAAACAAACTTTCTTTGCGAACATTTAGAACTATTAGTATTCGTTTTTAATACCAATTACTATTGTTAAAATTATGGATTATAGACTAAATTGTGTTAAAAAATAATAGTTTTTCTAGCTTATATAAGAACTGAAAATTTCTTTTGACTTTTAATGCCATTGGCGCTTTCTTCGACGCTTTCTTCTACGCTTTTTTGTATTTCACATGCATAAATAAAGAAACAAACAAACAAAAAAACCAAAACGGAAGTATAAGTTCATTGAATGTGTAATTTTTATGCAAAAATATATCGCACAGGAGTTTAATAATTTTACCATTATTATTATTATTATTATTTCTTATTATATTTTCATCTTTGTCGTTGCTCCATCGAAGAAAATAGGAAGCATGCTTAAAGAAATATTGTTTTCGTTCTTGATTTATATTTAGTAATTCTGGTGCCTTTGTTGCTTCTGCTATTGCCATGGATAATGTCTGGGAGGAAGTTTTATCTTATGCAAAAAGAGAGAAATAAATAATAATTCTTCGAAGTAAAATAGGATGTTAAAAAATTTTCAATTTTAAAAATATTTTTTATATAAAAAAATTCCATCTTGAAAAATGCTATGAGTATGAAGTTGAATTTAATTTTACTTAAAGGAATTTCCTTGGTATTTCCGTAGAACTGCTTGTTGTTTCTTTTTCGTTTTTCGTTTTGATAATAATTTTTCGTTGCTTTTGTTTTATATATAAATAAATAAATGAAAAAAAAAATTCTTATCAAGTGTCAAAGAGTTATACTGTGATACTAACAACAAAATTGTGTTTTAAGGCTAATTCAAATAATTGTAGCTTTTCAAATATATCTCGAGAGGCAAATTTTGTTTTAATTTTTTTTTTGTTTTACTTGATAATAAATCCCAGTGGCTATTATAAATTCTTTTCAGGGAAATTATCTTTCAAACTGATGCCCCTAAACTTCAATAAAGTTTTCTTAAAATGTCCATGATAAATGTTTTTTTACTAGAGAAAATAAGAAAGAATGTCATAAGGAATAAGGACAAAAACTGTGCTAAAGTTCAGTTAAATATTCACAAAACTAAACGACAAAATAAAGAAAAAGTATTTAATTTTGAATTCGGTATACTTCCTGTTGAGCAGCATCCTTTTTCCTTTTCTTAAACAGAAAAAATAATTTCTTTTGTATTTTATTTTAACTCTTTTTTACTTGACTTTTATCATAATTTTTCTTTAATTTAAAAGTTTTTCTGTTTTTTTTTTTTGTTGTTTTGTTCAACTGTAATACAAAAATATTTGAACTTTCGCCTTTAAGCATTGCATTTTTTAATACATGGAAATACTTAACAAAAGCAAGACAATTCATTTTTAAAATATGGAATTTTTATTAATAATTAGCTAAAAGTTATTTCTCGGTATAATAATAAAAACATAAATAATAATCATGTTGTTTAGGCAACCGAATAAATTTGCTTTCAATTATATATTGATTTGAGAAGTTGAGTCTTATTCATTTTATTTATGTTTGATGTATTATTTTTTTCATTTCTATTTTATCTAGTATTGATGATGGTGGCTTAGGTAAAATGATACTTTTTTTTATTTTTATTCTCATGATGCAATTGAATCGAGGAACAATGATGCCATTACTAGAACGAAGCAATAACAATTACTATAGTAACCATTTTGTAAACGGGAAAAGTAAGGAGATAACCAGAAAATTCCACACCAATAATAATTCGATAAAGCATCTAAAGTAATTTGATTTAAACAATTTTTTGTTTTTTTTTTTTTTTATTTTGTATTTGAAAACTCCGATACATTCTGTCAGATCCATGTTATGTGAGCAATTTCAATTCAATCAAATTGCATTCGTTAGAGATCGTTTTTCCAATTTCATATTGTTAGTTGCATTTTGGCTACGATTTTTAGTTTCTTTATTTATTTTTTTTGAAGCTCGAAAATCTAATTTCCATTTAAATTCACCCATCTGGTTATGATCTTAATAATTTATTGCCTTTTCACACAAAAAAAAAAGTTGGATAAAGCGTTATTGGCTACAAACTCAGTTTAATTAAAATTGCAAAAAGAACAAAAAAAAAATGACTGCACTGTCCTACTTTAAACGTGTATAGGCGTTCTTAATTACGTGGAAAAAAAGACAAATAGAAATTATTATTTTTTGTTCCCTGTACTTGAGACCCATGTATGAATGATCTCTATTTAATTAGAAGATTGTCTCGAGTACAGATATATAATCTCGAAAATAACATAAATTACATGCCGCAGCATCAAAGCACAAACCAAATTAAAGCAATTAAAAATCAGAGAGAAAAGCACGTCTTTGTACAAAACAAAAAAATAAATAGAATTATAATAATAAAAAATAAAGATAACAACCGAGTAACAGAGGTTTTTGGGGTTAGAAACGTAAATAAACCTCAAAAGAATGCAACAAAATTAGTTAGTGGATTTAAAAAAAAATTGAATAAAATCACACGAAACACGAAGGACGTGATTAAAGCTCTAGGATCATGATACTTTGGTTGTGCTTTCTCCTTGTTTTTTTTTTATTATTATTTTTAACCACAAACAATACGAAAAATGTATGTATTTTAACTGCTTTTGGGAGTATTTTTTGGGTTTATTTAACATTTTATTTAACATTTTATTTTACATTCATCAGACGCCACATTTGGTTTAATTAAATATGGAAACAAAAAGAAGTTGAATAAACATTTATTTGCTGTTATGTTAATTTTACATAATCATGTGTGCTGTTAATATATTATAATAATAATCTGTTTCATTCACCATTGATGATTTCGTGTCTAATAGATTATTTTTTAGATTTACATTCACCATATTTACAAACTTTGGTATTTCTAATTTGTAGTCTTTGGAATAAATTAATTCATTTTCGTGGTTTTAGACGGTGTAAATTGATTGATTGTTTCTTATTTTAAATAAATCATAACATAATATCAAAAATTCTATAAAGAATCCAATTATAACAAAAAATGAATTTAACACTACCTGTGTATTGTTAAATTAAACCAATTTGTATTATTATCACATTGATTGTCTATTGAACACTGTAAAACCGATAAATAAATTAATCGATAAGACTTTTTTACTATTAAACTCATCTATGGTTTTATTTGAAAAAAAAAAGTTAAAATGCTCAATTGATGTGTTGTGTTAAGTGGTGAAAAATGTCTGCAATGATGACAATTTTAAAACCGCAGCTGCTACAGCTACTAGTTAATCGGTATATTATGTATCGAATAGCAAAAAAAGGAAAAAAATGAATTAAAAACCATTTACACGTTACGTATATATAACATTGTGTTTTTTAAAAAAAATGAAGCTTTTGTAAACTTTTAACCTAAAAAGAGGTTCATCAACTCTGTATCATTTCCTTTAATAATGGTTGTTTATTTTCCTTTCTTTTATTCTAGTTTTTTTTTCTTCTTCTGTATTTTACTTTTCTATCTATACTAAAACGGAAATAACTCGCTGTTGTTTGCATTACTTAAAAAAAAAAAGAAAAGCAGAAGATTATTTTCCTTTAATTTTCTAGCTGGATACGATTTATTTTTCATTGTTTATCAGTTCATGCTTTTATTAAAAACAATAAAATTGACAATGATGTAAAATTCTAGTTTTTTTTTTTGTTACCACTGTTTCTAATGTTTATTATTGCGTTAATGAAAGTTTTTTTTTTTATAAACTATAGAAACAACGAATCTATATCAAAGTTAAGTTAACAATTTTATATCACTTGTTGTTACAGTTTTTTTTTATTTCACTTTACTATCATCAGTGAGACGACTTTGTCTGACTGGTTTTATATATTCTTTGTTTAACTGTCTTTAGTTCTTTCTGTCATATCACTGTTTAGTGTTAAGCTTTTTCTTGTCTACAACAGTAACACATAGCACAGTGTGTTTCTAGTATAACAATAAAATCGACAAAAGTGCATACAAAGAACTTAGGTTATTGCAAAATAATACTGCTGTAGTTCAGCATTTTTGTTAAGCGAACATATTTTTTTTCCTATCCTATTCTGACTAAAAAATTTAATAAATCTTTAATGAGATGTTAAATTTTATCAAGAAACGAACAAATAAGCAAAAAAAAAATGTATATCCGATACACGTTGTAATAAACAGGAAATTAAGTAACGTTTGCTGTTTCTTCGTGTATATTTAATTTTCCTTTCTTTCTTATAACGTGCATAATGAAATCTCGTTTATATTTGCAATATATAATGTCTAGACACAATGAAATTATAATTTAATTAATTTCGTTAATTAAAATTATACAACAAAAAAAAGGGAGAATGGAGAAAAGTAAAACATTTTTAACATGGATAAGTAATTTGTAAGATGTATTAAGTAGCCAAGAATAAAAGTGTAGAAAATCGTTGTTACTACGCTTAATTAAAAGGTGAAATTAGAAGAATCACGAAAGCAACATAAAAAATTAAATTGTTGCTATAGAAAAAAGCTGTTACGAGGTTATAATTTATAAATCAAAGAAAAAAAAAAGAAATTTTATTTTATTTTTTTTTTAATGGGCAACAAAATGTTTTCATTTATTTTCCGTTTCTTTGCTTTTGCTTCAAAAGTGAAAAGGGATAAAAATTGCCTTAAAAATAAGCAAGGGGATTTAGATGCGAAAAATAACTTGAAAAAAAAAAATATTTTGTAACCTTTTAAACGCGTAATCGTAATTCAGTATACCATCCAACCAGTGTTTAAGTTTAATTCTCAGCAATAGCACAGCGGTAGTCAACTTTATGTGTTCGCAGCACCCTTGGGTAATGTATGTAATCGGATTTGTTTCTTCGGAACATGCAACATTACTAAATAAACACAAACAACAACAGAAAAAAAATGTTTTTTTTTTTTTTAATATTAAAATGAAGAAAAAACAAAATACCAAAACCGATTGCTCTTAAGTTGCCAAATCTTTGCCTGTGCCATATGATAACCTAGTGAAAGGACCGGTGGGCGGGCAGGCAACCTGTTTAAATAAAATAGAATAAAATACACAACGGCAGCGTATTGCTATAAAGACGATGGTAGTAAAAGTACAATTTCTTTAAGGAAACAGAATAAGCGAAAATAAAAACACACAACTAAATTGAAATACTTGCAAATATTTTTAACCGAAAACACCTCACCATACATACAGTATTAAGTAAACTTAATAAAAACGCGACCACTTTTTTGTTCGTTGATACTTCTGTTGTTGTTGTTGCTACTGCTGCTGCTGCTGCTATTGTAGCCGCCTTTCACTTTGAAATTTATATTTATTTCCCTAGTAATTCTGTGCTTTTTTACTTTGGTTTATGTTGCACGCCACACGAACACCCTAGAGTATATTTGTTTCGTTTTATAAAATATAAAAATAAAATCCCATATAAGTAAATATTCATTTCTATTTTTGCACCCTATTTCCTCCACGCTAATATATTCCGATAAAAAAAAGGTTCAAAATCTGTTCATATTCGATACGTTAGTTATTATTTTTAATATTAACCAAGAATAAACAACGATAGTAAATCATAAGAAACTATTCGTTGAACTGAATCGTTTCCGGAATTAAAAATGCAATTCTGTGATGATAAACAACAAAAACGTCCACACTAGAAGATCATAAATTGCTGTGTAAATAATTAATATCTGCGTATTATAAAGAAAACACTTACGCAACACAACAGAAAACAGAGAGAAAAAAAAACCATTAACGATTGATAAGCTTTTAAAAGTATACATAAAATAAATATACTTCCATAACAACAAACTCCATTAAACAAATAAACAAATAAAAAAAAAGAAAGAAAAATAACGATGGAGAAAAATCGTCGCCCAATTGAGCTATATTTCCAATAAAGCAAAAAAAGTCTACCGAAAAAACATAGTTTATTGAGACATTATCAACAGTCACGAACTTTAAACGTTTTAAAAATATAAAAGATAAAAAATTCTTCAATTACGGTTTGGTGGGTGATGGTGGTGGTTTGTGTTGATTTTGCCTAGAAATATTATTATTATATTTTGCTTTGTGTTAGGGTTAGGCAATTTTTTTTTTTTTTTTTTGTGTGTTGAGAAAAATCAGCATAGTAGTAAGCATAAAGCTGTTATATTTGCTTCGCTGAACACAAACAATCTTTTTCTCTCTTTTTTTTTCTTTTCTTTCTTTTAACTTTATCGCATCGTATCCCATCGCATCTTTGTCTTTTTGGGATAAAACTTGAAACAAAAAAAATTACAAGTTTTCTGCTTTGTTTTTTTATTTTTTCGAAAAATGTCTTTAAAACAATTTTTATGTAAATAAAGTATGGTCTCTCTAAATCAATATTAAATTACATTTGGTTTAACGAAAAGAAAACAGAGAAGAAAAAAAATTCATTGTTCATAGTAATTCATCATAGTTTGTCAAACTTTCATTTATCTTTCAACGAGAAAAATATTCTTCGTTTTTTACTTCTTCTTTTTATTATTATTATAATAGCAAAATGACAAGAAGAATGAAAACAGATTTGATCCAATAATCACAAACAAAATCATAAGATAAATATAGATGAATGGCATATTTTTCTGTATTGATATTCGTTCAGGGTTTGTTTGTTTGTTTATTAGTTATTTCTAACAAATCTGATTGAATATGATTATTATGCATTACCAATACGAATTTTTCAATAAAACTAACAACTGAAATTTGTTTCTTTTTAGTTAATTACCAAGTAGATGGTCATCTTAAATAAGCTTTATACAAAAATGTCCACAAAATGTTGAAATTAGCAAATTTGTTATTTTCGATGTTTTTATCATCAGCACCATGAAACCATTTTCGTTTTGTTGTGCTAGTCCCCACTTCACTAGTAAACCTTCGATTATTTTTCAACAAGCAACAAAACCCTTTACTTAAAGACTTTAGACTTGAAACCATTAAGCTACTATTTGAGAAAATTGAATAAAATGTAATAGAGGAATAGAAAATTCTTTTCATACAACACAAATGTTGCTGATTCGCCAGCTTAAAAAAGCACATACAAAAATCTGTTATCTTCAACTATTTATTATTTGTTTCATTAATTCAAAGCTTTAGAGACCGAAGAGACAAAGAAAACAAACAAAACAAACAGAAAAAACTGAAAAAATAAAAAAAAATATATGAAGATCTGAACTATATGAACTTAGAATCCTTATCTAAGACAAGAATAGACACAATTTATTATTAAGCAACTCAATCAATTTTGTTTTATTTGTTCTTAGAAAATAACAAATTCAAAGCTTTTTTTAAGCAAATTCTTTGGGGCTTTTTTTTTTCTTTTTTGCTTTTTTCATACAATTCGTACTTTTTATAGTCATTTGTGTTTTATTACGAAAAAAACCCAGAAAAAAAAAAATAAAAGTGTAAAGAAAAGAAAAGAAACAAAAAAATTATTAACCCGGAAAATGGTGTAAGAAAATGGTGTTGGTATTATTGATAAGTGATGCTAGCAATAAGTGTTGTTTACTTTTCTTTTTTGCGTCTTTATAATTGATATTTTCTTCTTTATTTTTTTTTTTCCAGATTTACTTTTACCATTCGTTTTATTAATGAAAGTACATCATTTCGTTAAAACGATCAACACTTGAAATATATTTTTAGAAAGGTTATTGAAGGGTTAATTTCGATTATTTTGATTTATTTCTGTTTATATATATATTTTTTTTGTTTGTCTGAATGGAGAGTACTGATTACTATTTGTATACGTAATTCGAGTAATTTTGTGCTGTTTATACAATTTTTTTGATACAATACTGTGCTATTTCTATTCAATAATTTTTTTTTGTAAAGCTACTTTATTAATAATTTGAAACCTTTTTTTTTCCTACTTAATTTAAATTATTATTAAACGACTCCTTCACCTATTTACTAATATTTTAATGAATTATATTGCGGAATTTTTTTTTATTTTTATGCTTATTTTTAGATTATCCACTTGTTATTTGTGTGTTTCTATTAACTCCGAGAATACTTAGCGGGATAAAGTAGGAAAGTGATACAAAATATTTATAAATAAAAAATAAAATTATTATTGTTGTATAAAAAAGAGCAGAAAATCATTTAGAGAAAGATCCATGTGCCTGTGTTAAACCCATGTTTGGATATTAAAAAGCAAGAAACGAAAAACGAAAAAAAATATTTTATCCTCAATCTAAAAATAAACTTTTTTTTTTTATAGAATGATCTTCTTCAAGATTTTCAATCTTTTTGTACTTTCGGTAGTTTTTTTTTTTAATTTTGTACAATTTTAGATGAATTTTATTTTTACTTCTAAAATTATTTATTTATTGTTGCGTGGGCGAGTGAAAAAATATTAATAAAAAAAATTAAATGATGGACTAAGAGATGTGATGCATGCGATTCAATTTGTTTTTGGATTATTAGTGGCTGAACTTTAATAAGCGTTTTTTTTTTGTTTTACTTTTAATTGGTGTCATTGTGGCTAGTTTTCTACTTTAATCTAGTTTTGATTTATAAACATAATTTTCGCTTTGTTTTGCAACATTGAATTGCTGTTTGCGAATTTTATTTCGTCTTTGTAGTAAAGTTGGATAAAAAATCTTTTTTACTTTTAATCCTCGTTTTAATTTTCATATTTCCTTTGCTTTATTGTTTTTTTTTTTTAGTAATTGTGAATTAATTAATTCAAGCTAGCAAGAGAATATTTCGAATAAAAAATTCATTTAGCTAAAACAAAAAAAAAACCATTAATGCGTATTGTTGATTTTGATAGAAAAACTTTTTGCTTTGAGTTAATTATGTTTTATATCAGCATAATTATATAAATTTTTTTTTGCACTTTTACTTTTATTTATCTTTTGTAAAAGCTGTAACAAAGCTTTCATTTTATATTTTTGATTTTTTATTATAATTTTCGATAGCTAGAAAATAAAAATCAAAAACAAAAAAAAAATTGTTATCAGATGGTTTTAAATTTTATTATTGCTGAAATAAATGAAAATTTAAAGTAAACTTTAAGCGTAGACATATATTTCTATGAAATAAGACTTTAATGAAATTTTTTGTGTGCTACAAAAAAAGAAAAGAAAATTTTCTCTTAATTATTCAACAATTATCGTTATCATAGTATTTAATGCAGCAAATATTGTAATTTGAATTTTACTTTCTTCTAATTAAATTAAAGGAAAATGAAAATAATTATATAATTAGCAAATAAAATGTTTATTAATGGTATTTAGTTTGAGAATATTGTAAACACAAGCTTTCTTGCATATATCTATACTATATTTGGTTAATTTTAATACAAAAAAAAGCTAAATAAGTGGTACTGAGTGTAGAATTTAAAATATCAAATCGCCCGCTTATTTAAAAACAGAAATTTTAATTCTAGAATTCGTGTCGTAATGTGTAAAATTATTTTAATCATTAAATAAGAGACCGAAGAGACAAGAAAAGGCATTATCATAAGTATTAATAGAAACACTCCCATGAGGTTATACTTAAATAAAAAAAAAATAAATAAAAAATTGACAGAACGAAACACAAACAAACAAAATAAAACAAAAAATTTCCCGAATTCATGTCAAGCAAAAAAGAAAATTTCTGATAATAATCTACAGATAAGATAAAGTGAGTTCAATTCAGTTTCCATCATGTTGTTCCGTTGGTACAGGGCTTTTGATTTTCCTTATTTCAAATTATAAAAAAACCGAAAAATTCCTTTTAAAACAGAAAAAAATCTTATGGCCGCTTAGTTGAATGGAGTGGCAAAAATATACTAGAAAAATGGTTAAAAGACAACTTTAATACTAGCTCTCTCGTATTTTTATCTTGTTTTCTGTTTTTTCCTTTTTGTATTTTTCCCTTTTTAGCTGTGAAGCTTTCTTATTAGAAAAATAAAACAAAAACAAAAAAAACTTTTAAGAAAGAAGCGCAAAAATGAAAAATACATAAAAAATGTTATCGGTTGGTTTGCTACTTTATAGTTTTGGCGACATTACGGCGCCTAACTTTAACACGCGATTTTATTATATAAATCTTAACACCCAAGTCAATTGTTGTTGTTTTTGTTGTTTTTTTAAATTAAAATTGCGACGCCGAGGTTTTTTTTTTTGATAATTTTCGTAATTTAGCGTAGTGACTTTGGTTGCGATGCGTCTGAAAAACATTACTGTTGCTACATCATTTTACTTAAGAGTATTAATTGTAAAACGGGATGGACGAATAACAAATATTTTGAAACTAGTCAGGCGGAAATATCATCTTTGGGTTTTAATTTGTTTTATGACTTAATGATTTTTTTTCGTTTTTTCATTTTAAAATTAGAATTTAGGTCATCTAAAATTACTATTTGACACATTTGACGATAGAATTTAAAATGTTAAAGTTGTTGAACACAGTGGTTTATAGTATGTTACGTTTACTATTAATTACCTGTTAGTTTTTGTGTGATTTTAATTTAGTAAAAGTTTTTCCTTTTTTTTTTTTTTTCAAAAACAATTTTCCTTCTTTTTAATTGTCTAAATCAGTTTTATACGTGAATTATATAAAACGAACACTTTCAATTCGGTATTATCGCTGCCATGTGTTCATTTGCTAAAAGCTTCGTGATAACTAAAGAATATTTTCGAGGAAAAAAAAGCTACAGTTCGCAAATATTCGTTGATGACTTATTGCAAGAGCTTTATTTATAAATTTCTATCTCTAGGTATCTCTCGGTGAGAAGAGTTTAAAATTGAATAAACTTTAGCAAAAAGCTGGAGAATTGAAAGGAATATTCTTTTTATCGAACACTAGCGCTATTTGTGTTCAGAAGTTGATGTTCCCGTTTTTTTTTCGTGTGGCAGTGTGATTCATGTTTATGACATCAAATCTATATAAGTTTGACAACAAAGATATATGGATAGAATGAGTGAAAAGCAAAGAAAGTAAAATTGAATAATGAAAAATAACAAACCAAAAATAAATAAATAAAAAGCGTGAAAAATTCTTGATACCGAATATGTTTTACATTGAGTAATGGTGTAATTGGAAAGGAACTAATCACATTATACACGAATTTTTGGCTCCACTAAAGCACACACAACCACTAATCAGATAAACAGAAAAAAAATAGCAAACGACAAAATCATATACAAATGTCACATAGATATTGTAGAGAAAAAATTATAAATCGAGCGTAATGAAAAATATCCTTGCCACTAATCACTAACAAAACTTAATTTAAATGCAAAAGTAAATTATTTTTTGCAGTTTTTATACAAAAAAAAAAAATAATTTCCATTTCTTTAATTACATAAGAAATTCAATTTAATTAATTCTCTGTTTTTTAATTTACTAATTAAAATTTTTGTTAACATTTAAAGAAAAATTAAAAAAAATATTCTAGAGGGTAAATATCAGGCGTCTCCACTTGTCTAATGCTTTTGGTTTATAATTTCACTTTTAATAGCTAAATGTAATTGATTAACTATAAAATTATTTTGTACCTATAAAAATAGCGATCAGCATTCTATTCTTTTTTTTTTTTTATAATAATTAAATTGTGAAAATTTTACAATATTTATAACAAAAATGAAATCAATAAAAAATCAAGAAACATTTATTTACCTTTTCCGATGTAATTGGAATTATATAATAAAATTTAATTATTTAATTATTTATTTATTTATGTTGTTCAATATTATTAATTATAATTATATTTGAAATGTTAAAATCAATCAATTGATTCACGTTTTATGCCTTGCTATAACTTTATGCTAAAGGTTTTATTATTATTATTATTACAAATGTTATGTAATAATAAGTTAATCAAATGATTTTTAATAAGAAAATGAAGCAATAAGCATGTTACAAATTATATAGGTAAAATTAAATTAAAACAAAGAAGAATTTTAATTAGTTTTTTTTTTCATCCATAGTAATTAATATTTTATATAATAATTAATATATATTTTTTTTTATATTTTGAAATTATGGCTCATTTTTTTGTTTTTAATTGACTTTTCTGTTGAATATATTTTTATAAATTTTAATATTTTTATCAAACAACGTCATCCAATTCAGTATGCATTCAATATTTCTGGTTGTATATAAATATTTTTATCAGGTTGTTTTTGATTGAAATTTCGTTTCAATTTTTTTTTTTTTTTTTTTTTATCTACAATACAGAAATACCACTCGAACTTTTATATTGCAATAAATATAATAAAAAAATAAATCAATGAATTGTGATGATAAATTCTGAATTCATGTCATAGTAACAAATTCCTGCATAAAAGACTCTTTTAAATGTCGTAAATACTTGTTTAATTTCATGGATAATAATAAAATGTTAATACAATTTCAATTTCAGAACTTTAAAATTGCATTTAAAATTTAACGCCTTAAACGAATACTATTTTTTTTTTTTTTGTTTATTTATTTATTGCTGCCTGAGCTTTATAACTGTGTTAATGGCTTACTTGACAGTGATCAAATTGATCCTTAACCTAAAATGCATATGTGGTATTTTACTGCGTTTAAAGCTTTACCCATTTAAATGGATTTAAATTAATGATAGGCAAAAAATTTGGCTCAATTTCTCTAAATCCATGCATGTGAAAGTTCAATAAATTTATTTTGTTTTTGCTTTTATCCTTCTTCGTTTTTTTATTTATTTTTTTTTTTTGCATTATATAATTTAATTTTGTACACATTTCTTTGTATATAATAAAAATAAACAGAATCGCCCTTAATAAGTATGAAATGTGTCTGTTTCGTTCGCATATCGTCAACATTGAAAATTGTCTTTAAAATAATCGTAAATACCAAAACCAAGTGCGTACACATGCCATATTCAATATATATCCTCTTATCATTATCATGATGATCCAATATAGAAGAAAATATATATATATATAAACGCAACAACGCCCCATCATCAGTTCCATCTGTAACCCACTTTGGCAAAAAGAATTTTTATGTGCCGTAAAAATGGAATTTGTGTGTTTACTTTCCATGCTTTTCCTATTTCTACTGGTACTGGTACTGCTGTTGCTACTACACCAGTCTTTATGGTTTTATCACATTTTATTTTAGTATATCTCCAATAAAAATGTTAAAAACTCTAATAAATATATTTATATTTACAAAACACAAACAACATAATTTTTTTTAGCCACCTTTTTCATAATAAGGAAATTTTGTTATCTCTATAATTTTAACTTTGTTATGTCTGCTGCTGTTTTGATATTTCTAAATTAACAAAACTTTTATGCATATTGTTTGTCGAATCGATAATTAGACTCAAATAATAGAGAAAAAAAAAAAACAAGAAAAAAATTAAGGTTGAAGGTGTATAATGCACAAAGCAATTCAATTCCAACGGCACAATAGTCTCAATCAAAGAAAATATCATTTCGTTAAAGATTTGCAGTTAAAATTTTACAGATGGGTTATAATGGCTGTTTTATTTTCTAACACCCAGACTTTTACTGCTTTTGAAATGTTATTTAAGAGGTGAACGAAAGTAAAGAGAATGATAAAACGAAAAATCCAATTTACAGCAAAGATCTAACTAATACTGATGAAGGACGGATAAAATTTGATTTAGTTAACAAAAAAAAAAAAAGTCTAAAATTGCTTCCAAAAAAAAAAAGAAAAGAACGGTGCGATGGTGTGAAAATAATAATATCGACGGCCATATTCAATATTGGGAATGTTATTATTGAATTGATTTTTGTTGTAGAAATTGTGTTCGATTGAATTAAGTGTGATCATAATGAAACTGAATTTTATAGACGGCAAGCACAAACGACAGCGTTAACAATTTACAATCATGAAAGCACACAAAAAAGCACCGAAATGAAAAGAGGAAAATTATTTCTTAATGAAACAAAGAGATTCATTTCTTTATATAATTTTGCCTATTGTAAATAGTTGGAAAATTACTGAAATATTCGCTTTTCTACTCATAATAATTTAACAAATAACGTTTAATGAGAAAAAATTGATTCTCTTTTTCTATACCATAAGCCCTAACAAAGCGTAACATAATGTGTACACCCGATTATACCACTTATAATAATAAATTATCTCTAAAAAAAAAACGAAAAAAAAAAGAGAAAATATTCCCCCAGACGACAAATTATTAATAAAAATTTAATTATTTCTAATTTTTATTGTTGGTTGACGGCAATTTAATTTAATAGAAAAAAAACTGAAAAAAAATTATTAAGTGCAAAAGCAAAAAAAAAAAAAGAAAAACTGAAAGAAAAATTGTCTCGTAATATACGTCGTTTTTTATTGCTGGCAAAACAGAATATGGGGATGATATAGGGATGATGATGGATAAAGAGTCTTAAATTTTTCAGTTTTTCTTATTTTATTTTGATTTATTTTTATTTTCTTATTAATAAATATGATGAAGGAGTGATTTCCTATTTTGCTTTGTCATGCTTTTCCTTTTTTAGTTTTTTATCATTTTTTTTTTTTTTTAAGAAAAATGTTTTGCTCCTCTTCTCTTTTTTTCTTTTTTTTTAATACAAATCTTAGTTTGCTTACGAAAAATACGTTGGAAGACTTTAAAAAAAACTCCGGTTAATGTGGAAAATATAAACGCCGAGTACAATATCAACAGTAAGTAGTTGGAGCATTTTTGAAGTATTAACGGATTGTGAAAAGGCGAAAAATATTATAAATATGTAAAATTGTTCAAAGAATATAAATTTTTGTTTTTTGATCAACATAAAGTAATCAATCATCGATTTTGTTTTTGATTTTGTTCAGGAAAATATATATCAAAATGTCTATTATGTGTATTTGGCAGCAGTATAATATCAGCAGCAACAGCATGACAATGCGTCAAAAGAACAATCAAAGGAAAATGTGTATGGCAAAAAGATAAAATTCTTCCTATAAATTTAGACGTCATGTGTTTGTTTGTTTGTTTGTTGTCTCTATAAAATATAAACGTTGGTTAAACTGGGAGTATGAGCACAAGGATATAGGCGCATTGAACTAAAAAAAAACATAAATAAAATATTAAAAAGATATTTACTTGCTGTTTCACCTTTAAAGGTTATGTTTGATACAAAATTCCCTCAAAATTTACAAGGATATTAAATTTATTTATTTAACAAAAAAAAAAAAAATGTCTTTACATACTCATCAAAAATAATCTTTGTATTGTGCCTCAAATAAAAATTATTTATCTTTATCATGTGCGTGTAACATGCACAGATTGAATTGTGTGCAACAAATATATTTTTTTTGTTTTCCAATAAAGAAAATAAAGAAGCAAAAACCCTTTTGTAAACAATTTTTTTTTATTTTTTTTTATTTAATCCAATATTTTATGTTTGCTTTTGATCGTTGTTTGCATAATAAAGCAAAGCAAATCAAGACAACAACAACAGCAACAATAACAAAAAAAAAAATGAAAAAATTGACAAACATTTGATTAAATTAAATTTATATAAACAAAATACAAAAGCTAAATGAAAAATGTATCAAAAGAAAAGCTTCTGTTTTATTTTTTGAGTGGCATCGCGAAATAACAACAATTGTTTTCATATGTGCTTTAAACTTTTTAATTTAATCCACCCACAGTTGGTTTTAATAAATGCGAATTTTTTCTAATCAAATATTTTTCATTAGATTTTCTATGAAAACTATGATAACAAACGAATATTCTTGGTCTGTTGTGCGACTTTAATTTATTTATAAAAAAAAGCACAAACTTTAATATAATAAAAGCATGAAGCATCTTACTGGTGTAACGTAATAAAATTTTATTAGACAATTGTTGACATAAACATTTTAATAAATAATTTAATATTTCCTTGAATAATAAATATTTTTTTGCATTGGGTAAAAGTAATAAATCTTTTGCTTAACATTTTTATTACTTAGCACCTTTACACTTATCGGATGTTAAACAGACAATCAGACATAAGTTAACTGCATTTTGGTATCCTATTGTAAATTTATTTTTGCACTCGTTACTTAATCAACTACACAGTATTTTAAGAATCTAGACAATATTTAGAGAAACTAGAGAAAAAAAACAAAAAATTGAAGCAAAATACATTGGCGCAAGACAGCAAACAATTTAAAATGTTGATAAAGAATTTTGATCAAGAAAATCAAGAGACGATTTTTTTGTTTTCTTTTATTAAAATAAAAAATAATTCTATGTCAACAAGTTAGAAATAAAAATAAAAATAAATTTCTTCTATGTATCCAAACCCCCCCAATAGTAATAATAATATTTGCTCTTTAATATTTTCGTTTACTACTCGGCAAATGGTATGAATGTTTTCTATATAAAAACACAATTTCACGTTAACATTCTTTAATTTTCGTTTATTAAAAAAGTAAAGAACATAAACAAATAAAGAAGCACGAATAATAAAAAACAAAAATGTTAATATAGGCATCACAGCTTAACACAACGAGGGGTTGTTACTACAAATCTAATAGAAATAAATTTACAAAAAAATTAATTTTTCTTTTTTTCTTTTATTCGGAAAAATAAACATAAAAACGTTTATAGTAGTTTAGTATAGAAGTAGAAAAAATAGAAAAGACGTGGGAAATAACATAAAAGAAAATTTATAAAATAAAAAGCACATAATTTTCAAGACGAGTTTCAAATCAGACAATAATAAAGCTTTTATTTGTCGGTGATGATATTTCTTTTAATGTTGTTATGTCACCACCTTTTTTTTTTTTTTTTTTTAATGTATTGAATTACATTTTGTATTATAGCGAAAGGAGTTAAAACATAAAGTTAGTAATCCATAAACTGTGATAACTTAATCTCTTTGTTACTTTGCTACGTTTTTTCTTTTTTTTTTACAATTTGTATCTCTTTAACGTGTTTGTATGACTTAAATGATTGTTCCCTACATTATATCGAAGTTGTTCTACTTTTAATATTTCCACGATCACATTGAAAATTATTATATAAAATGAAAAAAACATGGAAAACGGAAAAAAAAGTGTAATCAACATAAAACAGCTCGTATTTCGCATAATATTTTTTAATTTAGTTGATGAAAATTGCATCATTTCTTTTAAAAATCTGTGTCACTGCATTTTTTAATTTTATGAGAAAGCTGTACCAATTCTTTCATTTATCAGAGATTTATTTTCTACAGTTTTGCGTCACTTTTTTTTTTTTAATGAAATGCAAAAAATTGTCATCTTTTTGCTTTTTTCTCCATTTTTTATTATACAAAAGATTCCTGGGAATGAACTGGTATCAAGTGACCATTCTTAAGTCACTTCTCAATTATTATTGTAATTAAAATTAATGCTCGTCTCTTAGGGCTTGGTAATATTTTTCAGTGATTTTCCCATTTTCTATTCATTTTTAATCTGATTAGGCACGTTGCATACATTATTTAAACAAAAATTAAAAACAGATTTTATGAGTCAAAATCCCTATTTTCTAAAGGTCTAATGTGAAAAGGGATGACATATATTAAAAAAATGAAAATAAAGGAGACTTAAAAATTTAAATCCTTTATTGTCACCATTAACTTCAATCAAACTTAAATTCTTGACAATCTTTCCCACTGTTATTGTTATATTTCGGTCGTCTTTGTTATGAATCTTAGTAACAAACGAATCTCTATCCAGTGTCCTTTTTGCACAATTTTTGTCTTTTGAGAATTTAAATCCACAAAACTACTTTAACAGATTATTAAGTTAAAAAAAAAAAATAATAATATTTTTCTCTCTGTTTATATTTGTTTTTTTTTTTTTTTTTGTATTAAAAATGATTATTAAAGTTTTTGGTGAAGTTTTAAAAGTTTGTGGAAACTGTTGAAATCATTGTGCAAAGCTTTTCTTTTTTTTTTTTTGAAACAAAAATATAAAGATTTTGTAATAGCAGTTTTGTTGGTGGGTTGGATGAACTCTTACTGATTGTATAGTAATAGCTGTCTTGATTGCTTGGACAGTTTTTAAGTAATTTAATCCTGAATATAGAATGGATTTTGTAGATTGTGAAAAATGTGGATTGAGGCTGTTGTAACGATTAAAAATTTTTTAACCATAAAATCCAAAGCGATTATCATTTATTTAAATTAAAAAAAATAATAAAAAATTACACGAATCATTGAATTTTGGTAAAATTAAAAACAAAACAAAACAACCGAACATATACCATCGATCCAATATGTATTATGGGGAAAAATAAATAAATCATTATGTGATCCAGATAAATGACTGACCCAACCATATCGGACATGCGATTGGTTATAATTTTTTTTTTGTTTCACCAAAATATGTATTTTCATCAGGAACATCATCAACTTCAGTCTATACAAAAAATTTCCTTTAAAATCAATAAAAAAGCATAAATTGTATGATAAAAAAAAAAATTATTTATCACTTTGAAGGGTTTTTGTTTTTAATATTTTTTTTTAAATCTGACTGATTTTATATTTTTCGTTTCGATGTATTTGAAGCTTTGATGGTATGGGCTTAGGAAAATCAAAACAAAATTTGTTATTATTAATATTGATATGATCTGTGATTTTTTATTACTATTTATTTTATTTAATAGGCCTGCTAGTACATTGATAAACTTTGAAAAAAAAAGTGAAAAACAATTTGAAAATTAATAAAGAGCTTTTTGTGTATTTTTTTATTTATTTATTTTTTTTCATTTTTACTATTTTGATTATAAAATGCATTTTATACAGATTACAATATTCAATGTGTACAAATTATTTGAATAAATAACTCTAATCATACAGAACTACTGTACAGCAATCAAGTTGATGCAATTTTGGAATTTTTATTAACAAAATCAGAATTAACGTTTCCTTTAACTTAAAATGTGACTAATTGGTGCTTTTTTTTGTAAAAATAATTAAACAATTTTATGTAAAGGAAAAAACTAATATTTGGAAAAATCAAAAGAACAAAATTCACACAAAAACTTGTATAAAAAACAAAGAAAAAAAAGGAAAACAAAAGGAAAAACACGTGCTTTTGATAGGTCTAACATCTGAAACCTTTTTTTTTCGTGCAGAACAAAATTCCGTGTAGAATTCTAAATTTATTTCTTATTTTTTCACCTTTTCTTAAATTTAACTAATACATTTTGGATTGGTTGAAGGAATTTTTATATATATATATATATATATATTTTTTCCTCTATATAATCCAGCATCGTTATTTTATTTTTACTCTATTCTAACGTACTGAGATGTGATGTGATGTGATGTGAATGCTGGAAAACAACTCGACCATCATGTTAAAATCATGTCCAACAATATGACCTGTGATAAAAATAAAAAATATATATAAAACAAAACGATGAACTGAGGAGTCGAATTGTGTTGAGTTTGTATATAAATACGCAGGAAGGTTAAAATCTGTTCCTTTTTTTTGTCTTCTATGTGAGCTTTTGCTGTCGTTACTAGCTATATAGCAATATTAAAGCAAGGTATAACAACTGCTGACCCTTGTCTTATGTATTAAGCAACGACGGCCTAGTATTTATATAAAGTAGAAAAAAAAATTCAATAAAACTTAAATAAAAATAAACAAAAAAGGTAAAAATTTGATTCTTTCAGTGATTATATTGTGTGTAGTAGACAAAATCCTTTGCTTAAAAACATGAATAAAACTAATTTTGTATTTAAGTAATAATACTATGAATGGGATAATTTGTAAAATGTGACAAAGAAGCTTTAAAATTTATAAAACTTAACAAGTAATTTAAGCTTGGCAATATATTAATAAGAATATTTACTTAAATCGTTGTTTGCATCGAGGGTCAAGGCTTTAAAAGATTAGAAACAAGGTTGATTAGATATTAAATATTTGACTTGGCTAATTTTTAATTGTTTCTCATCTTCTTCATCATGTTTTTTTTTAATTCTTTAAGAAATAATATATAAAACTTGTTAAAAAAAATCTTTAAAAAAGAAATGTTATCACTTAGTTTTAACAAAATAACAGAAACAGTTTTAAGTTACAGTAATAATAAGCAACTGATGTTTAAATAGAATATACTAAATAACATTAAAATCCATTAAAATTTAGTAATTAGTTCATTTTCTCAAGAAACAAAAAAAAAAAGAGGAAAATTAGGAAAAATTAGAAAATGTAAAGCTCTTAAATAAACTTTATATAATATTATATTAAAGAAACACCAACATTTGCTTTCGAATTAAAACACTTTGCACAGTTGTTGGTGTTCGAAAAAGTAAACAAATGCATAAAGTTACCTCATTTTAACAGCAAAATGCACTCTGAAATGAAACTTACTCGGAAACTAAATGAAACAAAAAAAAAAAAAAAGAATTGGTTACGGATATTCCTTTAGTAACCATAAGTAAAATTATAGTAACAACTATAACATAAAATCCTTGTATTTTTACTTGTACAATAAAACACACAAATCAAATAAATAACATAAAATGTCAAAACATTACATTCGTTTAATTGTACATAGTTGTCGTCGGTGCATCTGTCTTGTTATATCCGTTTTAAGTTTTCCATTTTAATTTTAATTTAATTCAATTCAATTCGGTTTTATAACTTAAAAAAAAAAAAAAAACATAAAAATTGTGTTTAGTTAAACAAAAACTAGAATTAAAGCAAAGTAAAGTAAAGTTAAGTAAAGTAAATTAAAGTAAAGTGTGATAACCACAACTACTAGCTACTACTACTAAATTTAACACTTTGCTAATGTTGATGATTTAATTTTATAAATGCATTATATTAGACTTAGACACACTTTATATAAATTATATTGACAATTCACTCAACTGAAGTATAGCACAGTATAGTGTTAACGTATTATTTGCAAATATTTTCCAATTCCAACCTATTTAAATCCCTACATGATAAGTATTAAACTTTTAACTAGTATAGCTCAAATAAAAAAAACTTCTTTAACTATTTTTTATTTTAATTGAATTAATAAAATTAAGTTTTTGACCAAATCTAGAGATACCAATTTTGAATGTTGATTAATTAAAACCAGTTACAGCAGCATCAAAAGTTTAGTAATTCTGACCGATATAAGGCATTTTGTGGGTGGTTTTACGAGTCTATATGTAGAACTATTTAGTAAATTTTTTTTATCACTCCTTCTTAACAACATAACACACTTATAAATAAAGCTTTTATATATATAACAAAAAAGTGTTATAAATGTTTTTTCAATTAGAGTAACATGAGAATAACAAGTAAAAATTAGTTGAGAATTTATTGTTAGAATTTTAGAAATTTATTTTTTTTTTTTATTAAAAATTTATTTCACTTTTAGCTTAAGTATACTTTTTCGTTTTTTTTTTTTACTGCAATTTTATTTTATATAGTTTTTATTTATAGCAAAATTGCATCATGTTTTAAGTCGTGAACGTGCTTGAACTAACCAAAAAGCTATTTTTATTATTTTTGCGTCTTCTATGCTTTAATAAATCTAGTGTTGCTGCTACAGTAGCAGCAGAGTACTTAAATGTACTTGGAGCTTTTTTTTTCTATTTAACATAATTTTATTTTTTTTTGTCTAAAGAAAACAGGTGATAAAAATTGTTTATCGTACGTTAGAGTAAATTTTGTCTAAAATTTACTATGAACATTTTAAATAAATAACAAAAAAACAAGAAAAATTAATAAAATTTTGTGGATTTTTAACGATTTAACGAGAGAACGAAACTTTTTTTAAACTTTAAATCAGTTTTATTATTATTATTATTATTATTATTATTATTATTATTATTATTATTATAAATATTATAGTAAAACACAAAAATTATATTTCGCTAATAGAATTTATGGAAAACGTAAGTTGGCTCCTTATGGTTATTCAACTTTAATATTGGAAATTGGATTTTCACTACTCTAAGCAGGTAAACTATTTACTTTAAAAAAAACGTTTATTGTGGTTATAAAGCTTCGCTTTAGCTTTCATAATATAAACAAAATTTCCGTTTTATATAAGAAAAAACTATATGCGTTTTACAATCAACAATCAGAGTATTTTTTACTTTTAAATAAATTTGCAAAAATTTCAATTTATTTATCGGGGTAAAGCTTTACCTGCCAGTTAGGCCATTCAACTTTAAATGCAAACAATATACGCAAAAAAAAAAAAATAATTAACTTATTTTAAATTGAATTATTATGTTTTACAAAAATTAATCCAATGATGTCTGCAACTATATGCTGTAATAGATTTTACGTTACTATGATATGTGTAACGTTTGATGCATGTAAACTTTTTTTTTTTTTTATTTTTTATTATAGCTTTAAGCCACAAATGCTAGTAAATATTAAATTCTCTAGTTTACTTATTTTATTTTTCTGTTTTCTGTTTTTGTATAATTTAATTTTGATAAAATTAAGCTAATAATATATATGATATGTTGAGAATTCTCCAATGAATCTGGTTTGAAACTAATTTTTCGATTAAATAAAATTAAATTATGATTATTATTACATGTTATATGATTATTATGTGAACGATGAGTTATATTGGCTAGAGGGCATTTTATTTTATAAATCACATGTTTTAGATATTTTCCAATATCATTTTTTATTTTTTTTTTAAATAAGGTAGAGATTTGTAAGCATACGGATAATACTTATATTGTTGTTGGTTGTGGTTGTGCTATGTTGGCTTTAACATTGTAACCGTTGGTGATGTCGACTGCTAATATCGTTTATATTGGCTAGAAGTATAAAACATAATTCAATGATGCGAACATCATATTAATTCTTGTAATAGAAAATACTGACTTGACTTTACAAAATTATTAATTATTTTTATTATTATTAACTTTGAAAAATATATTTTTTTTTTTATTTATTCATAAAATTAAATACAAATTTCTAGCTTTTATTCCACGGTCGCATTTTTATTGTAGGGATGCAGACTTTTTCCCTTTTTTTTATTTAATATTTTTTATTGTATTCATAAAATGGAGAGAGAATAAAAACAAATAATACTAATATTGCAAAATTGTTATCTTTATTATTATTATAACTAATAATAAAAAATATTAATAAAAAAAAAAGGAATAAAAATCTTTATCAAGGTAAACGTTGGCGATGGTGTATAAAAGAAATGACCGTAGAAATGTTTTTAAAAGTGTAAAAAAAAAAATAAAAATTAAAATGGGTTGAGTTTATTCCTTATTATTAAGTAATATACACCTAATTGACTTTTATTAGATTAAGTATCCTGTATAGAGAATGTGAAACCTTTTTAACATTTTTTTTAAAACAAAATATTTTTAGTTAGTTTTAATAAATCAAAGCTAAAAGCGTTACAAAAGTAAAACCAATAATCTAATTTTTTATTTTTTATTATTTAAAAATTTTTTGTACTAATCACTATAGCAGCAAGAATAAAATGTGTGTGTTATAAAAAGCCAGAATGTAGCCAGAATACAGAAACATATAATCTAATGACTATATTGTTCCATTGTCCATTTATTGTACCATGGCGTCTGTTTGTCGATGCAAAAACAACAACAACAACAACGAAAAAAATAACAAATGAGAAAGAAATTCTCGACAAAAAATAAAAAATTGTTACAGATGAACGTAATTCCTTTTAGCGTGTGTTGTTGGTGCTTTTATTTAGACCATTTTGCCTTCTATTTATATATAAAAAAAAAGAATTTTATTTTTTTGTTAACAACAAAACAGGAACAACATAACATAAATAGCTGGGGTCAAAATAGTTTTTTTTTATTTATTTTCATTCATTTTACCCATTTTAATTCAGCTTCATTAATTTGACTAAATTACCATCATTAGCCTTGTGATCGTGATAATATGATCGCATCATGAGTATAAAGCAACCATTACAAGAAACTTAAACGTGTTGGTGATTTTTCTTCTTTATAATTTCCTTTTACGTTCTGTTTTCTTAACTTTTTTTTTAGCTTAGATTTGCTTATAGCTTAATGAAAATAATTTTAATTTTAATTAATTAATTTTTTTTTTTTTCGTTTTTTGCTAATCGTTGTTAAGTGTTGAAATATTTAATAAAGTTATTTTGAAAGATGATAATTATATATTACAGGTAATTTACTCAGTTTTTTTAACTTTACTTTATCATAAATTATAATTTAATTTGCATTTATACAGCGTTACCACTTAATTATTTGTCATTTTAATTACAGGGTAAATCTTTGTAAATTTAATCTCACTTAATAATTTATTATTTTTTTATCTATATTGAAAATGGAACTTTACATGTTTTTAATGGAATAAATATTTATTTATTATGAAATTTTGATTTTAATCAGTTTCAGTTATTTGAATATTATTACAGCAAAGTAATATCAATTAATTCTATGGAGACACCGAATAAACATGTTAAATCAAATGTATCAGTTTAAATATAATTTATTATATTCATCTTAAAATGCGTCACGTTACAATACATCGGCATTATATAACATTTTGTTAGAAACAAAATTGCAATTTAAAAGCATTTCAATTGAACAAAATACATCGTTTTAAAATATCGAATTTTCCTATTATTGTTATACCACTACGTATCCAATTGTTTGTGATAATATTTTATTATTCTGTGGTTCAACTCAGTACTTTATAAGTTTATAATTGAAAATAAAAGAAATCACGAAGAAAAAATAACAAAAAAAAAGAAAAATTGAATGCAATAAGCTGAATCATTCGTTGGTTTTTTAGGTAGTTTTGCTATTATTATTTTTTTTGCTGATTTAAAATGAACAAAGGAAATCACGTAACATTTATTTTTTGATCACAAAAAAAAAACGAATTTTTATTTTTCCGTCAAGTCACACAAATCTGTATGGAATTATTTTCTTTTTCTCTACCAATTTTTTTTCTTTTTTCATTAGTTAATACTGCAATCCGTTTTCATTTTTGCATAGAAATTTTCACAAATCGTTTGACTTTGGTCTGGTGATAATATTACAAAAGGTGAACAAAAATTTTTTTTTAACTATTTATTGAACGTAATACAGCTTCTCTTGACGTTACCTGTTGTTAGAGAAAGTAAAAAATTATTTCCAGCTAGTTTTTCCATTAGTTTGTTTTTTTTTTTTTTTTTTTTTTGTATTTTTATGCTAAGAAGTTTTTATAGAAGTAGCTTCCATTGCATTCGATGTTTTCACAAATATCTGTGCTTTTAAATTTTTTTTTTTTTTGACGTTATTTAATAATAAAAAATTTTTATTAAAGTTTTCCACACAAATCAAGTAATATTTTTATGCTTTTGACATATAATAAAAAAAATTAATATAAAAATAATTTTGTTATTTGTTTTATTAATTATAAATTAACAATTTAATTTTAAATTTATTAACGTAATGCTACGAAAATTACTATGAATAATGTTTATAAATATGCAGAGTGAATAATAATTCACATAATAATAATAATAATAAGTATAAACTTTAGTTTTCTATGAATTATTTAATAAACTAATATACATAAAGCAAATATTTTGATAACTTATATAGTAAAAACCATAGAAAATATCAAAAGAAAAACCATCTATTTTCTTATGCATATTTTGTGAATTTTCATTCAAATAAATTAAGAAGCCAAAGATGTTTTCCTGTAAGAATCACGGTTGGAAAATTATTCAGTTTAATAATGATTATGATTACAAAATAACACTACAGAGAAAATGTTTTCTTAGAAATTAATGGGTAAATTCAAGAAAGTTAAGTCAAATTAAGTTAATTTTATAGCATCCAACCAAGAAATTAGATAAATTTTTATATCTTGTATCAATATATGTATTAAAACTAAATTATATCATGCACATATGTATGCATTTCGAATAAAATAAAAATTATCCCAGTTATAACCATATTTATATATAAATTAATCATGTTTAGTACACGAAAAGCTTTTCTAGTTACTTTTTTATCGAGTCGCATATGGTTGTAATGCTTCCAAAATTATTCCAAAAACAAAAAAAAATGTATCAACTTTTATTTTGTAAGGATTTATACATTTATCCTTGACGAAAAACGATATTTAAGGAAGGTAAACAATTCTTTGTAGGTAAAGTTAAAGTTAAGTTTAGTTAAGTAGAATAAAAGTAAAATTATGATAACGACTTGCAAGTTTAAATCTTTATTTAATGAATAATAAAGTAATTTAAAGTAAAGAAAAAAAATGTTTTTATATGGGAATAACAAAATACAACAACTGTTTTAGTAAGCTTTTATTAAAGGAAAAAAGAAAAAGAAAAAAAAACTCTGGAATAATGAAACAAATTTGAGGTCTGTTCTTATGGGAAAATATACGTTTTCTTGTTCCCATTGGGGAATTCTTCTGCACTGTTTTTTTTATTTTATTTTGCGAATTAATTCCTTTATTTTTAATAATAAATGAGCACTGGATACTTTATTTTTATCTTAAAGTTTTCTTTTCCTTTCTGAAAGCTAATTTGTCTTCAATTAAATTGCTGTTATCCTCTTTTATATATAAAAACAACCCGAAGAAAATCGTAAAAAATTTATAAAATAAACCATTTATTTGTGTAATTAAACATTAATATCATCAAGTAACAAAAACGGTAATGATATAGTGGAAGAAACAGTAGAAGAGGATGAAGAATCTAAAAAAAAAAAAAAAAAAATACCATCGATAAATCTATCGACGTAACGTATAAGAATAAAAAGAAAAACAATTTCCACACCATTAAACAAATCAAATTGATTTCTATTTCACGAATTTAATAAACAATTTATTAGATGAATAAATAAGTAAATAAATAAAACATGAAAATGTAATAAAATAATTATTAAATTGCTTTAATGTTTTTTTCGTTTTTTTTTTTTATTTTTTTTTGTAGTAATTGCAAGAAAAATGTGTTGTGAAAGTTGTGAAATTTAATAATATTTACGATGTGAAATGGATAAAATAAAAAACAAAATCATTCTACTAATTATCAATATGTGTTGAGTAATAAACAGTCAATTCTAACGATTTATTTATCTGGTGATTATTGTTGTGATTGTGATTATGAGAAAAAATATTTTTGGATAGGATAATAATATAAAGTTCTATTGATAAATATGTATTGAAAGTGGTAAAATAATGCTTCGCACAGAAAAAGTTTCAAAAGAAGCGCACTTATGCGAGCTTAATCTTATGAATAATTCACTTTTTTTTCGTTGAACAATTTAGTTAAAGCTCTTCCGCAAGTTTCTAACATATTTTCTACCTATTTATATTTAATAAAACAGTACAACTGTTAAGTTTAACAAATGTTATTCCATGTATCTGATACATTTTTATACATTTCTACGTCAGCAATGGATCGTTCAGGTTTTTTCTTTTGCTTCCTTAAAATAAACATTTTTTCTAGTTGTTGCAGGTAAAAACTGTGTGCATTTTATTTTTCATAAGAATTTCTTTATAGAAAATTCATTCATTCCTATTTTCCTTTTTTAATATGAACAAAAAATAAATTATGCATGCAGAAGGCTTCACGTAGATTTTAGACACTACGATAACGTTACCATTATTGTTAACGTTTCGCATAAATGTATATTTAACTACCGCATCTACGTGATAGAAAAAAATATGAAAATATGTAAAATGCATACATAATAAAAATTTAAATAAATTTTAAAATAACAAAAATAAAGCAAAAAAAAAAAACTAAAGAACCACAAGGAAAAACAATTTTTTTTTATATTTCATCTTTAAAAAATTAATTGAACACTGGGATGTGCCTCGGTTTTTATTATAGTAAATTCTAAATAAAAAAAATTATTTATTGGATTTTTATAGAATTTAATTAATAAATTGTAAAGAGAAACAGTGGACAGTTACGAAATGTAGTCCTGAGACCACAATTTGTTGTAAAAAAAAAACTTTTTTAATGTATGAATATTTTGGAGGTAAGTAATTTTAATTAGAAAAATTTTATTAATTATGATTTTTCCTAGATAAATAATTTTGATAATATGGTAATTTATAATTTGAAATTCGATTAGATTTAAATATTTGATTATTTCTTGTATTCTATCATATCTATATGTTAACCTCGTATACAATATAAATTCTGATCAGATCATTACACAAAATTATTATATTAAAATGTAATATACATATATATGCATAGCCTAACCATAATTTATTCAATACCACAAATAAGCATTAAAATTTTGCCATTTGATTTCAATACACAAATGTAATTAGAATAATAGTTTACAAATTTATTTAGATAATTTCTTCTAATAAAAAAAAATATATATATATATATATATAAATGAATAATTAATTTTATTTGTTTGATCTTAATGTGATAGTTTAAAGCTTTAACTGTGTGTATATATTTGATAATAATTATTATCTTAGATACTTTATGTAATAATAACTAAAAAGCAAAATATTTCGCTGCGAAATTCGATAATTAATTATAAAGCTTGCGATTTTCAAACTTTTCTTTCCCTTTAAAAATGTAAAAGAAAAAAGTTATGAAACAAAATGAAAATAAAATAATTTTTTGTTTTTTGTTTCATATTTACCACCCAAAAAAGCCATATAATATAAATAAGTATTTTTGTGGCGTTACTGCTTTAATAAAGTTTCATATTGACCTAATTTTCAATTTAATGAAAACAAAATTCACCATTCTACCATTTTGTTGATTGAAAAATAAATATTTCTCTATTAAATTTTAATTAAATTGATAATTAATTAATTTTCAATATAAGAAATATTTTAAGCTACTCTAAAATATTTGGAATCAATTTAATATTTGAGTTACAAAATGTTACTGTACGACTGTAATGGATTCTTCACACTTAATCTAGAGTGGAAATATTTTATTATAATTACGTATTCCACTACATATTGGGATAGACATTCGTTTATTTGATAGTTTTAAAAGAGAATCACACATGAATAACGAAACAAAACAGTAATAATTGCAAAGAAACGTAATGATACAGAATTTTCCATGCTTTACTTTTAAAGCGCCGACAGTATACAATCAAAAAATCAGCCTTTGGTTATTAAAAAATCTTTTTTTCATGCTTTATTATTATTCGCATATTTCAACAAAAATTTCAGATTTTCATTATTTTCATGAAGTTTTATATGCGTCCTTTCTTCATTTAATGTTTTTTCTTTTATATATTTAAATTGGCTAAATTAACAATAATAAAGTTCGACGTAGAACAAAAGAAACATTTTTTTTTGTGCAAATAAACTTTTTTTGTTAGGATTTGTCTACTGCTTTTAAAAATAAAAAAACTAAAAACAGAAGCAAAAAAAAAGTTTTCCGCTTGTTTATTCCAACGTTTATTACTACACAGGTACAGAGAACATAATACTTTTGATCATTAAAATGACAAACAAACAAAATACAACAAAAAAAATATAAATATTTTTCTTTTTAATATTATATTTAAGCTTAAAATGTTGCAAAATGAATTATATTGTGTCGTTACAAATAATTTAACATCAATATTGATTGCTTATAATAATAATAATAATAATAATAATAATAATAATAATAATAATAATAATAATAATAATAATAATAATAATAATAATAATAATAATAATAATAATAATAATAATAATAATAATAATAATAATAATAATAATAATAATAATAATAATAATAATAATAATAATAATAATAATAATAATAATAATAATAATAATAATAATAATAATAATAATAAATAAAAAGTAAAAAAAAGCATGAAAAATAACAAAAAAAAAAAAATAATAATAATAATAATAAACTTGATACTCTGAAATATTAAACGGAATTCATATATACATATATATAGTATGTAAAATAAAAATTTCCATTAAATTTGGTTTTTAATTAATTAATTATTAACAGTATAATGAATTTTTTTTATGTAAAAATAATAAATTTAATGACAAAAAATGTTTTGTCTTTTCCAATAATAATTTTTTTTTTTTATATTTTTTCGTTATTAATATTTAATAATTGGAATTTTTTTTTTTTTTCGATTATTTTATTTTGATTATCGCTTTTTGTATTATTTATTTGTAAAATTTTCATTATTTGTATAATTTTTTTTTTTGAATACTTTATTAGTATTTTTAATTATATAAATGTAATAAATACTTCATTATTTATGTGCGATGGTATTAGAGTTTCATTCAAATAAATAAATATAAAAAAATTAAATTTTTAAAAGAAAACTACAAACAAGTTTTTCAAGATTATGTAAATGACTATTAGAACTAAATAAAAATTCAGCTTATATGCAAGAAATATCCCTGAACCATACAAACTAATTGGAAATATACCAATAACAATGAAAGCTTAAAAACATTTTCTTCCTCAATATAAAATAATTTAATTTGGTTTTCAAATTGCTTTTCAATAATCTATTGATATTTGAATTTGTTACAAATTAAAATATCAATAATCGACCGAATATTTATCTTAAAAAAGAGAAATTATAATCTTGTTACATTGAATTTTAATTTCATTTTTGTTATTTTATTTCATTTTACCATATCGTCTTTGAGATTTTATGGTAATTTTTTAACAACAAAATAATACAAAAATATGCGATTCAGCTTTTATTGTTATTATTATAACAATATATGTTGTTATGTTGAGCTTTTAAAATGTCTTATTGTTAAGTGTAAAATTAATCCATAATACAATTTGACCCTTGAAAATCTTCTTTATGTAATTTTCATTCTTTTATTTAATGCTTAATGTTTCCCAATCAATTACTATTTGGAAACACCTTTAAAAAAAAAATCATTATTCCTTTAGCTTTTATTGAAAAGGTTTTTTTATCCAATTAATTTTATTTTTTATTTATATGAATTTATGTAAAATTCCTTAATCTTAATGGTAATGTCGTTAACGTTATGGCAGTCTTATCTAAAAATAATTTGTAATTTAATTAATTCATTTTTACTTTGCTTATAATTTTCGTCCTTTAGAATTTTATTTTTATTTTCTTTCTTATTGTATTTTGTAAGAAGATTAAACTATCCCACCGTTTGACTATATTTAATTTGTTGGCATTTAAAACAAATTATTTCTTTAGGTACCCAAAGTGAAACTAAAATCATAGCAAAAATCTTTCCGGTCGATTAAATTTATTACTTAGCTAGATATGGGATATAAGTAGGAAGTATTGTTAAGAAAACGAAATAAGACTACGATGATGAGAACATGACAATGAATTGTGCAAAACTTAAACGTGTCTTGTGAAACCGTATAAAAAGGATAGCAAAAAAAAAGAGGAATAAAAAACGGGAGACTGAACAACATTCAAATTATTTATTTCCATTGAATTGTCACAGATCAACGATTTGAAATTATTTCAACATCCGATTCGATGGGTTTAAATTTCCGGTGTTTCATTTCGTTTCGTTTTTATTTTCGTCTCCCACTTTAATTCAAGTAAAGAACAAAAAAAAATCAAAGTTTTATAAAGGGTGATGGCTGCATTTAGTTGGATAAATGTGACGTTAAATGTCTCCGTTTTATAACTTATTTCGATTATAATTCATACACAATTTATATTAAAAAATTAGAGTGAAAAAGAAAAACTTCATCGTTACCGTAAATAACATTTAATAATTTCATTATAATTTATTGATTAAAAGGAGAAGAAAAAAAACATTCATTGATTAAAAGTTTTTTAATAAATTTCAAAATTGAAAATTTATAGTTTTTTTTTATATTAAAAACGAAAACTTTGTTTTCCTTCTATCTTTCTACTACGCTATATGGAAAATAATTTATACAAGCAAATATAGTAACACTAGAATAACTTTAATAATTTATATAAAATATGCAATACTTGACCCGGTGTACATTCTCAACTTATTATTTTAAAACGACCCTGAAGACCCTTTTCTCTATTCTAAAGAATTATTTAAATAATTTATCTGTTGAATTTACGTGTTAAATAAATGAAATACCAAAAACAGGATTATATTGTATTTGCAAAAACTAAAAAGATATTTTTTTTTTAATATAAAAAATGCTAAAACAAAGCGCAAAACAATGAAAATTTCTCTATTGTTGCATTGCTGCATTTTAACACTTGTGTACGTCATAAACCATTTCCTTTGTTTATGAACACCTTTTTTTTTTTTTGGATGTGTTTCATGAAAGTGTTTCTGATGTTGTTTTAATCAAATTTCTAAAATATTATACTTGCATCAGTTGATTTATTAAACATTTATAAAAAAAAAAAAATAATTGTATAAATAAAATTATTATAATTAATTAAAACTCTTGTTTTACAGTAAAACTTCTAGTCGGGTAGTTATAGTAAAAATATTATGAGATGATAACCAACTAAAGTGTTTAAGAACAAAAACCATACAACAACGGTTTAATAGGATAATGAAAAGTAGATTTAAGTTGTCAACGTTACGTTACCTACTTAATAACAAACCACTTAATTGAATATCCTTTTTATTACAATATTTTATAACAACTATTTAATAAATTCTAATAAGAAATGTTGAGTTCTCTCCTCTTCTTTTTTTATAACTATATTTATTCAGTATTAAACAATGAACATTGCAAACATAGCAGCAATAACTGCAAGGTAAACTTTAAACTTAACAAACCGTATGAAAAATTGTTAAAGGATACTTATTTTGTAAAAAATAAAAAAATTCAATATTGCTATGACAATGCGATTAATAAAAATAAAAACAAAAAAAAAACAGGACAAAACGAGACATGAAGTAAAAAAAAATAAAAAGTTACTCTAACAAAGTAACATATAAATAATAAACTTATCCGGCGCCTCCACTTGAGTTGTTTATTAATTTTCCTAGTATATTTTCTCTTCTTCTTCTTCTTCTTCTTCTTCTTCTTCTTCTATATCTATTGTCCAATACGTTTATCATTTATCTTTGTTTATTTTTTTTTTTTTTCTGTTTTTATTATTGATTTATATTGCCTCAGAGATATTTTATATAAAACAAAAAAAAAACTAAATGAAAGAAATAATAATCCTTTTTATATATCATAATGAAAAAGAAATTCTTTTATTATAGAATTATGTATGCTTAGAATCTCTAAATTGTCTGTTTATGAAGCTTTTTGTATTGCAAAAAAAAAATTATATAAATAAAAGCAAAAATCGAAATTATTGTACAAAATGACAAAGTATTAAAACTCAACTTGAGTTTTCCCTGGCAAACAAATATATATTTTTATTTATAATTTGTATGTTTTTATGTTGTTTTTTTTTTTCTGTGCTTAACATTCTTATATGTATGTTCTATTGTCTAACCCCCTAACAAAATGTTTATTATAATTGTATAGGAAAATCTATGTTTGTGACACATTCAACCAGTTTTTGGATAATTTTTATTTTGTGAATCACGTCTTTATCATTGTTAATTGCTAATTTTATGTGTGAAGGTGTGTGTATTATTTAAGAACACCCATCACTAATGTAAGCAAATTAATTCGAATACAGTAAAGCTTAAAGTTGAAAATTTAATTTCCATTCAACTCTATTGACAATTGAATGGACTGTTTACGTTTTTATTTGCAAGGATAAAAGCTGGTAAATTATATATTTTTATTTATTTTAGTTTTATCAGAGGGAAAATAAACATACATACTTGATGATACGCAAACATACATATTTTCAATGATAATATTACTTGTCATAAGAAATATGACATGACCTTAAAAAAAAAAAAAAGAAAAAAAAATTATGACAAAACTTTGTTTCTTTCCTTTATCATAAACTTTAGTTTTCTGTAGACTTATGCTACGCTTATTTGTCCACTTTCAACACTAAAAACTTACATTTTCCATTTTTTACGATATTTTTATTTTCTTTTCTATTCTTTTCTTTTTTTTTTTTATTTTGTTACAAATGTTGAGTAAATAAGGACAGTTTTTATTTATTTAGCTTTTCTTGTTATTATTATTATTTTTTTTTGTTGTAACCTGATGCGTAAACACAATAAATCATCAACGTATCATAAGGATATATATATATATATATATATATATCTTCTTTTCTGTACGTGGATTAATGTCAAATAAACTGATGAAAAAAGAAAATACAAATAATAATAATAGAATAGAAAAGAAACTAAAGTAGAAAATATAAATAAATAAAAAAAAGTAGAAAATTTTGACATTTGATGTTAAAGAAGGATAATAAACAACAACAAAATAAAATAAAATAAAATAATTAACAAATCATCTCACCAGCATATTTTTTAATAGATTTTAACAATTTTGCTATTTATTTTTTTCTTATTTGGCTCTATTACTTAATCAACTTATTTCGTTTATGTCATTAGCAATAAAAGGTTTATGATGAAAAGCTTTGCATGAATAAAAGCAATACAGCGTGCATTACTTTAAGATTACGTCTTACCATTTAATTTTTTTTAGTGTGTTATCCATGTATAATTAATACAGTTTGCTCAAGTTAAACCTTAATAATAAACTCTATAGGTATTATATTACTTTGTTTAACCTTTTTTCTTAAAAAAAAAAGTTTAATATTGAAAGCAACTAGATCTTTCTGTAGATGATAAGGTTACACATTGTTATTATTTTTAATTCAATTAAACGAAAGAAATGAGAATATAAAATATATATAATAACCACAATGGCTATGTAATTAAAAATATTAATTAAATTAACTTTTATGATGACAAATTTAGGTTATTTGAGAATAATATTGACTTGTTGATTAGCTTATTGTAATTTGATATGTTTTTCTTGGCTTTTTTTTTTTTTTTGGCTATAACATTGTCAGTTTAAGCACAAAAGGGTATTCTGAATGGTTAGTGGTGGTTTTACTTCTTTTTGTTTTTTTTTTTTTATTATTTTGTAATAATGATGGCATAATGATAAGTGTTTTAAGGGTATAAAGCTTGCTAATTTTTATAGGATATTAATATATTTAAATTTTTTTATGTAACTATGTCGGCAATAAAATGTTTTTTATTGACCATGAGAAAATAAAAATAAAAAAATGTATTGTATAATTTTTAATTAATGTTTGAATAATTCAAATTACTCAAGATTATTAACAAAAGCATCAATTTCTATCATGGTGTTATGGTGGGTCTCTTAAAATTTAATACTTAATTAACAAAAATCAACCCTTAACAAGATACTAAATCTCTGTCTACTCGGCATCTAATAACACAAATTTATTTAATTTATATTTTAAATGGCACCCACCACCAACATGAAAAGTTGAAAAATTTATTTTTACTACATCTAAATATGACGATACATGTCATCAACAATATTATGTCAAAATTTTATAAAATATGATTAGATTAGTTATTTTTGATTTTCATCAAATTAAATTGTGTATATTAGTATTATTAATAATAATTTATAATAACTAAAGTTTATATTAAGCAAAGAAAATCTCTTTAAAAGTAGTATTTAACATGCGAAAAAATATGATGAAAATTGGATGGTGGTTTTTTCCTGTTTATTTTTGAGATTTCAAAAAATTATTAATGTAATTATGATATTGCCGTTGTTGTTTCTTCTGATGTTGGTTATGATAATAACGTTTGTTTGTACATAATCATAAATGACATTTTTTAGAAAAGCTTTAGGCAACAGGTGTATTTTCTTTTTTGTTTTTTTATTTTAAATAATTCTTTTTGATGTAATTAAACGATGACGTTAATGTTAACATATTAAGGTAACACAAATATGCTATGTTGTCTTTTATTCTTCTTCTTCTTTTTTATGTTTTAAAAACACAAAAGAATGATAAACAATATTTTTAACCAAATTACTAAAAATATGAAAAGAATGCTCAAAAGGAGTAGAGAATATTATGTTAAACATTTTTTTTTTTTTATGAAAATTATGTAGACACATGTCATTCGTTGGTAATACGTTTTTAATATAAAAAAAATTTAATTATATTCGGAGCTTTGCTAGATAATTTCTTTGGAAAGGAGCACGATTTATTATCATGTCCTATTATTGATTTGACATGCGTACTTTAAATAGAAATCCTCCGAAAATAAGTTTAATGTTTTTTTTTTGCAATTAAACTACAAATTAACAAATACAAGAGATAATAAATTGAGTACAAAATTTTTTAATGATTTTTTAATTTTTATTACTGAGTTAACTTACTGCGTAAATGAGATTGCTGTTGCTGCTACTGCTGCTGCAAAAAAAATTCAAATTAATTAAAATAATAAGCAAATAAGCGAAATAATATAATTTCATTCTTTAATAAAATATCACACGCAGAGGTGTATCATTGTTTTTTTTTTATTATTATTTTTTGACGCCTTTGCCAAATACATAATAAAATTTTTTTGATACAAACATGTTTCACCAAAAGGCGATCATATTTTATGTGTGAAATTGATTTCTGTCATTATTTGATTAAATACAGGTGAATCAACCTCTTGGCGTTTGTTTAAATTATAAAATCGCTGAACATATGCAAAACTAATTATAATTAATCATATTTTAGCTAAAGAATAATTAATAAATATACAAACAAACAAAAAATTGTTTATTTAAAATTAATGAAATTCTGCTCACACATTTGTTCCCTTTTTTTTCTCCATTAAAATGTTTTTTTTAATTGAGTTTTATATTCTCCTTCTAGTAACATTTATTTGATTCACATTTGATGCTGTTTTAAAATTAAAAATTAAAACGAAACAAGAAAAAAAAAGTTAATTAACACAAAATATTTGATGATTGCTGTTTAACAGCAGTTTTAGGGTAACTTTATTATGTTTTTTTTTTTGACGATTCTGTAGTATTATAATGCAATTTAAATAAAAGTTAATTTATGAAAATTGTTCATTAATTAATGATAGCGTTTTCTTGAAACTTGAGCTATATAATGATAACAACATAATGATTAGATAAGATGAGATGAGACAGAACGTTCAACTTATAATTATATTAATTACATAACAAATAAGTATTAATTTGAGCAGCTTTGTAAAATTCTAAAGACAATTTCTTTTTTGTACACCTCAGAAGAGAAAGATGACAAAGAAATTGTGACCGATTATAAAACAGAAGTTGAATGTTAACAAAGGTCACATTTATAATTTACATTCAGAATAGACCGGATAAATATTCTGTGAATAAAAACCTCTCAATTATTAAAAAAAAAAATGCTATGCCTCCAGCTCATTCATTTTGTTTAAACTGACATCCAACGTTTAATAATAAAAATAATAAACAAAAAAGACCACAAAAGCTTTTATAAATATTTAATTATAAATATTTATATATATATATTTAAATTTGTTTCTTAAACAGAATAACTGAGTAATACAAAGTGAATAAAATTTATATTTTTCTCTACAATACAAAAACTGACGGAATGGTTAACACATATTTATGTTTTATTTTAACATTTTTCCAAAATTATAACATATGTGACTCAATAGAAATATTATGGTTTCGTCTTTCTACTTTCGTACTTTATAAATGTTATATCAAGCAAATAAATATTTCTCCTATTTTTTTTTGTCTTTCGTAAATTTATATAAATGAATAGTGAAAATGTTCTCTATTTGCCATTCATGCTTTAATGCTTTTTTTTTCTTTTAGTTTTTATTTTAATTACCTAAACTAGACAGATAGAGATTGATTAAAGTTTTTATTATTCTTTTTCTTTAATTATTTTCTCTCTTTGTTATTTTATTTTATTTTGTGTCAATGTTTATGTTATTTTCTAGTATACGGTATACAGGAAAACTTAATCAATCAAAATGGTAATGTAGAAGTTTTGCTACAAGTCTGCAACTGTTAAAAAATTTAATTAATATTTCTTATAATTGTTATGGCTTTGTCTTATGTTTTATTTAAATTATTCTAACCATTAACCATACACCTACGTTATATATATAAAAAGCTAGAAAAAAAAGGAAAAATGTTTGTTTATAAATATAAAAAAAAGGTTTATATGTTGATTATTGACATGTGGTGGCTAAGGATTTATTATTTATCTCTTTGTTCTTATATTTGCATAATAAATTAAGTTATCTTGAAGGGCATGTATATAAAACGACAAATAAGAAGAATAAATTTATTTTAACAACAGTAAATAAAGTAGCGCAATATGCTCTTGACGATAACTTTTTCATATTTTCGGATACAAAATTGTCTGTTCAGGTGAAAATATAGATAAAAATTATTATAATTGATACGGTAGGTAATTATTCATAAAATCAAAAGAAAAATTAATTAAAAAAAACACGAAAAAGGATATTTTCAATACGAAATTATTATTAGGGTTGAACAAACTTTACAATTAAAACCACAAGACGTATTACCACATTTCCATAATTTTATTTATTATTTTTTTTTTTTTTATATTTAAAAAGAGAAGAATAAATAAAAAATAATAATGAAAAGAATCTCATTGATCCCATAAAGTTAAGTAAAAAAAAAAAAAAAGAAACAACAACAAGAATCTATTTCAATTTGTTGTGTTTTTGGATTGTTGTGTATGATTACTGAAGGTAAGGTTGTTATACCTTAAGACACCGCAAACCATTAGAATAACGAAACAAGAAACGGTGTGGTTTATCCCTTCAAAAAACCAATGAAAACTTACATAAAAAATAATCAAACATACAAACAAACAAACCTAAAGTTCGAACGGCTGTGTATTGGATTTATATGAAAGCTTACCTGTTATAAATGCTTATCATTAAACAAAATCGAATAGCACACAAAAAAAAATTCTTCTTATTATTATTATTATTTTATAAACCGAGGTGAACCAAAATAAAATAAAGTAAAGTAAAGTAATAATCTGAACAATCCACCAATAACTCATTCTTTTTTGATTACTTTATCACAAGGAGACTGTATAGGATCTGTATTGCTAGTAGACAGGCGAAAGCTTATCAATTTAATGATTTTTCTTCTACGTTTACGCCACATTGGTAAGTCTTGCCTTTTCTTTCTTAAGGGTGATTTCTTTTTCATTCTCTTATCATTAACTTACCTTTAAATAAGAATTACAAAATAATATTACAACTCATACCATTAGAATGCCAACCTTAATCATCATCAGTGCCATAGTAAAACACCTCATACATGACTGAGTGCTTAATAATTTTTTTTATGTTTTTGTTTCAGCATTAAATACTAAAATCAGCCAACCAACAACAGAATAAATAACCAAGGAACTAGCTGAGCAAAAAAAATAAAAAATAAATAATAAATAATCGGAAATAATATTGAAAGTATCTTAATAGGAAAACCAAGTTCACTTTGACGTTATAAATCTTAAGTGAATGAAAAAGTATTAAAAAATAATAATAATACAGAATTCTCATCAAAGAGACTGAAGCTTAAAGCTAATGTTATATACGATGCCATAACTGACTTTACGCAATCTTTTAATAATATCTCTTCAATACTTTCTAACAAATTATGCTACGTTGGCTAGGTACTTGTACCGAATTGTAATACTTTATTTACCTCATTGAAGGTAATTCCGCGAAAAGAATTTGATTTAGTATGGACAATGAACAATAATACCTTTTTCCCAGGTCGCCTAGCAGACATAATTTTAAATTATATTCTTCTTTGTATAAATAATTATATTAAAATACAGAGATAACTAAAAATAGGACACGGATTTCAAGTATTTAAATCTTAGAATTTTTGTTTTTTTCTTTTTGTTATTTTCTGTTGAAAGAACCAACAGATTTAATCTTGTTGTTTCTACATTATAAAATTTCGGTTGCTACGTACTTATTAATATTATTTAATCATTTTATTTTCTATTGTTGAAGCACCCACACATTATGATTTACTAGAGATTAGTGGTTTTTCTCTCTTTATTTGCTAGCATAGAAATATTTTGTGCTTGGTAAACTTATGTAGTGGGTGTGTCTCATATTAATTTACAGATAATGAAGAAAAAAAAAACGCAATTAAATGTGTAATAAGTCAAATACAAATATTGAAAAATTTAATTAAATTTATTTGTTCTATGTTAATAACTTTTTTTTCTCCTATCCTTTCTTGAACAATGGTCAATGTTGAATGTTTTTGTCGGTTCTGTTTTTTTCCAATTAACACTTTTAATTCTTATTAAATTTTAGGGTGACTTCAGGATATTTACTTTAAAAAAAAAAACAAAGTAAAGGAAAATTTTTTCAGCGTTTTTTTTTATTTTTAATTTCAAAGGAATTGTTTTTTGTTTATTCATTTCATAAGGCTCATGACAAAGATCATGATTTATTAAGAATTCGTTAAATATTCAAGCTAATAATGTTTAATAATTTGAAATATCAATTAAATGCTAATAAGAGACCTTTACCTGACCTGCTGTTAATACTCTTGATACTATTATGCGTTTCAATATTATGATTAACCGAGACTAACGATTTTAGTAAATTGATTGCAAACAATTTATTGGTAATTGTAGTTTAAAACCACTAGGACGTGACAGTGGATTTTTATTTTTTTTTAAATTATTTATGTGGAACCACTTGTTAAGGGATAATTTACCAGTAAACAAAAAAAAACGAATTTAAAAGCATCAGCGAATATACAATAAAAAGCTTGAAATTCTTATTTTTATGATTTGCTTTTTTTTTATATATAACTATTCCATCTTTTTTTTTTAATGTTTCGTACGTCAGTTACAATTATAGAGATTCCTAACACCCACACAATTTACGAGTAAAGATTTATGCTTGAAATCGCTTAAATTATTAACCATAAAAATTCCCCATGTTTGTTAGGTGGGTGATTAAGGGCGAATTTACATGAAATTAAAAGAGACTTTTTTTTCTTTTTTATTTATGATTTTTATTTCGTTTCCTTCCTTTTTTAATATGATTTGTTTGTTAGGGGGGTGAACGTAGTATAGTGCCTTACAAAAACCTTCAATATAATTTGAATGACATAAAATTATTCACATATTTTACATTCTCATGTCACGTATTAAAAGAATTTTTTTTCTTCATTCATTTAATCTTTTTTAATTTTTGTTATTTTTTTTCCATTACTAACTGATGTTGACGAGATATTTTTCCTGTTTATTTTTTTATCATCATTTCTGTATGTGTGTTGAACACAATTATTTTTCTTTTTATTTTTCTTTTTATACTTTTGGAAAAATTCCATTTACTTTACACAAGAAAATAGGAGTTGAAAAATGCTTAATAAATAAATGGGTGACTGAAATCTTTGTGTAACTACAAGCATAAATGCCATGCCAATATTTACATTTCTTATTTTATCTTAATAAAAAAAAAAAAAAAAAAGAAAAAACCCAACCACCCACTAATTTTCTAGATGAAAATTAACACAAAAAAGTAATTACGCATCGTAGATTTTTAACTTTGAACTTTACTATGCATGATTGACTTTACTTTACTTTATTTTTATTTTTTGCCTTTCTTTGTTTCGCCTTAGAGCTTTCAGTGCTTTTTTATGTCGTATGAAAATCTTGAACAAAATTCAATAACAAAAAGGTGTTTAAAAGCAGATTAATAGTTGTTTTTGAACGTTTTTTTATTTCTTTCTTTATAATTATAATTGTCATCTGAAGTCGTTACTTGAGTTTCTTTTCTCTTTGTTTCTTAATTTTACTTAACTTTTACGTTACTTTTTTCATTTATTCTTTTAAGCTTTCCCATTTTCTACAAACTTTTAATTTGTTTGTCTGGATTTTTTATTTTACTTTTTCTTGCATCGTACAACTGTTGTAGCTGGTTCTCAACAACCAACCACCATTGTTGCTATTGTTACCAACCATTGTCATCGTTGATTATATTTTTAAGAAGCTTTTTCTTTTTTTTTTTTCTCAAATATTCACCTTCAATTGTTGTGTAATTAAGTTTTTAAATAGTTTAGTCAAATGAAAAATTGGAGTTCTCCTTGATTAAATGATTAAAAAAAAAGTAACAAAGCGCAAGGTACGATGTTTAAATTATATAATTGAATTTCCTTATTTCGCTTTTAATTACTTCTTTTAGTTGTTTAAAGCAAAAAAAAAAAACAAAAAAACTTGACGAAAGTTTTAACTTTTTTAATATTATATAAAGAAATTAATTGTTAACTATTGTTTCTTAGTTTACAAAATTAAAGAAATTAGTTAAGCAGAGTTTAAACATAAGGGAATAATTTTATTACATCTAAAACTCTGCATTATAACATTACGGATTATTATTACAAATCACGTCGACTATTTTTTTTCATCTGAATAAATCAATATTTAAGACTTTAAATAACCGAAAAATCATCACCTGGAAGTAATAATAATTAGATATTCGCATTGTAATTAAAATCCTAGATATGGGTTAGCTGAAATAGTTGTAGAGAGTCCCTATTGAGTTAATAACTAATTTTCATAAAATTCCACCCAAATTGACTATACTGGTTAATTATTTAAAATTCATCACAAGTCGTCGGCTGTAGTCATCGACATCGTTATTCCTATTTCTTAATTTCTACGCTAAAGTAACCGACATGTTTTTACCTATATCTATCCATTAACGTACTTCTTCCCATTATTTAACCTTTAAAAATGATTATTAATACAACAAACTATGTAACTTTATACATTTATAGTCGTTACTTTAAAACAATTTGGCTTTTGTTCTATTTATCTTTATCGCTTTTTTTTTCTTCTCTTTATTTTAGCGATCTGTTGTGGCGAACAATAAAACATTTTTAAAGTGCCTAAAGTGGTTTTTTTTATTAAGTTTTTATTGTTTTTAAAAACTTTTTATACACGTATGTTTAGTTTTGGTTGTTGTTTTCCGAAATAGTATTTTGAAATGAGAAGATTCTTTTATATTAAACATTTTAATTAAATTTAAATTCTATTCGAATGGCTTTAACAATGTTTTTTCCGTGAAAAGCAAATTTAGGCTGCTTATTTAAGTTTCCTATTTAAAAAAGGGAAGCAAATCTCGGTTATTTTAATGCCATAAAAGCTACTATCTCATCACTGTGAATTAAATCAAATTTTAACAGAAAAATTATTCATGATTTGTTATTTTTCTGTTAAAACATTTATTTTAGTGTGGAAAATAATTTTTTAGAACTTTCTACACAATAAAAAAAAAACTCACAATGAAACAAGCAAATGGCAAGAGAAAATAAAAAAAAGCTGCAGATTTTTTACTACCACAAATAATAAAGAAAAGAAAAGAAAAGAAAAAAATCACAAATAGAAAGGAAGTTGGATTTATAAAACTTCAACTACATTTTACATTGTATAAAAAGTAAAAAAAAAAGCCAAGCAACCAACAAACAAACAAACCAAAAAAAAAAAAAAGTTTTATGTCAGCCAAGCATAAATATTATGTTAGAAATTGTTGCAAAACGAATAAAAATGAATAAAAAATTAAGCAAAAAAAAGTAGAAAAGCATAAAATAACGGACATGATATGTATTATGCATGTAGGATGATGACAGGACAGAACTGAATTGTGAAGCAAGAATATTACATTGTTAAGCATAATAGAAGTTTTTTTTTTTAGAAGAAAGACTAAGTAGAAGTTGAGCCACTCTATCTATTTTTTGCTTCTGTTATCTTTAATGTTCTGGTTTTATGTATTTTTATGCGTTCTTTTGTGCATTTTTTTTTTCTTTTTGTTATATTAATTTTAATTAATTATTTTAACACATAACGATACAAAATTTCAATAAATTTAATTAAAAAATAATCCAAACGCAAAAAGTTTCTATGAATCTTAAAGGAAAATTCTTGCTAAAAATAAAAAAAAATAGAAATTAAATAAAATTAAATTTTGCCTACAGCATAGTTCTATCTTGTTTAACTAACTAATAAAAAAAAGGGAAAAACTTTTCTTCCTCGAAATCCTTTGAAAACTTTGTTAATCCTATTTTGACAATTTTATTTTCTGTTTTTTTTTCTCTTTTTTTACGTTTTTTTTTTCTTAAATTCTTTTCAAAATAATTTCAAATAATGAAAACACAAATAAAATAAAAAAAATCATTAATTTAACTTCTTGTGACCCAGTTAATGTCGAATATTTTGTTTTGGAAATTATTCGACATTAAAGGAGAGAAGACTTTTCAAGTATTTTATCTTTCTTTAACTAGAAAATTTCTCAACAATGTATTACTTATTTCCACTGATCGATTTTGATTTAATAACTGAGGAACGTGAATGGAAAATTGATAAATTAGCAAATAAAAAAAGGATCGATAACCTGGTTATATGAAAATGAATAATAATTTTCAAGTTTTAAGTTTATCTGGAAATTACGATTTAATAATAAAGCATACCATAAATGCTTAAATAAATCTAAATTATAACCTAACTAGAAGTTGCAGCAACAGTAACTACACAAATAATAATTTTACTATAAAACCATTAAGATTATTTAAATAAATATTTAAGTTATTTTTTAAAGAACAATTTTTGTGAGCTTTTTACTTTAGCTGTGCAACATTTTGTGTTGGTGTCTTGCGTTTGTGTTATTTCTCTATATTTCTCTATTTCTTTGCTGCTTTAAAATATAAAATATGATTACTATCATCAGTGTCCTGTATTTTATTTAAATACATTAATAAAAAAAAAACAGAGAATAAAATCATGTAAATTATTTTAAAGAAGGGAATGAAAAAAAAAACAGATAACAGAAAAAGCAGAAGCAGCAGCCGTAGAAACACCACAAAATACGATACGAAAATAATTTTTTTTCATTCTTTATATAATAAATTAATTGTTTTTACGTATTTATGAGTGTGCTATTAAAATATAAAAAATTTAATTATAGATAAAATAATGATAAAGTAGCAAAATTTGAAAAAAAAAAAAAAAAACTTTTATGTTGGAAGTACTAATTAAAAAAAATAAAATAATATTAATTAATTAATATATGAGAAAAATTAATTTTTCATATAAAAAATATCAATAAATAATTCTCAAACCATTTTCTGTCTCCATAACAATTATCAAATTATCATAAATAAAATTTAATACTGTATGAATTACATAAAAGCTCAAAGTTCGTTTTATAAAATTCGTGTCATCGTATTCGTAGGTTCTTTAATATATGAATCCTTTTACTAAATTGTTTATCACTTTAAGAGTGAAACAGAGTGATTTACTATCGTCATCAAATTTTTCAACATAATATTTAAATAGCTTTAATGACGTTGGTGTTGACCTCATTTGCACTGGCCAATGGTTTTATTGGCGAAGCCTACAAAAGGAATTTTAATTTACCAGATCTAACAGAAAAATTAAAAAAAAAATTTACATGAGACGAAAAATATACAGAAAAAACCACCAAAGAGAAAAATTTTTCAATAAATTTAAACTTAAGAAGAGGAAGAAGAAGTAAAGGGAAAAGTAACGAAATGAATTCTTTTTTTTCCATTTATTTTATTATTTGTTATACAAAAAAGTAAAAAAGAAAGTAAAGAAAAAAAAAACCCATCAGAATGGGGCACGAAATACATGAAATGATTTATTGAAACAAAAAAAAAAAAAAGGAAAAGAAAAGAAAATTGGGAGTGTGTGTGTGTGTGCCTGTATGTCTATAAATATATCTTTTTTCACCTCAAATTACATTATTCAAACATTAAATAAACAGAACTGAGCTGAACTGAGCTGTACTGAACTCAATCGAACCGTGTAGAGCTTGAACAAAACTGAAGCTTTTTTTTATATAAACACAAATATAAGAAAGTTTCATTTAGTTTTATTTAAATAAATTTATTTGTTGCGTAAATGTTACTTTAACGTATGTAAGTTAAATAAAACAGATACGAAAAAAAAAAAACAACGAACACAAACAAGTAATAAAAATAAAATAAAAGTAGAAAAGAAAAGAAAGAAAAAAAAAGCAGACATTTAGAAGTTAAATCGACTTCATTTTTATCGTATTATTTTGCGTTTTGAAAAAAAGAAGAAAAAAGTGTAAAAACCACAGAAAAACGTGGTATAAATAAATGTTTCCAAAAACCACTCTAACATCACCAGAGAAATAAAAACAGAACAGTAGCAAAGCAGCAACAAACACCCACAATTCTATCACTTTTAAGTTAAATTTTTTTTGTTTTACTTTTTTAACAAACATAAAAGAATTTTGTTGTATTATGTGTGTGAGCCTGTTCATTCTGTAAAATTTATTATTTAACACTAAACGCATTAAAAATCTTGAGTGAGCTTTTGTGATGTTTTCTTTGCTGCAAACAAAAAACATTCTTACAACTCAACAAACTAATTGAAACACTTTGAAAATTGATGGATACAACAGTTTCTAACAAAACAATTTTATTATTTATTAAAAATTCAATTAGTCATTGCAGGCAATTGAAAGCTTACTCTGGTAAAGTGCAGTCGTTGTCAGTTACTTCTTCAGTAAAGCAGAGATGTTAAATCTTTTTAAATGTTTAATAGTGGTGGTAACTGGTAACCATTAACAATTGTAAGTTTGTTCAAAAGTTAAATCAAAAGTCATTAATCTTTATTTTAAAATATGAGAGCTTTTTTTAAGTTATTTATTACCATTATACATAGTACTGTGCTGTTGGTTTGCTTTAGTGATTATTAATTGTTTTCACATTTAAAGTCCGCATTTTAGATGTATTTTTGCCTCGTTATTAGTTTTTATTATTTTTTTCTTTTTTGTAAGACTCGGAAGGCCGACATTATACATTGAAGTAAACAAAGCTTTATTCTGCTGTTAGAATGTTATATAATTTGTCTTGAATTTGCAATGATTTTAGTTAAAATTTTCACAAATTTAAAACAAAGTACCATTAGTTAATTGTGTGGGTGGGTGGGAATTTTTTATTACAAATATTCAAAGATTTATATTACTAAACGGAAAATGCTTTATATTTGTTTCATATTGGAAATATAATTTGGCTATAGACTGTCTTATTACAATATGATAAAGTACAAACCGAAATATAACGAATGAATTTTTATTTCCAATCACTTATCCCACTTACATAAGTGTAATACAACGAAATATGTAATGTAAAATAAGGTGCACGCATGGATAATATCCAAAAAAAAATTGTTATTCGCTGTCATTTCTTACATCCATATATATATATATATATATCCCATAAAGCATAACACAGAGAAGAAAAATAAATAAATGTACTTTTATTATACACAAGAAACGTGGTAAATTTATTATCTAATTGGGCGTAAAAATAAACTTCATTCATCTGTGTGTGTTTTTCCTTTTTTTTTTTCTATTTGTATTATATTTTATTATTATTTTTATGTTCTAACTAAGAAGAATAATGTTCCTTTCTTCTTTCAATTGCATATCTCAATATTTATCAAAAATATAAAATACAAGAAAAAAAGAAAGCTTTAATGTGAATTTGGCAAAAAAAAAAAAAAAAAAAAATGAAAAGAAAAAATCACTCGCTTATTACGTTTACTTTTCTTCTCTTTTAATACAAAAAAACACTCTGCATTAGCAACAAAACACACAAAACACACAAAACACACAAAAAAAAATTGTTTTTAATAAAATAAACAGCGAAATAAAAGAAAAAGGAAACACAGAAAGTACATTTGTAATCAGTTTGATCAAACAGAATAATCACCATAGAGAAAAGAAACGAAAAACGTAAAAAAAAAAAATTAAATTAAAAAGTGATACCGCCAACGCCAACAAAAATAAAGGGAATTTTTTTTTTTACAAAAACGTGTAATTCCTTTAAAGAACACACACACACAAAATAAAAAAGAAAATTATTATTTCAGATAACTCTTGTATAGAAGAGTGTAGTGAATGTTTCTAAATCTTTTTTGTGCTTGGACAAAAATTTGTTTACTCTGTTTTTCAACACACTGTGCACCTTTATTTCATTATCTACAAATCATTTATACATTTCAAATGTAACAATAATTCATGTTCATAATTCAACAACAACAGCAAATAAAACATAAAAAAAGAAACAAAATAACATATAAAAAGCTTTAAAATATGTTCCATAATTAAATTAATTCAAGAAGGAAACACCATAAAAGTTTTAACTTCTAATTTGTTAATAAATGTCAAAGCACAACGAAAGTCATTTTAATACTATGCGATCCACCCACCAACCCACCCACCATACAAATAAAAAAATAAATTTTTAACTTTTATCATGGGTAATCAAAAATGCTTTTTATTATTAATAACAGAAAGCATCCACAATAACAACAACAACAGCAGCAGCAGCAAAAGCGTCAATGTATTAATTTAATTTAATTTTTCTTTTAACATAGAAAATGTGTGATCTCGTTATAACGTGACGCTCAAAAAAATATTAAGCCGTTTTGTACCAATAAAATAAATAAAATAAAAATTCAAATCGTTTATGTGTATTTCGTGACTTGTTATGTGTGGCGTAAGATTATCAGCATATATGGCTTAAAGCTTCTTGATAGCTTTGGTAGCTTGGTAATTAAAAAAAATAATTAAACTTTTATCATAAAATCAGTGTTACGTTAAAAACTTCTGAACTGTTAAAAAGAAAAGGCGTAAACAAGTAGTTTAAAGTTTCTTTTTTTTTCTAATTAAACATCAAAGGGTATAAACAAAAATTAATGCTTTGTCGTAATGTGGCTAAATAAAAAGAAAAAAAAAAGACGAATCAAATGGAAAATCACCAAGAAAATAAAAATAAAAAGAGAGAAAAAAAAAATCATCTTTTATGAATATAAATAAATAAAATCGGTCTCTCAGGGTGATTACACACTGACGACGACTGTTGATGTTCTTTATTTCTGTTGCTTGGTATTTTCATCTTTCTTTCTTCATTTTTTTTTTATTCCATTTTACGTTTTTCGCTTTTTTATTCATTCCTTTAAGCTTTGACAAAAAGTATTTTCAATGTTGTTTTGCTATTGCTGCTGCTGCTGCTGTTGGTTGTTTTTATCGCTACGTCGAACAAAGAAATAATATAAAAAAAAAAAAAAAACGGAAAGAAAAAAAGTTATTATTAAGCAACTGTAACCCCATTTATTTTCATCTCCGCTTCTCAACCAGCCTAAACATTGCATTGATTTTATTAAAGTTTATTTTTTATTTTATCATTTTGGGATTTAGTTCCTTTTTTTTTTTGGTTTTTTATTTAACCAACAAAGAATAAGAGCAAAAAATAAAATAATATTAAAAGGCTAGATTAGTTGATTTTGTGTTGTTATTGCTGAATTTTGCCTTGCAAAAAACAAAAAAAAAAAACAAAACAGAAGAAGACGAAAAATACAATTAAAGCAAATGAAGCGTAAAAGGTAAACTTTTCGCTTTTATTTTTTATTATAGATAATCAAGGTACGGTCATCACGTGTACATTTTTAAAAATATTTTTCTCCTTTTTTCTTTTTATTTAATATAATTTAATTTTTATTTGTTTTTTCTACTTACATAAACTCACTTTTAATCGTGCTGTTAGTCTTCAACCGGATTTATATTCTTAATTTTCACAAACATTATAAATAAATATTTTAAATAACCGCACACAATGTGTATTAAAGGAAATTATATAAATTATTATTTAAAGACCACACACAATTGACGTTTGTTAACCACTTAAACAAGACACGAACCATAGGTCAAATTTAAAATTTTTAATTTTTTCCTTAAAAACTGTTGAATTTTTTAAAGAATTTTTGGCAATAAGTTTTTTTTTTTAACAGTGCGTAATTGTTAATTAAATTTTAATTTAATGAATTAAAAAATGTTACCACTGTCATTAATTTTCTTTTTTATTTATCTTAGCGCCATTGGTATCGAATAATTTTGTAACTTAAATAATCAAACCAAAACTATGGATTGTGTTTAGTAGAGACACACATTTTTTTGTATAGAATATTTTGTGTTGTATATAAATTAGTAAAATAAAAATCATCAGCGTGGCGCTTGTGCTACAAAAGATAAATAGCAAAGACACACACATTTTAAATAAAAAGCTCTTGAAAATATTTTTTTTTTTTAAATATACTATTGCTCTCTGCCCGAGAAAACTATAATAAATAAGAAAAAAAAAGAATTTTTTTTTACACAATTAATCTAATTATAGTTTTTTAAATAAAAGAAAAAGGTAAAACTCACCTTGTTTAAAGAAGAAAATAAACCGCAAAGTAGAAAAAAAAGAAAGAAAATTAATTTTCAATGACAAAATAATTAAAAACTTTATTAAAAAGAAAAAATTGTTGAACATTTTTAACACGCATCAGCAAACAAAACGATATTTTCTTCTTTTAATATAATTTTTTTTTTTTTTTGTTACTTTCGCTTCTACATCGTTGCCCCTGGGAGATTAAAATTTTTTTACAAATGGAACAAAAACAGTAAAAAAATAAAATTCCTTTTATATATGAATTGGGGTAGTTAGCCAGCCTCAAAACAGCCATTTGAAAAATAAAACAGAAAAAATCAGAGAAAAAAAAAAAAAAACTACACACAAGAGCTTCCTGCTTTCATCTTTCATGAACAAAGCGCAACAAACACTTTTTTTTTTCTTTTTTTTACTCATCATATTTTAAACGAAATAAAAAGTGTCACAAAAATTACAAGCGAATATTGTTTTGATTATAGAAACGAAATTGAAAGGAGTTTTTAACATGTCTTTTGCAGGTAAACATTTAACTAAAACAGGTGTGTCGACCCCTTATCCATTTCTTACATCGACTATAATAAATTATCGTCTTTTCACATTTTAGGTTGTACTCTGTTATATTTTAAGCCTTATATCGAGGGTTTTTCTTTTTTTTTGGTTTTGGTTTTTAACCGAAAGCTTGCCCATTTGTTATTGATTATTATTCTTCGCTTCATCTTCTGACAGCTTTTGCATTTAGAATTTTCTTCTTTTTTTTCTTTTAAAGTGGTGACACAATTTTTTAGTAATAAATTAACGTGATAAGCCGATACTTTAAGGGAATTTATTTCATTTATTTACATAATGAGTATCAATGACAGCACAGTGCTTCTTCGTCGTTGACAGTGAAATTCCTAAAATTCATCACATTTTCAATTGATAATTGGTAATTGGTAATTATGATTAAATAATGCGGAATTTATTTAATTTAGGTGACTAACTAATTATAATAATATCTGGTAAATAATTTTAATTCAACATGATTTAACGTTTGTACATTCCGTATAGCTTTAGAAATATAAAAAAAAAAAAACGTAAATACATCTAGAGTTATTTCTTAAGTTTGTATTAACCAAAAGCTCTGTAGGTGTTTTAAAGTGAAAACACATAAAAGCTTTCTAAAAGATTTTTCGGTTTTTTTTTCAAAATATATCCTGAACCTACGCAATTTTAATCGACGAAATACATTAGCCATAATCTCAAAAAAAAAATAATAAAAAATTTCAACGTTTTTATATAAAGTTTTTGTGCTTAGGTAAAGCTTAATAAATGAATTTTGCGTTAGAAACTTAGTAGAAAACTTCATCATTGTAATTGGGTATAGAAATTAAGTGAAGCTGATATTGTTTTTCTATTAAATACGAATTTATGAAAAGCCATCAAGTTTATGCTGAGTTACGTTAATAAACTTGGTGAAATTTAAGAAGTTTCCGTATTACGCGTTTTTATTACTATTTTGACATAGTACATAGGATGGGTTGTTAGTTGCTAGTTTCTAGTTGCTGGTTGCTGGTTGCACCGGATGTTAAAAGGAAGGCGGAAATTGAAAGTCTCGTCTATTCTATGTGTTATTCTCTTTATCCACTTTGAATGTTATTTTTCCCCTTTTTTTTTTATTTATTTATTTTGTTTATTCGTTTGTGTGCTTTTTCCACTGTTGTTAAGTTAATAAACGAGAAATGAATACTGAATAAGCTGCGAAAATACAACAAATATATATATATATATATATATATTTCTCGTTTTGTATTTGCGCTTTTTGTTTTTTAAATTCTTTTTCATGTTTTTCCACTGTCTTCCGTAATGTAGTACGGGGACGTGCTCTGCATAACAATAAATTTTTTTTTTCTTTCATTTAACTAAAATTTTGTTAGAGTTTTTTTTTTTTTTTTCTATAAGCTTTCATCCTGTGTAACTTTGACAAAATTTAATAAAAAAAAAAAAAAAAAAAAAAAACTAGGAATTATAACTGTAACTGATATAATTTATATCGATACGGTTAAATGATTCAAAAGTTTATTTAATTTTAATCAGGAAATAAAAAGCTTCTTTTTTTTGTGAAATCCACAAATAATGTTTTTCTTTTCTTTTTTCTACTGAAATTCATGTTTTTAATGGTTATTTGGTGCTTTTAAAAATGTTTAAAGTGTAATTAGTATTAAGGGTTAGTTAAGAAGCACGATAAAAGTCATTTAAGTGTGGATTAGTGCGGTTAATATTTAAAACACTTTCCAATCAGCAAACTCTTAACCGGAAATTGAATCCCTTAAATATTTTTTTTAAAGTTCTTATTGACGTTTTATGCCAACCCTTGAAATCATTTTTTTTTTTTTTTTTTTGAGTACCTTTTGAAACATCCTTTTTTAACCAGCCAGTCAAGAATCGATTGATTTTTCTGATTTCACTTCGTTAATCTTAATCTACGGAATAAATAAATCAATAGAAAAGCATTAAAGTTGAAATGGATTTTTGTAATTCTATTACCTTATTATTATTATTATTATTATTATTATTATTATTATTATTATTATTATTATTATTATTATTATTATTATTATTATTATTATTATTAGCCTTAAATACTACTAAAATCAATTAATATACAGGGATAAAGGTGTTTTACTACATTTTTTTTTTATAAATAATTAGACCTTTGGATATTAAGTGGATTAGCAAATAAATACTGCTGATCTTTTCTTTTAATATAGATAAAACTAAATTTACGTGATTTAATTAAAGGGAATTGTATTTTTTTTTTTTTTTTTTTTTTTTTTAATTAATAATTCTCTTATCGTTTAGCATTTAATTAAAATTGATTATAAATAAGCAAACAAATATTATTGATTGATATTTAATTGGTTGCTAATAAACAAGCCAAAAGCATTAATAAATCTAATCAACTAGTGTTGATTTTTCAATTAAATATTCAATAAAATGAAGAATTTTAATTAATTATCGCATAACAATTAACATAATAAAAAAAAAAAAAATCTGTTTTAACTCAAAATATTAATTAAAAACAAAATTCTTCTTATTCTTTTCGAAACGCATAATTGAGTTTATTAATCATAAACGAGTTAATTCAAATATTCAAAAGGGAACAGTGAATATTTTTAAATTAATAAAAATATATTGATTAGCGTGACGAATTGAATGAGATACCCTGTGTACCCTCTAACACAAGATAAAAATTCCACGAAATTTTATTGTAACGAAAGTGTTGGTAAAATACCGAAAAAAAATGTTTTTCCTGTGAATAACCGGCCTTAATATTTGGTTGGAAATACCTGTTAATGTTTTAGAGATAAATTCTTAAAGCAAAAAAAAAAAATCATGATGAGTTCTGCTTCACAGAAGATACCTTTCCGGTAATCCATTCAAATTACAGAATACAAACGTAGAAATATTTAAGCGTCATATATATAAAATATTTATTCACAAAAACTAAAACCATTTGGCCTAATCTTTAACAATAATTTCCAATGATATATAATTGATACATTGAATGTGAGATGAATTATTTGATTTAGATGGATTATGTAGGAGGAAATGGGTAATTCAAACACTTACTTGGAATGTCCAAATAGATATATATAGATAAGAAAATTCTTTATTATTTCTTGGTTAAACGATTTCTACTTCCTTTTTACTTTACTCATGGTGGTATTACAACCATCATTACATAATTAATCGATATTTTATTAAATTAATTTTCATTTATACGTAGGCTTTCTCCGGTCTTGTTTTTTGGTTTTTAGTTTCACTGAACTTTTCGGTTAACATTAATTGGTCTTGGCTGTGATTTGTGATGCGTTTAGAAATGTGAGAAAAAGCCCCATTATATGTAAAAGTGATGAAAACGTTGATGACGTTGTTTTCAAAATGGGAGACAAGCTTATTACACAACTTTTATGTCAATTTAAGCTTATTTTTAATATATGTTTATTAAAAATGTATAAATCTTCTTATGATATTAATTAATTTAAATAAAGCTTTTCTACCATAATTCTAAGAAAAATCAGCAATTGTAGACTTTTATAGAATACAATACTTGTGGTGCCTAAATACTTTTTAATCATTACGTTTCTAATTAAATCATCAAAGACATTCTAGACTATTCAAACCAACACCAATCAAAAATTCTTTGATATTTATTTAGAGCAGATAAATGTTGAAACTTTTCTAGTTTTATCCATTCTTATTAAAAACTAAAAGCGATAGAAAAACTTTCAGAAAAATGAAAAATATTTTATCACTTTACTGCTTATTAAACAATATAAATAAAAAAATTTAATTAAATATTCCATTTAAGTTGTCTTTTTAGTTGTTATATACTTCTGTTATTACTTTACAAAAGCATCGACTCTGATTGTTCTTTTAATACATTTTTTTTTTGTTTTTTAATCGTTGTGCTACTTGAAGATTCTTTTCTGCTACTTGCTTAAGTGTTTTTCTAGTTTTTATTTATATTTCTTATTCAAAAAACATAAAGAAACATAAATCAAAGACAAAACTATGAATGCTTTTTAAAACCGCTCATCACCTGCTCAATTAGCTTCTTTTTTTTGTTATTATAACACAAATAAACAATTAGTTACTTTTGCTATTATTCTACCTGTGTTTATCCTGCACTTGTTGTTACTTACGTAAACAAAAAAAAAAAAGTTTATTATCAATAATAAAAAAAAAATCGTAAATTGCATTAAATTCCTTCAATACTCTGGTTCTTCAATGAATTTCGCTTCACATATGCTGTCAAAACATATAAATAAATCCAAATATTACGTAAATATAAGACGTGGGGGAATTCATAGATGACATCCAATAAAAGCGAAAACATTTTATTTTTTCACTCTCTGTTTTCATTCAGCTGACATTTTCTATTCTACTGGGACAATCATTATCAACCAAATTTATTATAAAAATAAAAAAAAAACCCAAATAAATGTTCAAACGATGTCATGGATTATAAATAAAATTCTGGTATGGAGTTATATAAAGGAACACAGGAACCATTTGTATAGAAACAAATAGCGAACATAGAAATTAAAAAAAAAAAGAAATCTAAAGAAAAATTTAATAGACAGTAAAGACACAAACCAGACAAAATATATATATTTTTTTTCTAATTACTGATTTTAAAGGTAAAAAAATAATGAATTATATAGTTATAAGTTGTTAATATAGAACATTAAAACATTAAAAATAAATAAATACGAAAATAAATGATTTTAAATTGAAAAAATCATATAAAAAAAACTTCTTGCTGTTGTATTTTATATTGCTAACTAAGCGCAACTGATGTGTTCAACAAATAACTAAATATTATCCGAAAAATTACTGTAGCCAAGACATATACTAAAAAAGGCTTTATTTGTTATCGTTTTGTGAAGCTTTTCACTTATCACTTGTTATCCAAGATACTTTGTGTCTTAACTACAACAATTATTCATAATTATTGCTATTCATTAAAAATAAAATTTAATAACAATTACATATTTATTATTAAAAAAAAGATTTGAGATAAAATTAGCTAAAACCAAGATTAATTATTTATTATCAAACATTTTTCAGTTGTTTTAGATTAAAAATTTTATTGTTTGTTGCTCGTTGAAATAAATAAATTTTTAGTTATATTCTGTGTGTACGACAATATAAAAACAAAATGAAATTACTGAAAATTGTAAATTTGTTTGTGATTATAGTTTTGTGTGGTGGTCAAACAGTTGATGTGAATTATATGATGCAACCCGATGCAATTGAGGGTAGTATGTTTCCAAGTAATTTAACAATATCGTTAGGTGAAAAACTGTACTTACGCCTTACAAACCCTTTGGTTAATCAGCAAAATTGTAAATATCGTGTTCCGAGCAGTGGTAAAGATGAGGAAATATCTGGGGATCGTGTTACTAAGTGGGAACAGGAAATGTGCGGTATTATTGTTGACAATGTAGTGCATTCTGATCAAGGTTACTGGCGATTAACATCGTACCGTGATAACGACATTGTACGTGGCATTGCCTTTGTCACTGTTGTCGAAAAACCAGTGATAATTGATAATGAATTCCAAGTTGGTCCCCCATTAGATGGTGAAACACCGTATGGCACCCGATATTGTTATATATTTCGTGAAGGTGATTACCGTCCCGAACAGCCACAGCACAGTCAATGCACGATTCCGCAAACAGAAATTGATCCGTCCGCAAAAGGAAAGTGGAAGGCTCTAATCGGAATTGATGGGAATATTGATGAAATAAATATCGATTTTAATATTGAGGATAAAAGTGAGAAAATTACGACCACAATAAATATTGATAACGAAAAGAACAAAATCGATATGACATGCAGTTTAGTTAATTCGAAAAAGCAAATTAGATTTTGTCGCTTTTATCGCACAGTGGATGAGCTTGGTATAAATTTAAGCGAAGGTAACAGCAACGCGAAGTACAGGTAAGAAAACTCACAGTTCATATAGAAACAATGCATAAAGGAGTTAATTTTAGTTACTTAGGTGCTGGGTATGATAAAGGCGACTGTGGTTTAACGATTTTAAATCCTACGACAAACGATAAAACTTTGTGGAAATGTTATATTGGAATTGTTGATGAATCCGGAAAAGAAGTTACAGTCGGCTCGATTTTAAATCCATCAAATACGAAATACAGATTACAAGATATTACCAGAAATAATATTTATGGCGTCGAGGATAAGCCAATGCACTTGTTATGCCAAGCGAAAATTCCCATAAATTATTGTTGGTTTACTCATGCAAATGGTACAATTTATTCTGTTTCGGATACAAAAGTTTATGATGCGACAGCTCCATACGGGTATTACGGGAATGGTTTTCTGCTGGGAGAGTGTGGGATCAGCTTGAGACAGGCTTCATCATTAAATGATACAGGGAGCTGGAAATGCCATTTGGGAATAACAGATAAGGATATCAGAGATGAGGCTCAGGCTCAAATTAATGTGCGCGTCTCGAAGATGAATGTTGTGGCTACAGAGCCAACGCGCACTGATACAAGTGGTAACACTTTACTGGTTGAATGTGTAACCGCACCACTGAGAACTCCACTACAGTATTGTCGCTTTGTCACTCCTAAAGGAGTGGGTTTTAGTTTAGATGAAACTGTTACGGCGAATAGGTGATTAGGAACATATTTTTAATATTTACTGACCTGTAATAATTTTTTTAAATTAATTTTTTCAGCAAATTATTGAATAATTATTTCTATGATCCTAATCGTGATTTAGCGTCCGGTTATTGTTCATTAGTTATTGAAACTTTATCGGTAGAAGACCATAGTGGAGAGTGGCTATGCGCTGGAAAACTCGTTGGCTGGGACCATGAGAGCATTGATTCATTTAACGTTAATGTGATAAGTGCGCAACTAAACATTTTATTATCCATTTAAGATAATTTTATGAATACAATTTTGTATTTTCAGGTGCCAAACTTACTACTGCCGCAATTATTGGAATTGCTTTTGGATCATCGTTCGTTATAATTGGAATATCCGTGATAGCTGTGCATAGATTAAGGACGTTGAAAAATAAAAGATCTATAACCGCGCGACGGTCAACAATTAGCTCGGAGAGCAATTCCGCTTCAAATTTACCAGCATCAATGTCTATTGCAGATGAAATTGAGATGGTGGAGACTATAAATACCAATGAAATATCAAACAGAAGGAGTTTTTAATACGAAACATGTTTTATTATTATTTAAAAATATACAATATTGGCTTTTATCACATAATTACAAAATTTACACTTTTTTTTTATCTTTTCGAATGCATCATTTGATGCCGATGATTGATTCTATTGAAAAGGATAGTTTGGGACGCGATGTCGTGTGATCAGTATCCATTCCTGCTCGACAGTAATTTACTGATGGTCGACTCGGTGTAATTGTTGTTTCCTCATCATACGAAGTTATTAATGATGTATGATCAATCAGTTCAGGCGTCGGCCGGATTCTTATTTTCCCAATTATATCCGATTGTTGCAATGACGAATAATTCGGTGTTTGATTGATTATCGTTGTGTTTGGTGAAAAATAACGAGATCGCAGATAATCACTGATGTTGGTGGAGTTCTGTGTTGACAGTAAAATCGGTGAAAATCCTAGATTTCCTCCTAATGATTTTTCATTAATTAATATCGGTGAATTGCTCGTTGTTATCGTTGTGGTCAGCATATCTGGTGATGGCGATGCAATAATTAATTGTGACTGTGGTACTGGCGTATCTAATTCACGATCAGCAAATGCACGTCTTTTTCTAATACGCTCCGTTATCGGTGTATTAAATATTGGAAATCGACGATATCCTGTAATAAAAATTCAAAAAAATTAAATTAATTTGTTAATAGAAATACCGGAAAATTGTGTGTAACATATTTTATGGGAAATAAATCTTTTAGAGAAGCAGAAGAATAAAAATTTAACTGTGACAGATGCAAGAAAAAAGATTACACAGTGTGTTACCGATGTAAAACGAAAAAAAAAAAATATTTTAACACATGTTAGTCGCTGTTATTGCTGCTGATTGACTTTTTGACCTTTTTTTTTACTCTTAACAAATTTTATTTCGGCAAATTTGTTTTTTTTTTTAACATGAACGACCACCGATTTGAAATGGTTAATCTTTGTTGCTTGACCTAATTTAACATTTCTGTGCCATACATTTAATATTCAAAGCTAATAACTGCATAAGAAATGAATTATTGAAACAAATTTTATGTTTCATCGTGAATTTTCCTCATTTTTACCAGAAAATCAATTTTTTTTATTAATATTTTAAATATTCGTAAAATAGATTATTATGAAAAATAATACTTAAAGAAAACATAAATATTTCATAGAATAATAAATAAATAAAACAACTATGAAATGCAACTATTAGAAGGGAACACTTTATTCCTTTTTTTTTTTTGTATCTTTCTTTTTTTTTTTTTTCTTTTCAAACGAGACAGTTTGGCACCATTAACAAAAACAATTTACTTTTACTAGCTGTGATTATTATTGTTTTACAGGGCGAAAAAAGAAAATTAATTTTTTTTATTTTTTTTTTTTTTGTAAATATAATAAACACATGCTCTGTCTCAAATAACTTATTTATTATTATTTTCACTATATAGTTTACCAATAACGTCAAATACACAATATAATACTGGACAAGCAAATTGTTTCGTCTAAATGTAATTTAAAACGTTTTTATTTTTTACTCCAAAAAAAACCCGAAAAATATTAATAGTAGAAATTTTAAAAACAAAAATAATAGTAATAATAATAATAAAGAAAAAATTGATACTAAAATAACATATATTTTGAAGAGAAAAATGGTTAAGAACTATTAAAATATAAAAAATTAACAGAAGAAAGGAAAAAAACTGTGGTAAAAAAATTATTTCAAAAATGGTCTCAAGTTGCAATTGTGACATTGATGACGTTTTTCTTCTTTTTTTTTTGTTATTTAAAATTAAATGTAGGCAAGAAATAGGATGGAAAATAACAAACCAGACAGCCTGACTCCATCCGTGTTATTTTCTTTAAAGGCACAAAATTTAACTGTACACAAAACTACTGTACATCAGTGGATAAATTTTTATAAATTTTTTCAAATTAATTAGATGGAATAAAAGCTCATGGTTTTGTTTTTTGTTTTATTATTTCCTCGTTAAACATTTTTATATACAATATAATATATTATTTTTATTATATAGGATAGATAAATGTTATTTTTCTAAACATTAATTAAGATTTAAACATTTAACTTATGTTTACATTTGATGATAGAAAACGATATGAAATTGGTTAAACAAGAATTATTTTTTTTTTTTTTTGTTAACATTTACGATTATATATAAGGCCACCAACTGTGACGTACATATGTTAATTTATTTATTACATATAAATATATATATATATATATATATATATAAATTACATTATACATAAAATTTGTAATTAAAAACATTTAAAAAAAAATTAATTTAATTTTTGGGTGAAAGATTGCAACAGTTTTTTTTTTTGTTTTTTTTTTTCTGTTCGTTCGTTCGTTCGTTAACCAAAAACTAAACGCTTGTTATTAACACTATCGATTATTTATTTTAATTTAATTTTTTTTTTTTTTATAATTAAAATATATGTTATATATCATTAAACAGTTTAATAATATTTTGATTGAAAATAAATTAAATTAATTAATTTTGTTTACATGATTTTAAAAACTATTTTTTAATTGTTGACATAAATGTGTTAATTGATTGTTACAAAAAAAAAAAAAAAGAAAAGAAAATAATAATAATTTATCGAGAAAAAATGGCGCTATCAACGATTAAAAGAATTATATAGAAAAAAAAAAACAAAACAATAATTAAACACGCGCCACATGGTTACATCTGCTGAGATTTTTATTTTATTTTTTTTCTCGTTAAGTGTTAAAACATTCAAATTAAATAAAAAAAAAATAAAAAATAAACAAGAAAATTAAAAACTTTTTTTTAATTTGTGTACTTATAATACCATAAATTATTTTGGTTAATTTAGAAAACGAAAAATGTGTGTGTTGTTATACATTTGAATAATAACAAAGCTGTGTAATTTTAATTAATTTTAATTACATTTTGCTACTTTGTAAGTTTTTAATTGGAAATAGACAAATGAGTAAGAAAAAAATGTTGTGAAACAAACCTTGTGCAATTGTCGCCTGTTGCATATTCCGTAAACGTTTTCTTTGTTCCGCTAATAAAACTTCCATTGTTTGTACTTTGGCAACGTCCTCTGCGGATTGTTGTCTGCGTAACGCCACTTGGGCGGCCATAACACGTTGCCGTTCAACAACTAGTTGACAATTCGGACAAATACATTCACGCCAACGACATAATTTTTTGTGACCTTTCAAGCACGAGATAACGCCATGATTACGACACCTGGCACACTTTGGTGTCCGCAATAAACGTCGTGCCTTTTGTGCATCCGTTGATGTAGGGCTAGACCTATTCGAATCCGAATCCATTATTACCGGTGGTGAATATGACATAATTTGTTTTTATTTTTTTTCTTTTAGTAACAAAATCACAAAATAACTTTCCACAAAAAAATAAAAATCACTTTGTACACACAGAATAGAACTTTTGCGTTTTCTTTTTTCTTTTTTTTTTTTTTTTTTAACTTAAATTTAGTAACGATCACGTTGATTAGCACAAAACAAATAAAATGAATGAAATTAAATAATTATTGTTTTGTTTATTATTCTCGGTGGAAAAAGTGAAAAAAAAAATCCTTAAAATCTGTCCAGCATCAAGTGTTTGCATCTGAATTGCTCTGAATTTGAAGAGAAGTGGGAGTTACCGATTCATTTAGTTTGTTTAATTATTTATTTTTAAATGATTTTGTAAAAAAGAAGCTAAATAATATTTTATGTTCTATGATCTGTGATTGGTTGTTTCGGTTGTTTTTTTTTTCTTCTCTCTTAATTTAGCAATTAGGCAAACTAAAAATATACATAAAAAAAAATTCTTCGCTACCGGAGGAGGAGGAGTTTTTTTTCCTATCGTTTTTGTTTTCCTTGTGTTTAATTTATAAAGTCATCTATCTGCATTCTTAAGACGTTTTGTTTGTTTCTCTAATTGATTTTTTCTTTTTGTTTTAAGTAACTAAATGTAATTCTTTCGAACCTAATTACCAAAAAAAAAAACAAATTTTTAAAAATTATTTAGTTTTCAATTTTTTTTTTTTTTTTTCCTGTAAACAAATATCATAATAATTTTTATTTTTTTTTTCTTCTCCTTGATATACATTCTTCTATCAATTTCATTTACTATTTGCTACTTACTTTTTGATTATTACTTTTTCTCCTAATACTTGTAACATTATCTGTAAACAATATTTGTTTTCTGTTTTTTTTACGGAAATAAATAAAAAACAAAAATCTAATTTATTAATAATAATAATAATTATTATTATTATAAAAAAAACCCCAATTGGATTACATGCTAATGTCAATTTTTTTTATTTATTGGTAATTAAATATCTTATTTACCTTATTTATTGTTACCGATTTTAGTCGTAGAATAAACGATAGAAATGAGTTACATTTTTCAATAATAAATATATTAGTGGGCGATATTCATGGTTTAATTAAAAGAATTTAATCAAAATTCTGCTAAAATGGACATTAGATCAGGTGAAAAATAATAATTTTATAGAAAATAACAATCATTAATGTCGGTGGCTACTTTATTTAATTTTAGGAACTAACAGATCCCATTAAAAAATCTTAAAACTTTAAATTACTGGGGTCTACCTGAAAACTCAGTATTTACAAAAAAAAAAAAAACCTAATTGAAGGAATAGACAAACAAATAGGGCATTTAGATTCTTTAAATAAATTTCAATACTAATGCTAATTTCATTATCACATTATAGCAAAATTCAGGTTGCTATCTCAAATTTCAATGCTTTAAGCGCTTAAAAGTAGCCAGCAAAGTTAAATATAATTTTCTTTTGCATAGAAATAGATTAATTTTCCTATCCCCATGAATAAATAATAATTATTTTTATATTAATTATCTCTTCTTACCTAATACAAATCTAATATAATCTTTCCCACATATCTGAAACACCTTTTTGAATAAACAAGTAAAACAAAAACAACAAATTAAGTGATTTTTGTTTATTTAATCATTTTTAACTGTCGTGATTATTATTATTCTAATCTTGTTGATTTCTGCTGTTAATAAGAGAACCGAAGATGAAGAAAAAGAAGGGGCAACAAAAGCAACAAAAACTATCAAGAACCTCCAAGAAGCACTTAAATTGTATTTAAACAAAAAAAAAACATTTCAATTTCAAAATATGATCTCGTTGTTGTTATTAAAACAAGAGGAGAAAGAAATGAAATGAAAAAAAAAAAAAAACAACGAAAATGATATCATTCACCAAATTCCTCTTCGGTGTTTTCTTTATTTATTTATTTATTTCCACAAAAGTATGGGATCAATCTTTAGAAATGTTTCACTTATTTATTTTAAATTTCTCATTTTTATTACAAAAATAATGTTTTTTTAAGTTAATACAGAAAAGCTTTATCCCGCTGTCTGCTTAGCTCTGACTACCTCTTGGTTGCCACATAAAATTGATCTAAATTTCATTTTGATTTTAACTTTTTTTTTTATATATCTATGCATATACATATATTAAATCAGTGTCACTTATGTGACATAGAACAAAAAACACCTGCTTTTTTGATTTTCCTTAAATAATTAAATTATAAACGCGCTGCGCTCTCTTTTGCACCATGAATTCTTTTTTTTTTTACATTTTGAAACAACATTTTGTTGTTTTGCTAAATGTTTGATGGATTGGATTGGACATTAGGTCATTTATTTTGTATTTATTTATATATATTTTGGTTTTGTAATAAATAAAACACTTAAAATATGTAAATAGTAATTAATTTTTGTGCTAAAAATAATAAACATATTTTTGTATTTAGTAGGAATAATAAATGGAAATATCATAGCAAGAGAATTGATTGTTTTAATTTATTTTTGTTATAGAAATGACGTGGGTTTTTATTTGCGTATTTTTTTTTTTTTTTGTTCGTAGGACGTGTAGCAACTATAGAGTAAAAGATTACAGAGAGACGGATATCTAAAATCTGTCATGTAGAACAGATATTTGTGGGTTTGTTTGATTAGGTAATTAGATTCCCTTTCAGGTTTCTCGTTTAATGCTTTAATGCACATGACAATCGAACTACGAACACGGTCTCTGTTCTAAACTGCTGCAAAATTTTACTTTCAAAACTGCAACCAAACGTCTTAACTTAGCCATCGTTGGCATAATAATTTAAGTAGGGGCTTATTCGTTATGATGTTTTAGCTACAAAATGTGTTAATATATTTCGGTGTTTTTTATTTGATTTGTTTTTTTATCATCAACAATTTAAAACACAAAAAACAAAAACTGACGAAAAAAAAAAAATTAAATAAAAATTCCACCATATGTTTTCCTTCATTTCGCGCAATCTTTTCCACCCAAAACTAATTTAAAATATTTTTTTTTTTTTTTTTTTTAACACAAAAAATTCTTTTAAAGCGTTACAAAATGAAAATAATTTTTTGTGGTTTTTTTTTGCTTCTTATTTTGTTTGTTTTACAGAAATTTTATAAAGAAATTAAAATTTTTAAAGAATAATAATACAAAAATATGAATTATATTACTTTAATGTAGCAAAACGTTGAATATTTTTTTTTATTTTATATATTAATAAAACGAAAAATTTAAGATAATTTACTTACTTACCGACAGTAATTTAACGTTAAATTAAAAATTTTTAAAAGAAAAAAAGTTTTATTATTAATTAAAAATTATTTAATTTGAATAAAAAACGATAAAAGCGAAGAAAAGAAGATTCATGATTGTGGTACGAGGATTAAATGCTTAATGTCAGTGGGTTTAGGCGTTGTTTTCACGCCTTTATTTAATTTTTTTTTTTTTTTTTAATAATTATAAGCAATTAAAATCTTAATTCGGTTTTAACATAAACAAATTTTTTATTGTACAGAAATGTTTTTAGGCGTAACGTTGCTTGGCAAAGTTTTTAGGATTGAACATTCTTGCAAACCTTTACGCATAACCATATAAATAGCACAGTAGACTTAAGTATTATGCTTAACAATAATTAATAAAAGTTCAAGGATTCAAGGATTGAAATCAAAAGATAAAAAAATAAATACAATTTCGGAATATAAATATATTATTCTTGTTATAAAAGTTGTACATCAATCCATGTATATGGTAGCAATTGGTAATTTTCCTCATTATTTTTCAAAAAATTCTTTTTCCAAATATCATAGTCACTTTGGATGAAATAAACTGGATCATAAAACACGTGCGTTAAGTAGCTACCAGCATTATCCTTATCCACTGTAATACAATCACCGCCATACTGTTTGAAACGTAAATACGCCAATTCTAATATTTTCGATTTGTTTTCGCTGTTATAAAAATATCCCGTATATAAACGGAATTTATTTTTTATATTTCTTTCTCCAAACAGTTCTTTTTCCAGATCATTAAACTCTTGTTTCGTTAGCATTGGTAATTCCTTAATATAAGAATAAAATTAGGTTTATAGGATGTTAAAATATACCATTTATGCAATTAAGATCTTACCTTAGTATTCATTTCATTTAATAATTTAATTAAATCATTTTCATTTAATTTCTTTGTATAAGAATCACCATATTGATCATAGTTTAATTTAAATTCATTTAATAAAGAATTTGTTGTCGCTAACATGATATTTGGTGTAAATTTTAATAATTTATTTTTCTCAATGCATTGCAGCAACCAATCTACTTTGACAACATTAAACTGTTTTGTTTGTATGTAATTACGGGCCTCATATGTTAAGTCACCAGCAATGCAAACAAATACCTTAGAACCTTTACACAAAAAATTTGATTTATATTTTAAATACGATTTATAAAAATAATTTTTTTTTACTTGGATTTGCAACTATACAGCCACTATTCTCCTTTATCATTCGCTCTAATTCTGATTTAACGAATTTATTCTTAATTCCACTTAACACGCAAATGAATTTCCTTGAAAAAATGATTGATTTTGCAATAATATTCTAAAATAACAATTAATAAATAAATATTTAAAAAAAATAAAATTTGTTTGTTAATTTTTACATCATCAACAGGATCTTCTTTTTTAATCGGGATAATTTTCTTCATTTTTTTATTACTTATATTACTAATTAAGTCATCTTTAGTCAAGGGACGTTTATTTATTTTAACAACCTTCTCTGAACCCTGAAAGCAATTCAAAATTATTATTGAATTATAAAAATCTGAAAGCAAATTCAATTTTTACAGAGGAGAATTTTTTTAAATCATTTAATGTATTGCAGTGATGCCATAGCTTGTCATCACGTATTCCTATTATTCTTGGAAATCTTAATGAATAACCACTTGAATATTTCTCTGTTTTAATCAATTCCGAGCATTTTATTTCAAGAATAATAGAATGTTTTGGCTCAATCCAAACATCTGGGGTGGCCGTACCCATCTCAAAATTTGTTTTAAATTTTTTCAAAACTTTTTTGCGATCTACTGTTACGTAATTAACATCTTGCCAATATGGTTTCAGTTTCTCATTTAATTCAACCCATTTTGAATGCGGCAAGCCTTGTGTAACCCTTACTGTTGCATGAAAAACACCAGCATTCTCGTCTTCCTCTGATAAATTTTTATAATCATAGAAATTTTTTTTTTTTTTTTCATCAATTGCAATGATTACCTTTGCCGGACTCTACAACGTAGCAAGCTAACAAAAATCCTTTGATAAATGTTTTACGTTTATTGTAATAACCTCCAATGATTAAAAAGTCTAAATCAGGAGTCATCCCTTCTATATACTGTAATAAAAAAATATAAAATCTTTAATAAATCTATCTGGATTATATACACCTCTGCCACTTACATCTGGTTTAATTTTATACCAACCGCCATTGCGTACATTAGGCTGGTATTTTGAGTCCTGCTCCTTAATAACGACCCCTTCCTCATTTGCATCGAATGCCATATTAATGCACTCTAATAAATGTTCAGTGTTTTTGATTTTAACTCGCTTACATTTTGTAAATACGCCGGGTAATTCTGTGAAAATTGTGTCTAGAAGTCGTATTCTTTCAGCATATGGTTTATCAAGCATACTAATGTTATTCAGCATAAGAATGTCGAATGCAACATAACACGGTTGTCGAGTGCTGTCATTAAATTTTAAACTTTTAACATCGATGCCTTCTCCTTTTGTGTGATACTCTTGATCTTCTTTATTCCAGACCATCATCTCACCATCTAGGATGCAATTATCAACTTTATCACTAAAAAGTGTATACATAATTGGAGCTAGAAGTCCTTCGTTACGTGTCCGCCCATAAACTTTATTATAATTGTGATCATTTTTGGAGATGAAACTAAAATCAGTTTTATTCTTATGCACTTGGAATCTTTCACCATCCATTTTAGTTTCCAAATGATATTCACCTTTACTTAAAACTTTCCCAATATCATATTGTGTTGTCGCTTCACATAACATCGGACGTACAGCGTTAAATATTTCCAATTTTTTTCTATCGCTACTTAAACTTTGTTCGACATGTGCGGAAACAGCGTCTAAACGAAATGTTGCATTTAAAATTGCAACAGCCGATGGTTCATAACATTTAACAATCCTATTCGCCCCCATATTTAAATGAAGATTCTTTAAAATTATTCTTACAATCCATTTTTGATCTAATGCTGACATTCTTGTTATTATTTTTGTCATCTCTTCGTCTACAGCTAGAATCACAACTTAGTTAATTACTTCCATATTAATACGGGAGATAATTCATTTATTTACCACTTTGTTTATTGTTAAATTCACCATTTGCTATATTATCTAGATGTAGATTAACATCAGCAACAGTTATATCACCATCTGGTATGCTTCTTCTTTTTAGAACATTATACACAACATCACCATAGTCGGATGGTGTAGGTCCAGTAATTGGAGACGTAAATGTTGTTAATTGCTTTGCTTCGGTGCCTTTTATTTAAGTTTGATAAAAAAAATCCCTTTAATATTTAATAGAAAAGGTAAATTAACGTTTTATTTACTTGTTGGCGAAATTCCTAATACTCTAACGTAACATTTCCCCAAACGGTTAGACTTTAAGTGATATGAGCTTCTACCATCGTTTTTAGGTAATAAAAGTCTCAATACACAAAACAGACTCATATCCTTTGAAAATATATAAATCGTCAAGAAAACGTTATTATGATTAATTAATTAACTCTTACCGGTTTATCCTTGTTACTGTCGCATAACAAACTCTGCCGAAATTTCTTCAATGAATCAAATTGTTTTTCTAATATATTACACTTTTCAACCATTGAAGACGTTTTCTCAATTTTCTCTAATATCCTTGTCAACTCTTTAAATTTAATTAATTTACCTATATTTTCCTATATAAATAAATATTTAATTAATTAAATTAAATAGTAGAAACAGTTTGTTGATGTTTTTTTTTATAAACTGCATAACAGTCGTCATGCATTTTAAACTATACTTACCGGTACATTGTCATTTGTATTTAATATTGTATCCATTTAAAATTAATATTAATTAATTATTTGTAATAATTATAAACATTAAAAATAATTATTAATTGTACAAAATTAATATTTCACAACAAAATTAAAATGACAAATGGAAATCAGCTGATTAATCAAAACATTTCAATATGGTGCCATCTATTTTATAAAATAAGTAAGTTTCGTTGTTTAATAAAAAAAAAACAAATTCAATCAAATCAAGAGCAGGTAAACCGTGGTAATATAAATATAAATGAAACACAAATCAATTAATCAATTTAGATAATTAAAAATATTTTATTTAATTTATTTATTTAAATTTTATCTTAAAGCATAATTATAATAATAATAAATCATTAATTTTACTTAAAATTAGAAACAAAAAAAAAAATATATAGAAAATAAATTTAACATTTAAATGATGTTCGGTTATAGAGTTTACGATTTTCTCATTACTTTTTACGCATCCTTTCAACATTTACAAAGTACAAATCAATAAAATTATATTTAAGGCATATGTCTTCAAAGGCAATATGTATTTTACTTTTATTTAATTATTTTATTTTGCTTACTCAGTCCAATCATTTTTGTATCAAACAAAATAACGAATAACGAAAAAAAAAAAAAGCAGCAGGCATAACTGTTAAACAGTTTCTCTTTACTCCTTATGCCATAAAACAACTATAATCATCAATTAAATGAAATTAAAAAATAAACTTTACTAAATAATTCTTAATTATTATTAATAACAATAATTGTAACATTAAAAAAATAATGCAAGTATCACAAGAACTAATTAAATAAAATAAAAGGGAAAATTAATTACTCAAACTATAAGAAGTTTGCGATTATGGATAGGTAAGGGTAGTGATGAGGGTTTGTGCCTAATTTTATTATGTTAATGATTATGTTTCTAATTAGTTAAGAAAAGAAATTTCTTTTTCTTCTTTTTTATCGCTTTTTCTAACGTATTGCTACTGCTACCGCTTGTTAATTCCGATTCATCAGCATCCTATATGATAATGAAAAAAAAGATTAATTAAAATAAATAATAAAATAAAAATAAAATAAATTAAATTTACTTTATCTGCATCCATTTTTTTATTTTTAGCCAATTTTTTAGCTTCCTTTTGTTTCTTTTTCTCTTTCTTTGATAATTTCGTTGGTGTCTGCTGTGATAATTCCTCGTCACGTTTTGCTGAATGAATTTCAATTTGCTGTTTTATACTCTACAAAGAATTAACAATTAAATTTACATAATCTACTTTGAAAATAAAAAAAATTAATTACCATATCTTCTTCGGCCTCCCGAAGTCTGTCCATTTCAAGACAATCAATCACTTCATTCCTTAACTGAACCACCTCTACTAATCGTGCAATTAACAATTCCTCACGCTCTTTATCTGTATCCGTTTTATTACGTTCTGGCTGTGCCATTAGGACACGAATTTCATACTCTAAATCTGCTTGTTCATGTTCTAAACGATGTTGGCGTCGTCTGCAAATAAATTATAAAAATATTAAAATAAATGAAAACGAATCAAAACTGAACAAAGATTTATAATAAAATACTTACAAATACATTAATTCCGCTTGTCGTCGAAATAACTCATTTTTCTCATTTACTAATTCAAATAATTGCATTATAAGATCTTCAACTTCTTTAGTATTTGTTGTCGGGGGTGGTACAATTGATGTTTTTGTTGAAGAGCTCGTCGAAAGTTTATCATCATTAATATCACTTGGTTCATTAATTTGTTGCTGTGATGTGGATATTGTCGTTGTTAACGTTTGTTCGGCAATTTCGCCCACGCCTGGACCCTCACAACGTTCACGAATCATTTTTTCCAACATAACACCTTGTTTCTCTAATCCTTGCTGTTGAACTTCAATCACTTCTAGCTCATGTTTGATTGCTTGTAAGGGCAACATTTGAATTTCTTTACGTGGCGGTACTGGTAATGCTGGAGCTGGTCCTTTTCTGCGTTTCCATTTACCATGTGCTGACTTATCACAATACATTTGATCCATTTCATTATTAGGACCTTAAATATCAACAATAATAGTCATTATAATTCTAATTTTACAAAAATTAATTCGATTTACTTACTTGGCAGCGATACTTGACTTTGACGATTTCGATTTTGTGATTCCTTATTGTCTTTCATTTTCTCCCACTGTCGATCATGAGTTCCATCGTCACCTTCATTCCCATTCATCGTACCTTCTTCATCATATTCATGCGAATCATTTACTATTTCCTTCAGAAATGGTATTACTGTACGGTTACGATACATAATATCATTTGTTGTCACCTTTTTAAAATGATTCTCATCTAATAAACTCAACTCCAAAGGTATTAAACGTTGTTTTACTTCATTTATTTCTGTATTATTCTCATTTTCTGAATTATTTAACATTTCTTCGTTTGTTTCATTTAAACTCGATGCAATACTAACATTAATTGATGAATTATTTGTGCTAGTATTATGCTGTGGTGATAATAATGTAGATTGTGGAGGTGCTACTGGCGTACTTAATGATGGTGGCAATGGTGCGGGTCTTTTTTTCCTTAATTTCGGTGTTGTTTTTGGTGATACCGTCTATAAATTGTAATTATTTATTATATATTACTAACTAAGCAATTTGTGTTGTTTGTTTACACATACCTGACTTGAACATGGACTATTGTCAAATGATTTATAAGCAGATTCCAGTGTTAACGTATCTTTAATAATAGGTTTTCCAGTTGCAATACCACTTTGTGGTGGAGGTGGTGGTGCTTTACTCTTTTTATGATATGAATGATGTTTTAACGTTAAACTATTATCCGCTGTTGATGATGCGATTGAATTTGTTGAACCACGAAAATCATAATGACGATTAAAGTTATCCAGTGATTTATTCAAATCATTGGATTCATTTAATTTTCTTACACTTCTTGGTTGTGGCTCCGGTAAATTTCTACAATTATTAATAATATTGTTTGATTTGAATTTATATTTCAACATTTTTTTTTTATATGAAAGAAAATTCAACTAATAACAACACATTAAATCGCCACAATAGACAGTTGAATGCAGACTAATTTGTTTATAATTATTAAAAAAATGTTTTTTATTTTTTTATTAATTATTCATTCCAAACATGTTTCTGTTTTCAAGTAGGTAAAAATATGTATATGAACTTTTCACTTATTAACTGTATACATCAAAAACAGCATTCATTTCTGTTATTTATTTCTTAACCACACTGTATGGTGGTGATGGTGATGGTGGTTGTGGTTGATGATAACTTCTTTATATTTGCTAACATTTGTTATTTAATTAAACAAATAATAATACAAAAAAATTCTAACAAAGCTCTCTATCTGAATCATTTTTATAAATGAAATGAAAAAGCGAAAGAAATTCTACGGCAATATGCATGATTCCAAATATAGAAGCTAACTAATAATAATTTATACTACAATATGAAGAGGTAATAAAAATAAACGGAAGTCTTTGCTTATTGGTTTTTGGTCAATGACTGAAATGATTTGAATTTTTTTTTTTTGGTTTTATGAAAAAAAAAAAAAAAAAACATATTTTACTACTTGAAAACTCAAAAGTATACATCTGGCGTTTTTGGTAAAGGAATTCAAAAGTGTAGAAAATAATTTAAGATGCGTTTAACATAGAAAGAGAAAAAATAAAAATTTAAATTACTTTGTTATTCTAGGTGTTGGTACAGGTGTTCTTAATGGTGAACTAGTTACAATAGTATTAGTGCCATTCATATTATCATCATCATCATCTGTATCACTGCCAAAAGGATTTGTTGATACTTTTAATCTAAAAAGAAAACAAAAAGGTTAAATACAAATTTTAAAACAGTTCCAAAAACAAAAAAAAATTACTTTTGTTTTGGTGGTGGTGGCCTTGGTGGTTTATTTAATTTATTATGTGCTGTATGTTCGTCCTCATCACCATCATCATCACTACCAAATGGATTTAGACTTTGTTTCCGCGTATCTTTTGTTATCTTTAAACTTTCCTCACCCTCATCATCACTACCAAATGGATTCAAATCAATTGGATAATCATTTGATTTACGTTTTATTGTACTGTGAGTGATTTGTGGAACTTGTGGTTTACTTGGTGATTTTAATTCATTTTCTTCTGGTTTTTTAGGTAATTTTATTTCTTCTTCTTCTGGTTTAATAAGAGTTTTTATTTCAACTTCTTCTGAGTTATTCGGTGGTTCTATTTCTTGTTCTTCTTGTTTGGTTAGTGATTTTATTTCAACTTCTTCTGGTTTGTGTTCTGTTAACTGACTCTCAGACAATTCAAGTTTTTCAGATATTTTTATTTCTTCTACTTTTGGCATTAAATCAATCTCTTCACTTAAATGCTCTTTTTCTTCTTCAATGATTACTTCTGCTATTACATATGGAACTACTTCCTCTTTTAATGAAACATCTATTTTATTGATTTCTTCATCAGTTTGTATTGTATCAAAATTATTAATTTTTATTTCTTTATCAATAGTTTCTACTTCAATTTCCATGTCTATTTTAGGCTTCTCCTCTTCACCTTTAACATTATCTTCAATTATCTTTTCTATATTCTCAGGAATAATAATTTCATTTGTTGTTAATTGATCAGTTTTATTATCTTCAATAGGCAAAGCAATGAAATGTCCATCACTTTCATCTGGAATTACATTAGAACTGTCTTGAATTACAACCGTCTCTTCTATTGTAATATTTTCTTCCTTAATTATTTCATTTAATTTATTATTACTATCACTTGCATTATTCTTATCATTACTATTATTTTTATTATTTAAGACACACATATTTTCATTATTAACAATACAATCATTATCACTAAGATTATTAGCACACTCACTTATATTTTTATGAATATCATTATTAATAATAATATCTGATGTTATTGTATTTACTACTGTAGGCATAGGCACTTTATTATTACTATAATTATTATGAGTATCAGTAATATCATTATCAACAACAACATCATCATTATTTAATTTTATATTTATTTGTGATTTTCGATTATTCATAGAATTATTATAATTTTGTGATAGAGATTCAAATTGTTGTAAACGTTTTTTTACATTAATATTACCAACATTATTATTATTATTATTATTGTTGATTAAAACATCTTTGGTAACAACATTTATGGAAGTACTATTTGCATCTAAAGGCTCATCATCCTTAATATTAATATTATTTTCATTTATTATTATTATTTCATTTTTATTATTTATTAAATCACTTAAATTATTAATTGTTGGTGGTTTATTATCATTACTATTTAATGTTGGCGCTATAATTACAGCACCTGGATCTAGATTTTTGCCAATTGAACTAAAATTGGATGATGATGCTGATGGAGGAGGTGGTGGTAGCGATGTAGGTAACTTTGGTGGTGTATTATTTAAATCTTTAGATACACTACTTGTACTATCATCTTCATCATCATCCTCATCCTCGTCATCATCATCAATATTATACGAATTCTCATCACCGTTTTTACTAGTTTCTTTAACATTTAATTGTTGTGAAGTCCGTTGTTGTGATTGTTCCTCATCATTATTCATTTGACTTGACATAAATTTATCCATAAAATTATTTTTCTTATAATTACTATTTATTGATGAATTTAAATCATTATTAAACAAACTTTGATAACGTTGTAAACTTTTTCGTTTTTCTTCATCACTTAACGATTTTTGTAATAAATTTAAATTTTTTGTTTTCTCCTCTTGTTCCTGTTCTGTTTTTAATAATAATTCCTCATCGGGACATTGTTCACAACAAAATTCACTATCAATTTCTGTTTCATAAAAACTACCCGGTGTTAATTGGGTACTACAACGGGCACACTTTAAACATGTGCGATGATATAATTTTTGTCCAATATTTAAACGTTCGGCTAAAAATACAGGTAAACCACATTTATGACATGGTTCACGTCTGGGTACACCAACATGCGCCATCTATTAAAGAAAAGTAAAAAAAAAAATCATTTTATATAAAAGAAAAAAAAACTGTTTTTTTTTTTTTTAAACAATTAAATAATACGATAAAATTAAATTTAATTAATTTATTTAGATAATTAAAAGAAAAGAATTAAATAATTAATTAATAAATGATACTAATTAACCTTTCTTAGCATGACAATAATAATAAAACAAATGTACTTAATTAAAAAAAGATAACAAAAAAAAAAAAAAACTAATTTTCGCTAATGAATTAAAAGCTCACCCACATGCAATAAATAAAAAAAAAATAAATAAAATAACAAAAACACACAAAAGAGCATTAACAATACTTAATAACAAAACAGAAGATTTTAATGATTTGATAAAAATAAATTAAATAATAATAAAGTTTCAAAGTTATTTTTGATTCATTTAATTAAATTACTCTAATTCAGATTTTTCTTTTTTTATTTATGACAAATTTATTGCTATTTTATATATTTAATTCGATTAAAAAAAAAAAGTTTAAATTTAGCAGTAGCAACAGCTATTTATTAATTAATTTCCATCTAATTTAATACCCAGTCTAAAGTGCAAATCAAAAAATTTAAAAATGAATCAAATATCTTGACAATCACATCACAACGAGTATTTCGCTTTATTATTTTCTTTTATATTAATTAATTACTCAACAAACAAACATATAACAATCAACATAGCAAGCGTACAACAACATAAATTAAAATAATTAAATAATAGATAAAAGCACAATAAAAGAATAAAATTTACCTGTTTGAAAAAATTTTTTTTTCTTGTAATTTGTGAATAAAATAAAATAATATATATAAAAAAAAAATTAATTATAAGCTTTTATAAGTATGATAATTTTATTATTTTTTTTTTGTTTTTAGCAGAATATTTCAGGTTTATATTGACCCATAATGTCCAAACTTTTATCGTCCTGTATAATAAAGAAAAAAATAAATAAATAAAAAAAAAAACATAAGAAATAAATTTTTTTTTTTTGATAAGAGATAAAAATAAATTTAAAAAAAAAGCACATAATATATAAAATAAAAAAAATATTTTTGTTAATTAAGCTTAAATGTTATATTCAGTTAGAAAAAAAGAAATAAGAAAAGAATAAAATCAATCAACCAAGGAGTTGTTTAAACGAAAAAAAAAATGGTCAAAGCTCATTGAATTACAATTTTAGTAAACTGAGACGCAAACCAGTTGTTTAACCGATAAAAATCCTTCAAAAAAAATTATTATTTCATTCCTAATTTAAATTTATATAAAGAAATTTATATTCAAAATGCATAATTCACCTTTTAAACTAATTTCTTTTACCTTTGATTATATTTTTTTTTATATTTATTTATGTCTATCTGTTTATTCTTATTTATTATTTTTCCATCATCAATATAAAAAACAATTTTTTTTTTTTTATATATTTTTATTTAAAGGTGAGGTTTGGTTTTATTGTATTTTTGATAGAAACAGAATAAAATAAAATAAATTATAACAATAAACATAAAAATAGACAACACAAAAAAACAGTTTAATATAAATTGAACAGTACAGTATGATACAAATTATAAATCAAAAACTGTTACAGTCTGAATAATACCGAATCAACAAAAAAAAATCAAATTAATTGTTAACTAACTTAACTAAAAAAAAAAAGTAATTAAATTTTATTAATTATTTATATTTTAGCAAAAAAAAAATATAATAATAATAAACCATTAAGAATTGATGATTGAGATTCATTGTAATTAAGATAAACTAATTAATAATTTTTTTTTGATGTTATTTACGTTAAATTATTTGAGATCAGAACCAAATTACCGGAAGAGCAAATGCTTCACATATACCAATATAATTTCTTTTCTATTCTGTTATAACTCAAAGCCTGAGTTCGATTCCAGATTAGATTCTAGGTTGTAGTTTTTTTTTTTTTTTTGTTATTTATCTTCATTTAATTTAATTATTTAATTTTGTTATTGTGACCATGTCATACGCCAAGTAGAAGTAAAATTAAAGCAAAGTTTATTAATAAAATTAAATTTTAAAGCATAAAAAGCATAAAGGAAATGTCTTGGAACATCCTTAATAATTTACTTTAATGAATTGTCGTTATAAATAAATTAACTAAATTTTATAATGACATGAGATAAAAGGTTTTTAAGGTGAATTAATTAAACTTAATCGTGACACGACTTAATTTCACTTATAATACGTGTATGTGTAATCTTGACTTAACATTTCTGTTATTGAAGGAGTCCAAAAAATATTTCTATATTTAAATTAAATAAAAACAATGCACCATTTGATAAATAAATAATTAAAAAAAAAAAAACTTTAGTTTCGTTGCTGTCTTGTTGAATTCCAAGCTAATTTTCCTATTTTTTTTTTTTTTAATTTTAAATACAAACAGTTGATTTACTTTTATTATTATTATTCATAATAAATATAAAAAGAAGTAAAAGAAAAAAAAAGCGTGAAATAAGAAATAAAAAAAATTATAACAATAATAAAACAGAATTTTTTCGTTCACACATTAAACTATGTTGTAGAAAAAAAAGAAAAAAATAAATTTTTGTTTAAGTCGTGGCTTTAAAACAAACAAACAAACAAACGAATGAACGAACGAACGTACGAAAGTCTACATTACATACATTTTTTTTTTTATAATAATTCGTTATAATAAATTAAGTAAAGTAAAGTAAAGTAAGCAAACTTGAGATGACGACGAATGTGTGCTTTTTTTTTTTTTTCTTATTTGGTTTAAATTGAATATTTTTTAAGGTAAACAACTTTAACAACTGTTGAGACTGACTCTGTTGTTTAGTTTTTTCTGTATTATTATTTAAGTTATATAACTTATAGTAATGTAGTTAAGTTAAGATACTGTAAAATTGTGGCATACAAATGTGTGATGCGAATTTATAAGCCAAATCACTTGAAAATTGTATTAAATGAGTTCATTAGATTAATATTTATGCATAGAAATATAATTAATAGTTAAAGGATTAAAGAAAATTAGAGTAATAACCTGTAATGTGTTTTGTCTAACACGGTTACTACGTAAGCGTTAATTTATTATAACAAAATTTTTGTCAACGAATTTAATATATTTTAAGCATTATAAGCAGAAAAAGCACCATTTAATTACATAAAACACTTTCATCTCTCTTTCGTTATCTAATTATATAAAAAATATTAATTTTATTTTTTTTCTTTATTTCTTTCTTTATTTCTTTTTGTCTTTAATGAGATTCAAAATAGAAAGCGACAAAATGTATATTATTATTAATAAATTAAGCAGAAATAATGAACACACAACAACCAAACATACAATACATCGTCGTTGTAATTATTATAAATAAAAAAATACATTTTTGTGTGTGAAATGAATCATAAAATTGAAAATAAATTTTTTTTCATTTCTTGTAAAGTAAAACTAAGAGAATAAATGAGTAAACAACTATATAGCAAATGTTAATTATTTAGAAAAATATATTATTTATTATCGTATTTATATTAATTTTATGATAAATAAATTAAAAGCTTTGAAATATTAACTTGTTTTTAGTTATTGAAATTATTTTAAAAAATTTATAAATAATAATTACTTTTTATTAAATTAAATTTTTATCCAATATTAAGCACTGTTGCTCTTTTAATTAACTTTTAAAATAATAAATTAAAGTTTATCGATAAATGACAGAACTTTTTTTTTTTTGACAGATCTATATAAAAAAAAATATATTTTTTGACAAACACACTCACAGTTTAACGCAAAACTAACTTTAATGACATATCGTCATGTCTATTGCACTTTAGTTTTAATTTAACAATAATTTGTTTAAATCAAATTAACTTTTTTTTTTTTATAATTATATTCTATTTTAATCTTTTTTTTTTTGTATATTAAATAAATTATTTTAATTAATATGTGTGTGCAGTTGACTGTAGAAAATGATGACCGATGTTTAATGTTTTTAACTTTAAAATGTCCAAGGAGGAATTTTTTATTTTTGTTGTATAAAAAATAACAAAAATCTATAAAAGAGATGGTTATAGAAAAACTGCTAGAATTTTCATATATACGTTACTCATTTACTCTTTAGTAATTTGATATGAAAATTTAATGCATTTTTTTTGTGTATGAAAAATGTATTGTAAAGAAAAAATTTCAAAAATTCACTGCTTTCATCTCTGTTTTTTATGACATTATATTATTATAATAATATGTAATAGTACGAGATGGTTATACTTTAATGAGAATTACAGTAGATTTATGTGTCTTTACTAAAATTGATTTCTTAAAACGCCATCTATTAAAAAAATTATATTACTACAATTTATTAAAGTTACAAAAATCTCACGTGAATTAAAACAGAAAATTATTGTGTAATAAAAATAATAAAAATTTTACATTAAAATTATAATAAACAAGCATAACTTGTTTTAATTAAGCAAACATAAACGCATATGAATATAATTTTAACTAAATTTATCAAAATAATACTTTCAAATATATTTAATTAAATTATTTAAAAAACCTAAAAATCTAATAAAAATTCTCGTTTTACTTGTTAAGCGTTTTAATCGTTTTTTCTTTTTCTTTTATTTTTAGCTTATTTAACTATACAAAAAAAATGCACTTTTATGATTATTATTATTATTATTTGCAATAACAAGTAAACTAGTTAATAGTTTGTATATTTATTTATTTATATAATTTGCAAGGTCGTTATGTTGGATTTTTTTTGCAACAAATATCACCAATAAATCAGTTTACTACAAATAAAAAAAAGGAAAAATATTTTACGAAAGTTTCGTAAAAATAATTAACCAAAGCGATGATAATTAATAATGTGAGTAATCCTTGCTTAATTGACATTATTTCTTTATTTACCTATATATATTTTTGCGGTAATTCGTGCGTCTACTGTCAGCACTATTTTAATAATGAAAAAACGCAAAGAACCGATTCTAAAATAATAAAAATGACGTGATAAAATTTTCATTCTCAAAACCCGTTAATTTATAATTTATAAACCGCAACAATAACTAATTATTTAATTTACATTGAATTATCTATTTGTCTCTATAAGAGTTTGCATGAGCACAAATTATAATGTACACGTAAAATGGTACAAATAATTCCCAGTAATTACGTGACTTAATTTCACTTAAATAAAGTTTTTCTTTTAAATTTTATTAATACAAAAAAATTTAAAATTCACCTAAAAATTACATAATTGAATTAAAAAATTAAAAAAAAAAAAAGTTTCTTTATTAATATATGTTAATAAGCTTTTCTTACATGAAATTGATTTTTTTTTTCTTCTGTTTTTTAATTAATTATTATTTAAATGAATAAAGCACAATTATTAGTATAACAATTAATAAATAAATAAATAATAAAAAGAAAACACAAAAAGCTTCAACATAATAATAATAAAAAAAAAATACAATAAAAAGTAAAAAAAAGCATTTATGATTTATTGAATGATTAAACAGCTTTTGTTATATATATTCTGAACTGACCATTTCTGTAATGATTTTTGATTTTTTCTTTTTTTTTTAAATGTTTTTGTTTAATGAAAAGAAATTAATAACGTGAAATTACATAATAATTTTTATTTATGATTTGTCTCGATTGAACCAATTAATTAATTAATTTAAAAGTATACAAATTATAAACAAAAAACTTACTTTAGCTGGTGGTCCCGGTGGTTTTGTTAGTGAATTTTTCTCACTAGCCGTTGATGGCCGTTTAGCGATATTTAAACGTGATGGTGATGTTGGATCTGAAATAAACATAAAATAAAAAATTTATTAATTATTTAGAAATATAATAGAGGTGATTTAAAACTAAGATTATAAAGAGTGAATAATTTGTCAAAGGTTAAATATGTTCATTAATAAGTCAATAAGGTTAAATAAAGCTTAAGTAAACGAAGGTTAAATAACAATACAAAGTAATTTACTTAAATAACTCAGCTAAGCATTATTATTTATAAAAAAAACAATAAATGTGTAAAGAAAATTATTAAATTCACATAAATGTTAGGCCATAAACAAAAAAATAAATCAATCAATCGATACAAGCTTAAGTAAAAAATTATTTAATAAATAATTGTGTATAACTATGGACAAGACTGGTTATATTTAATTAAATTATTTGGTCTCAAAAAAAAAAAAAAGAAAAAAGAAGCACAAATTAGGGCAAAACAACAACAACAACAAGATGATTTTTAATTAACTTTATTGCGTTTACTTATTAAATTTTTAATATGACAACAGTAACAACAAACAGCAGCAGCATTAAATAAAAACTTTTAATTAATACAAACAAGAACATTAAGACCTACTTTAAATATTTTCTATTTAAATAAAAGCGAATGAACCGAATTATCATCAAATATTTTCAATTTTAATATTTTCTGTTTGCCGGTGTTTTGATTAAGCAAAAATTATATAAATAAATACACAAAGGTCAAATTAGTTATGTTCTTTCGTCGATTATTTTCTGCAGAATCATGATCAATAAAGAAACAAAAAAAAAATTATAACTACAAATGGGCAAATCAAACACCAAAAAATAAAAAGCAGCAAAACAACCAAAAAAAAAAGCTTCAATTCTATGTATGTCATTTGTTGAACTTTTTTTTTTCTCTCTTCTTTTATTTTTGACAGAAAAAAATAAATAAATTCTTTATTCATTAAAAAGGCAACAACAGCATTGAAAGATACACAAATAAATAAGCTCACACACAAACATACAAAAAAAAAAAAATAAAATTTAATTTAATAAGTGGGTAAGTAGCAAATTCAAAATCAATTAATAATATAAATTTATTGAGTATTTTTTAAATATTTATTTCATTTTTATTTAATTTTCAATAAGTTTAAAAGGAGAAATTAATTTTTTTTTTTAATTAATTATAATTTATTTAAATTAATTAAATTATAATTATACATTTATTTATTATTTTTTTTTTTTTTGTATGTTTTTGTGTCAAAAGGTATTTGATTGTGGGAAATATACGTTTTCATGTGATTGATACAACGATGCAATATATTAGAGAATGTGAGGAACTACGCTTATGTGAGGAACTACGTCAATAATTATAATAATTTAAATATATGCTGATTATATAAAAAAAAAAAAAAAACAACGAAATTTTTAATCTATAAAAGCGAAAATTGATAAAAGAAAAATAAATGAAAACAAAGCAAAGAAACAAACAATATTAATCATTATACTAAGAAACATAGCGTAACCATTAAGTAACTAAAATAATAAATTAATTAAATATGAAAAAATTTATATTAAATTACAATCAAATTGTATAAAATTCTATTAATAATAAATAATCAAAATACAAAAAAAAACCCCCACACATTTATAAAAAATATATATATATATATATAAATAATAAATGAATAAATCGTCAATTAAAATAGCAATAAAATTATTTCTTAATCATAAGTAGCAATAAATTAATCAAATTTTTTTTGCATTGTATATATATATATGCAATGTATATATTTATTGTTATATAATATTTTAATCTTATATTTAACATAATTCATGATTTGTAAATTATTTATTTCTATGTTATTCTCACACAAATGTTATTTAATTTTTTTGCTTTGCTTTAGTAATTATTAGTTCAATAACTAAGTAATTATATATGTAGATAGAAAAAATATATTTTTTTTTATATAGTAATAGTTTGAGGCTTGTTAGTTACTGTGTAATACAGTAAATCCTCTATAAGTATGGTTAATTACATTTAAAGCTTTTTAGCTAACAAACAAACAATTTTTATTTTTAATTAATTAGTGAAACGAGACATTCATTATTCAGTTTTATTTATTATGAAAAATAATAATAAAAAAAACAAAAAAACATTAAACCATATAACTTGAAGACGGACTGTTCTAGTAATTTATTATTTTATTTAAAAAATCAATAATATTTTATGCTTTTACTTTTATTTCATATACAAACAAATAAATAAAGAAAAACCTTAGGTAATATTATTAACAATAAATAAAATTAGACATTTATTTTTGCGACATAATGGTAAGAAATTTATATTTAACCATAATTAATAACCACGAAAAAAAAAAAATAAATAAATAACAATTTTTAAACCACCTGGTTTGTTTTATATTTAGCGATTAATCGTTATTAAAGTTTTTTTTTATTTCTATATCCTTTTGTCAATAGAAAATAAATTGTTTCTATTACAAATTATTTCAATGGTTGACTGAATTAATTGCATTCTTATGCTTGATTCAATATTTATTTAAAAGGGTAAGATAAAAGTTCATTTTTATATTATAAAAATACATTATTTTTAATTAATTATTTATTACACATAATTAAAACTATAATTTTACAATATTTTAATTATTTTTATATTTGCATTGTTAAACTTTTGATGAAATAACTGTTGTTTAAAGGTAAATTACATATAATAAAGTAGTGATTATAATAAAAATGTTAACTATGAGAATTTGTTTTAATAAAGAAAACATAAAAAAAAATGTTTTTTAATTAAATTAAATTTTAATAAGCGAATGATTAAATAACATAACCTTTATTAACCTTATCTAAATTTGTGTGAAATTGAATTATTTTTTTAAGGACAAAAACAAAAAAAAAAAACTTTGACTATAGAAAGAGTTCAACAAGTAAACGACGAACCTGTTAAGTATAAAATTCAATACGTTGGGCAAAAATTATTTCGTTATTTTGTTTTAAAACTATATTAGCAATATTGCATAGGAAATTTTGTTCTTTTTTATTTAAATTTAGTTTAATTTTGTTAAAACGATGAAGAATAACAAAAAAAAAAAAATGTGAAGAAACTCGTGTGAGATTTATTCGTGTCGTTTTTTTTCTTCTACTGTTTAAATATTCTTCTGTTATATGAAAAAATAAAATAAAATAAAGGTAACAGACATACATAATTAATTGGACTATTGTTTTCAATTAAAGATGAAACAAAGTAAATAACAACAAAAAAAAAAACAAATAATAGTGTAATATGGTAAGTCAGATGTTTGCTACTAAATTTATTATTTGAATAATATTTGACAAAATAACCGTTTTTTTTCTATATAGACAATAAATTACAAAATACTGTTTAAAGCATAACATTTATACAAAATTTAATCAACATAATTAGAAATAAGAAACTGTAAAGGACAAACATTTTATTTTAGTAAAAGTTATAAATATATCACGATATTTTTAATTTTAATATAATTATCAATTAGATTGTGTACAGCAGGTAAAACTTTTCTCAATGTCATTTTTATTATTATATATAAAAATATTAAAATACAATAAAGAAGGTTTTACTACTACTACTACTACCACAGACAAAATATGGTAATAAGACTTTATGCTATAAATAAAATTAGAGAAAAAAAAACTCAATGATGAGCAAGTGGTGCTACAATAATGCACTTTATGTTCACTGAATAACAATAAAAATTAATTAAAAAAAAAAAATAAATAAAATTACGGTTTGTGAAGAAGCAAAAGCAAAAGTAGCAGAAAAAGCTTCTTTTTATTTTGTTTGTTTGTTTGTTAATCATATAAATAAGACACGAGCGTAGTTTATTTTAACACAAAATAAATAATAATTTAGAGGAAAAATAAAAAAAAATAAATAAATAAATAACCGAATAGTCACGCTACTCGAAAATTAATTACAAATTGAGATGAATTTTTTTTATACTTTTTATTTATTATAATTTTATTTTATTTTCCTTTTCATTGATGCTTGAAATTTATAAATCGTGATCAATGAATTGATTTATGAAGATTTATTTGTTAAATTCTGATAAAATATATAGCAAAATAACCGACAAAACATTTGTTTTTCTACAATATGTATTTGGCACGACATTTATTTAAAAAAAAAAAAACTTTATTTATAATCAAATCGATCTATAAATAAAGTAAGGTAAAATATATATATATATATAAAAGGGAAAACAATAGACGTACCTCTTCCGTTACGCTTTTAATCCAAAAATAAATAAATCGAAAATCCAAAACCAATTAAAAAATATAAAATAAAAATTTAGGACAAACGCTCTAACCTATTTCCGGTATTTTCACTTGGATTTATTGACAATTAATTTTATTTTATTTTTATTTTTATTAAACGTATTTTCCACACATTAATAATAATAAAAATAAAATTTTATTCAATATTGTATGTGAGAAAAAAAAATTAAATAAAATGAAAATAAAGAAAAGTCGCATGTCTTAAGGTTCAGACATGTATCCGGTGTAAAAAAATAATTTCTTTTAAATTTAAATTTAAATAAAATGAGTAACTGAAAGGGTGAATATTTTGTTAAAATATAAAATAAAATTCAAATTAGTATTAATGTGAAGAATATCTTAATTAGATAAAAAATTTAATTAGCTTTTAAAAAGTAAATAACGAGGTAAAACCATTATTCCTGTAATGATTTTTAATTGTTTTGGTTAATTTTTTATTACCTTTTCTCTTTTTTTTTCTTTTGTAATAAAAATAAATCAATAAGTGAAGATTTTAGTAATAATAAAAAAAAAACATTATAACTAATGATAATAATAATAAAATGAAATATATAAATCATTCTCATTATGAATACAAAAAAAAAAATCATTTAACGAGTTTCCTTTATTGCTATTATTGTGTATTAAAAAATCGCAACATCTATCTCATCGAAATATTTTTTTAAAACAAAGAATAATAAAATAAATAATCTATAAATGAAAAAAAAAAATAATTACATTAATGACACTTAATTAAAATAAATAGTAATAATCAAAAGGTAGCAAACCTCATTAAAATCAATAACATATAAAGATTCATCAAAGGAAAAGCTCTTTTAGAAATACAAAAAAAAAACGCATATCAGCTAATAAAGCTATAAAAGCTAATCAGCGTGATGAAAGTTTGTTTTATTAATAAAGTTCAAAGTAAAGTTAATTTGTCATTTTATTATTATTATTATAACTATGATTTTGCTGCTAAGTAAATATAAAAATAAAAAAGCATAAAATAAATTACAGGAAATGATATGAATTATTTCAAGTAGTTAGTTATTTTCGTCTTTTTTTTTTATTTTAGTCACTCAAATTATTATTAATGCTTTTTTTTTTATTTGTTTTTATGTATTACATACATGATTGTCTCTACGTTTTTTATAAAATTAATTTATTTTTACACGCAATTCACTATAAACAACAATCATATTATTTATTTTCTTTGTTTAATAAAAAAAAAAATCTTTGTACTCGTATTATAAATAATTTGTATGATTTGTGGTAGTTTTTATCCGACTTGTCATTATAATTTAAGGTGAAAAATTTAAATTAAATTTCCGTTAAAATACATTCACTGTTTCACATAGATTTTCTTTAAGGAACACGATCTTAGATGAACTAATGAATATCATAATTATTCGATGTTATACATATGTATACAGGTGTTTAGTTTATTTCTTAACGAAAGCATCCTTATCACAAAATTAACATTAAGTTTAACGCAAATGCATATTATCTTGCTTGTGTTTTAGTTAAAGCAGAAGTTTTTTTTTTTTTTTTTTTAATTTTATGCCTTACTTTACTAACATTAAATTTATAATTTATTCAATTTTTTTTTTAATTTGCCTCTATAAATTTCTATTTAATTAAATTAATATAAAAATTCAATAACAATAATAATAATTATTTTTATTCAACAATGTTGTTAACAGGCACAACATTTTTTTTTATTCAATTATTATTTTTACATACGCAGATTAAAGCTGTCTATAAACGGAGCTTTAATTTAATAATAATAATAATAATAATAATAAAAAAAGATTGTTTTGATAAAATATAAACAGCAACATCCGGTGGTTTTTAATTAGATTTAATAAACATTTCTATCTATTTCTATCCAACTAATAAAGTTTGATTTAATTATAATTATATGATTTTCATATATATATATGTATATAAAATTGAATTGTTATATTATTTATTATTATTATTATTATTATTATTACTAATGTTAATAATAGTTTAAAAAATGATTGATAATATTGATTCATTTTTATTTTTATTCAGTTAAAAAGTCTTTAAATCATGATTATGATTTCGTGAAAGTTACTAAAGCCCAGCCAAACAAAAAATAATACCACACCTATTCGTCAAACTAAACAACAACTATAATCATATAATATTATTATTACTATTTTCTGTTGTCTATAATTTTATGATCATTTATATATTTATATATAAATTATTATTATGACTTGTGATTAATATTATTGCGGCGCGTAAAAAAAAAAAAAAATAAAACACATCTGTCAAATTATTAAACAACTAGATTAACTCTGTACAGCTTTGAATTAAATAAACCAAGAGTTTTTATAATTGATTACTATTTATAAGTAAGTTGGCAAATATGGTAGTTTTTTTTTTTTTTAACGTAATTATATTTGTTTTAAGATTTTATGTGCACAAAAATTTTAAAACATAAATCACGGTTTGTTTTGGTTTTTTGCTTTGCTTTGCTATTTTTAATTTAATTTTAGTGAAAGTAGTTTTGTATTTCGCTTGTCGTGAAATAATGAATTTACCTTTTATTAGTAATATATAATTATTAAAACCTTAAATAATATTTCTTCACACAAGAAATGATAAAATCAAATATAAAAAAAAAAAATTATTAAAACAATTTACTCATCAGAGTGAAATTTTTTAGTTTTGTTTATTTAAATTTTTTTTTTTTTTAACGAAATGTAAAATCTTTTACTGAATAATTTTATTATTTATATTCAAAGGTGTAGAAATTGTGTTTTTTCTGTTAACCTTTTTTCTTTTTTTTTCTATTTGGATACGCATTAATTAATTTGAATGTTAAAAATAAAAAACACTTGACATGAAATAAAGAAATTTGTATTAGATTTAATTTGATTGTTTTATACCAACATCATCTAATTTACATGACTTAAAAAAAAACTTTTTTTTTTGTAACTAATTTTATAAACTTAAACCTACCAGTCAACCTTTACCAAAAAAAAAAACGTGATTTATTAATCAAATTTATAGAAAATAAATGTTTCTTGTAATTTTAAATGCAAATAAGCAAATCTGTTATTTAAATTATTTTTACAAAGTTTTTAATTTTTAAACCCAAATAAAGAGAATAAGACTAACGAATATATTTAATATAATGATTAAATTATTTAATTAAGTAGGTTTTGCTTTAATAATAAAATCAATATATAATTTATGATACGTGAACAAAAAAAAAAATATATCTCAAATTACAAATAAATTAAAAAAAATAAAATACAGGTGGTAGGTAGTAGCGGCCCTTAAAAACATTGAAAACCACAATGAAACCTTATGTAAAAATAAGTAAAATTAGCACTTTAAATACAAGATATACAAGAAGTAATTTATAAAAAAAAATTCTCTAAGAAGCCAAATTATAATTATTTATGAATTTTATTCTCACACCCAGGTGTAAAAGCATTAAAAAACCCCAATGAAAGAAAAAACGAAGAAAAATTGATAAAACAAAAGTGTATTAGCAAGTCAATTACAATATTTTAATTTATTATAAAAATTCCGCTAAAATGGTAAACAAAATTTAATTATTTATTCCATAAATACAGAGAGGAGTTAAAAAACATGGATCGAATAAACAAAAAAAAAAAAATGTTAAAAATGAAACATTTGTTAGTAATTTATCCAAAATTAAAGCAAATCTAATGATTTTATAATAGTTTTTCTTCTGTGTAGGTAGTATAGTTTTCGTTTTCACAGAAACGTTTAACATATGCAAATAAACATAATAAGTATGTGATGAAGTTTTTAAAACAAATATTAACAAGTACTGTCTAAATTGATAGTTTTTTTTAAAGAAACAATTACGACCAGTAATCGAATTGAGCATATTATTTATTTAATTTTCTATTAATACAATAAATTATAAAGATAAAATAATTTCTAATAAAATTATGATAAAAATCAATGTTTATTATTATTTTTGGATAATCAAATTTTATTGTTCACACGTTATTTCATTTCATTATTACTTTTTTTTTTGCTTAATATAATTATTATTATTATTACGTTGATGTGTCGAAAGGTTATTTAGTAAAAAAAAAACCGCAGACAAATCTATGATCTATTGTGATTTTTTTGTAAAATCTTTATGTAATTAATTTGTTGCTTAATACATGATTGACATTTAATTAAACGTTTATTATGAAATCTTTTCTTCTTTTTATTTTTTTTTGTGTTTAACACTAAAGTGTATGCGAGATGTAAAGATTGTGGAGATTTATAGACACAAAAAAGAAGCAATTATATGTAGTAAAAAAAAAATAAAAAAATTAGATAGACTAAATAAGAAAATAGCATTTAAAACTAATTAAAGCAACACCAGATGTTTATAATATGTAATATAAAGTTATTAAATGTTAGAAAGTGATTATAATAATTATGACAATTACAACGAAAATATAAACAATTTAATTATAGACTTTGATATGAATTAAAGAAAAAAAAAAGCAACAAATTAAACACAGATGACAATCACCTTTATGAATATTAATAAGAAAGATATTTGTATAGAATTTTATTACTTAAAAAAGACGAGAAAAGATAAATAAAAATAAAAAACAAAGACATCAACCTGTGAAAGTGAAATGTAATTATTAAGCTTTTTGTCGGTAAATATAATAAACTTTAATTGTAATTTTAATACTTTACTTTTGTGAAAATATCCTGCACTTATGAGAAAGTTTTTCTTTTTTTTTTCTAATAAAGATATGCTGATTTCAATTATAAATAATAAAAAAGAAAAATAATTAAAATAAAATAAACACTTTATAAGCAGAGTAAAGTAATTAAAACATGTTTCATAGATATTTTATATTAAAATAAACAAATAAAAAGTAAAACAGGTTGAGGTTAAAACATAAATTATAATAATGAAAAAAAAATTAAACAAATTAAACTTAGTTTTTAATTATAATTTTGGCTTAGTTTTGTTATTTATCGGTTTCGTTATTATTTTAAATAATTAATTTTTAATTTTTTTCTTAGTTTGGTAACAAGGCTTTTATACCAATTATTATAACAAAAATGATGTTTGTAAAAGATATTTGTATTAAAACAAATTATTTTCATAAAGAAAGTGTTTGCGTATTTATGCTTTTACATTATTTGTACAATAGTTGAAGAAAATAAAATTATTAGATTTGGCTAATAAGACGTTTATAAGTACGTGAAAGGGAATTGGTTTTATCTACTTGTTTTACTGCTGCTTAAAGCTATAATAAATTAAATTAAATTAAAAGCTTTAAAAAGGCAAAAACAAATATTTATTTATTAGTCATTGATTATTCAAAATAATTTTTAACCAAATAATTGTTTATGTGTGAAACAACAAAATAAACAACAGTCATCATAAAAGCATGCAAAATTTAATGTAACGATGAAACGAATAAAATAAATTTTCAGAAATGAGATTATTAATTTATAAACCATAATTGTAAAAATCATATCACTTAAGCTTTGATTAAGACTAAAAAATCTTAATAATAATAACAAATAACAAAAAAAAACTCCAAATCATTTAATCAAATAAATAAAACCAAAGAGTCATGTTACTAATGGAATAAAGATAATAATAAATAAAAAAAATGTTTTTTAATAACAGAGATTCCAATACCGATATACAATTATATTAACAGGAAGCTATTACAATAGACGATCTTTTTCTTTTACTTTTTTTTTTGTATTTACAGATGCTATTTTTTCATCATATGATTTATTTATAAATAAAAGTAAACATAATTAAGTTTTACTCACAACAAAAAAAAAATAATAATAATAAAAAGTGATTATTTGGTAAAAGCAATGTATTAAGAAAGAAAGAAACAAGAAAAAAATTAAAAATCATGGCACAGCTTCTTAAATAAAAAAAAAAACTTCAAAATGAAATCGAATTTTATACAGAAAATAAAAAGAAATGAAAATTTTCTATTAAGAAATAAAAAAAACTTAACAGAAACATAGTGGTAGGTCTTTGTATTTAATTTAATTTAATTTAATTCTCTTATGAAATAACAAAAACAAAAAAATTTATCTTCGATCCGAAAAAACAACTCAACACAAAACACACCCAAAAAAAAATTATAATAAAACTGTTGAAATTTCGCTTAGCCAAAAAAAAAAAAACTGTGAAGCTTTAAGATTAATTAATTGTTTTTGTAAACAGAAAAAACTTGAAACAGTAAGCACCACAGGTTTGGTTATTAGTTACTTTGGTGTGGTTACTATGGTGTGGTTTATGGACTTTTAAATATAAATAAAAAATATAAACAAAAAGGAAAAAAATAGATAAATATCATCAAAAAAAAAAAAAAACTTTAATTCATGTTTTGCTTCATCAGCTTCTTCTTTTCACATTATGCTTCTTTATTATTTTTTTTTTTTATATGTTTTTACAGAACATTTTTCAAGTTAATAATATTAAATAAATAATAAAAGAAATGATGGAAAAATAAAATACAACCTTATAAGCAAAACATAAATGACTTTCACTTTTTATTTTTATGTTTTTTAATAAATTTTTTAAAAAACATAAATACAAAAAAAAGATGTTTCTCATATGAAAATAAAATAAAATAATATTGTTCATGATAAATATGCAATATGTTAAATGAATAAATAGAAGTGAAAAACATAATGTTTATATATCATACACACAAACAGTAATTCATACAGTGGAAGCTCACTTTTTTTTAAATAATCAAAATTATAATGCTATAAATGAAATTATAATAAAAGCTCTAATTAATTTATTTTAGCTTACATCTATTGATGTAGGAAGTAAATTTATATGCTGATATATTGGTAAAATAATTTATTTAAGTTTTTTTTTTCTTGTCTTACTAAATAATAGAAAACTTTCTATTTACCTAAAATATAACATTTCAACAATGGTGCTTACATTAATTAATTATTTCGTTTCTATGATCTATGTTTAAATTTTTAGTTTCTGCAAATTTTATTTCGTATTTAGGAAAACACATTAAGGAAATGTAAAACGACAGGAAATTAGTCATTATTATAATTAATTTTATTCAAATCAATATTTTAAAACTATTTTCACGTTAATTATGAAATTTTCATGAAAGTAATTAGCAATGAAACTATTTAATATTTATTTATCAAATAGGCAATTATAAATAAAATAAAAATTGTTTGACGTGTTATAATCAGCTGCACAACCTGTATGCACTTTCCATGCTAATTAAATGTTTCACAATAATAACATTTATTTATTTAATAATTAAGCATTTTTTTAAAATAAAAGTTAAATATTGTAAAAAAAAAATCATGTTATAAGCTTTTACACAGCAGCAACGGTAGTAAATTAATGAAATAAAAAAACATTTTGTTGACGAAAATGACGAGTTCAGTAAACACATCTACAAAAATTGGGTCACATCTGTCTTTTAATAATCTTTATTCATGTTTAAAATACACAAAAGATTGAAAAAATGGCAACAACCAACAGCCAACAACAATCATATAAAACCAACAACCTCAAGTAATAGTTTTTTATTACTTGTTATGTCACAATACAAACATAGTGGATTTAAAACTGTTGCTTAATGATATTTACTACATGAATTAAAAGTTTATTCAAAAACTTCGAAACTGTTCGCGTTTTTAACAGCTGTCTTGTAGTTTTTTTAATAACTTCTCTCTTTGCAATATATTTTAATTATTATTATAATAATAATAATAAATATGATTTCAAAATATGTATTTATTTATTTATATAAGATTTTTTAGTTTATTTTTCCCAGACTAAATGGCGACCCGGTGTTCACTAGTTTTTTTTTTCGTGTTACTTCATCATTACATTGCCACAAAAGTTGTTGCTGGTAATTTTGAATTTTATACGATTTATTTAAAAAAAAAAAACTACAATAAGAACCAACCGTGTTTATAAGCTTTTTTTTTTTTTTTTTTGATAATAATCAGTTGCAACATAATTTAATTTTTTTTTTATTTCATGCTAGCAAATTTTAGTTGGCAAAAATACTGCGATTATTAATGATATAAATTTTTAGGTTGTTTATAATTTATTTTTATATATTGAAATAACATTTAATTTAAATTTAATTTAACTTAATAAATGTTTAAGGCGTTTTAGTTATTAAGAAACGAGTTAATCATATTAGAGATGGGTGTAACATTTGTGCTTTTTTTTCTACATAATATTGATTCAATTATAATTATAATTCATTTTTGTTATTGTTATGGGATGTATGGTAAAAGAAAAAATAATAATGAACTTTCATTAATTGAATAAAATTGTTTTCATTTAAGTTTTATTAAAGAAACTAATAAAAATGGATTTTTAAAAAATCGTGTTTAAATCGTGGATTAAAATCTAAAAGTTCAATTTATCAGATAATTTAAAATGTGTTTTTTTTTTTTTTGTAAGTAGGTGATAATTAAAATGTGAAGGAAAAATTATATTTAAAGATTTGTTAAACATATAACGATAAAGTTCAGCGTTTTTAAGCGTGAATAATATTTAACAAAAAAAAAAAAGTAAGTGCAGCGGTAATATATAACTAAAAAGTATCTGTTTCCTTTAAACATAAAAGCTTAATCGATAATTTAAATCTAGTTTTAGAAATCTTTGTTTTTTTTTGTTCATATCTTAAATAATAATAATAATAATATTTTTATAAATATAAATAAAATCATACAACATTCTAAAAAATATTATTAATATTTTACTTTCATTATTATTTTATTATTTGTATTATTGATTTATCCATGTCACAATAAATAAAAACTACGCATAGCAATAACAAATATTAAAACAATGGATAGAAAAACGATGTTAAATTTATTAAATTATATTAATATAAGTATAGGTAAGGCATGTAAACAGGTAAAGTGCAATAAAGCCAATAATAAATTTACTATTATTATTATTATTTTTTTTTTCATCTTTTTTTTTTCTTTTAAAAACAAGGTGAAAGTTTAAATGTTTTTTTAAATGAAATAAAATTATTATAAAAAAAAATTAAAATTACTATGAGATAAAAATCTTACAAGTATGTTCTCAAATGAAATTATTAATATTTACAGAAAACTTAAAATAAGAAGTTTGACGAATGTACACAAGTTATGGCTGTTGAAATAAAGATCATAGCTTGCCTTTTTACTGCAATAAAATATGAAAATATAAAAAAACGACTCACCTGTTACACCAAATACTTGATAATATTGTGATAAATATGTTAAAATAGATAATCTATCTGGAACTTCGTATGTAACCATATCAGCCGCATCTAATAACGCTGGTATACCTAAATGTAATTCAGCTGTACGAAATGCTAATTCATTATTATAATAAACATCGCTTTTATTAAGTTTATCAAATTCACTGCAAATAAAAAGAAAAAAAAATTGAATTAAATATTAATCAAATAAAAAGATTAGTTGTGGTGTAATTATTAGTTCTATATTTAATTATAAATCTCATTTGTTATTTTAATTGTTACGAAAAGACAATAACATAAAAGCTTAAGCATAATTTTGCAATTTTTTAAAATATTTTTTAATAAGAAACAAAGAATATTTGAGAAGATTAATTGGTTATTATAAAATAAATGAGCTTATAGAGCACAGTAGTATAGAATACTCCTATATTTAAGCTATACAAAATTTAAATAAAATAATTTAACGATGAGAGATGCTTGTTAACCTAAATCAACAAGAATAAAAAAATTATTAATTTCAAGTAAAATTATATATTTTTTCTTTATGCAATTATTATTATTTTTTTTTTTGTATTTAATAAATCTTGTTTATTTATAATGAAAATCATATTAAATCAATTAATGATAACAAATATTTGTGTCTTAAAATAAAAACAAAGAACAAAACGTAAACATAAACACGAATATAGGGTTGGGCATGATAAATTTCTTTGTTTTTCTTCAATATTTTTAATTTACAGCTGCATTCATTGTACAATTTTTTTTTCGATAATATTTTTTTTTTTAAATGTACAAATTAATCTCTTTTACCAATTGCGATGGTTTAAAATGAAAGAAAGCAATAAACATACATTTTTTAAATAAATAAAAACAAAACAATAAAAAATGATGAACTTTGGAGATGTGCAACAAATAACAACAACCGCTTGTAATGTGGAGAAAATATAATATGAAAAATCATAAAATCCAACGAAAAATGAAATGCAAAAAAGCCAACAATACAATACGAAACAATAAAAATTCAGTTTGAAAAGACAGTGGATGTCTTGAAAAAATATTAAAAAAAAAAAATGCTTCAGTGTGGTTTTAATACACACACATCAACATAAGTTTTTTTTTTTGGCTCTTAAATCGAATTAATCAACAGACAATTAGAGTATCTTTATCAGTAATAAAATTGAGCGATGAGAATTATTTTTATTTGAAGTTAAAACGATTTTTATTCCTTTATTACCAAAGCATTTCGATGTTTTAACTAAATCGTAAAAAGATTTGTTTTATTAAAATATTGATTTTCCAACGTTAAATATAACAAAATAATTTTCATGTAATATTTATATTACAGGCAAAAGACAAGAAAAAATCCCAAATTAAATAAATGTATTCAAGCAAATTAAAATTGAATAAATAAATATGATGTCATCTTAGTAAAAATTAAAAATGAACGTTTTTTTTTGTTATGTTTTAAATAAATCGCGTAATTCAGAGAGAAAACAATGGATTTAACTTTTTAAATATAAACAAAACTTAATGAAACAAAATACAGGTGAATATATTATTAAACAGATAATAAAGGTAGCACAGCAAAGTGTTTTCAGTAAAATAATTAATTATTAATGTATTTCTGTGTGTAAGAAATACATTAATTATATTTTTTATTAAAAAAGGTAATCTTATTGCGTGTTTTAAAAGAATAAAGTTTTATTATTAAATTAAATTAATTTTTGTTTTGTTTTGCGATATAGAAATGAACAATGAGACTTAATGGCGACGACCACCTTGTACTACTTTCATCATTATTTAATCAAGACAGGTGAAAAATAAATAATTAAAATTATAAAAAAATAATAATAATAATACGCAAAAACAACAAAGACAAAAACATATAAAATCTAATGTATTAATCTTAAGACATGTTTTTCATTTAATTTTTATTTATATCTCACTAGTTTTCTACTATTATTGTGCTTTTTTTGTTGTTGTTTTTATCTTGTTAGTTGTTGTTAAATAAAAATAATACGAAAGAAAGATAGAAAGAAATATGCTTTACTGTTAATCTATTTTAATGATTTTTGCAGTGGTGACAAATTGTGTAATATATATTATAACTTTTTTTTATATTGGTATTTGATTGCGTGTTGCATTTTATTAATCAACAATCAAGCGGTAGTAGTTTTAATTTTTTTTTTTGTTTGTTTCTTATATTAATTAATACATGAATAACTGGGTTTATGTAATATATTTTATTATTTTAAAACATTTTAAATAATAGTAAATAGTGGTAAAATGGTAAAATGATGAAAAACGACATTAAAATTATTCATAACGTAGTTCAAGCACATGTTATTAGTATTTAATGAGTTTGTTTGGTTGGCATTTTTTCTTTTTTTTAATTAAGCTTATTTATAAAGACGCTTAAATCATTTTTATTGAATTTTATTTTTGTCTATAAATTCTATGTTGTTCTTTAATAATAAAAAATTAAAATTATTCTCAACAGCAAATGTCAGGTAGATTGTTTGTAATTTTCCGTCATTTGCTTAACTGTTTTTTGTTTTTTTTTTTATAACTTTAAGTACTTCTTAAAGGTAAAATTAATTTTAAACAGTACACAATAGTCAAATTTTGACTGTATTGTTCTTTTTTATTTTTCAGTAAAAAAAAAATTTTAATTTATATAAGCGAGGCACGCGTTTTCTTAATTTTATTTAAATTAATTTTTTTTTATTAATTCTAGTTACTTTCAGTTTATTATTTGTTCGTTTTATTGTTTGTTTAGAAAAAAAAAAGAATTAAAATAAATAAAAATATTTAAAGCATTTGATTTTATTTCGTTTGATAAGAAGAATTAAAATAAATTTAACATAAAACGGCCTTAGAAACAGTCTTAGTATTTTTAAGGTATTAAAAAGAAAAAAAAATTCTGTTTTTAAGTAAATGTAATAAGAAAAAATAAATTAAATAACTTTGAAGTCAAGTCAAGTCTTTAAAACTAGTTAAATGATTTAACTAATAATTCTTTTCGACTAAAATAAATAATAAAGGGAATTCTTTATCGTACATAAGGTATTATTCGTAACAATGTTATTTCGTTTTTCTTTAAATAAAATAATAAAATAACCATCTCACATAATAATTTTAACAATACTTTGTTTCAAAAATATGCGTGTCAATTAATTAACAAAACATATTGAATTATTTTTTATTTTTTATTTCACTACTAACCGTACAAGTGTTTTTTCCATTGTTTTTATTATATTTTAATAAAAAAGCTCGCGTTGTATTTATATAATACTTTCGGTGTCTCTAAAACTGTTTTTGTTTTTCTATTGTTTCTCTAAATTTAATCATGTAATTGCTTTCCCTATTTTTATGAGAGTATGTTATTTTTACCTTTAATATTAAATGAATAAGAATAATTGAAAAATTATATAACTGTTATAATAATAAAAACACTTTCAAACAACCAAATGACAAAATACATTTAAACAAGTATAAACTGGTTGAGTGATTTTCTTAAAGATTTAAGAAATTGCTATAATTTATCATCAAATATAATTTAAAATGACAACAACATGAACACCAGCAAACAGTTTTATAATTTTTTTTACACTAAATGTCTTGAACAACAACGATGAAGAGCTAAACAAAAAAAAAAAGAAAAGAAAAATCACATTAAGCATGCAACAAAAATAAAAAGAAAAACAACAAACGAGAAGGCAAAAATTAATCCAAAAATTATAATTAAGCATAAAAGAAAGAATAGTGACAATGAAAGAACAAATAAATCCACAGGTTAAATAATAATTTTTGCTAACCGTTAGGTTGTTTCTTATAACGTAGAAATTTTGACAGGTGAAATAAATTTAGAGGAAAAAAAAAATTAACTATTAGGTCATGGTTCTGAAAAATAGGTTTTATTATACATAAAATTATAGCAGAGAGAAAAAAAAATTAACACGATTGACATTCGAATAAATTATAATTGGGGCTATTTATGTTTTATATTAAAAAAAAAAAGTTTTCTTATTTAATTGTTTTTTATTTTAATTTTGAGATAATTATAGGGAGAATTATTATTTATAATTTTTTAACGAAACTACAGTCATGACAGTTCAATGTTATTAATTATTTATATTTCAGCTGATCAATGCTTTTTATTCGCATTAAGTTTGACCCAAATTTATGCTTTATTATCAATTAACCATCTAAATTACTATAAATAATACTTACATTAATTCTGGACGAAAATGGTGGATCATGGCACAGAATGCCAAACCATCACGCCACGATGTTGTCATATTATCAATTTTAACTCCTGGATATCCATCAGTCATACGGCGACACCATAACTCTAATGCTTTTGTTCCACGTCTTTCACCCATTTTATTTCGATTTGATTTATTTGTTTCTTGTAAATATAATCTGTAAATTAATTGAAAAGAAAAAATTAGCAAAGATTATAATATAAAACACACACGCAATTAAATTTATAACAAATAACAAAAAAAAAACTAAATCATCCATGAAATCAGTGATATTACTTATAATTATTTAATGTATTAAAAATTAAACAAAAATTATCCATCAATTTCGTTACAAAATGAAACCAAATCAAATCAATGATGAGAATAATTTATTAAAAAGTCTTATAAACATTTTTTAACGTAAAAAAAAACAACTTCATTAGCTTTTAAAACAGACTTAAATAATAAAAACATAAATTAATAAAAAAAAAAAACACTTGTGTCTCGTCTGGTCTTCAAAAGATTGTGTAGGTAAATTGCGTCACCCTCACACAAATTATTTTTTCACACACAAAAATTGAAAATTCTAATCATGAGAATAAATTATTAATAAAAAATAAGAAGAAAAAAAACCGCACCCAACATTAAAATAAAGACTTTTTTATAACTTCTTGTTCTTATATTATTAAATATTTAAATGATTCTGAAGGTGATTAAAAAAAAACAGATTAAGCAACCTTAAAGATAAGCTAAAAGAAAAATAAAATAAAAATTGTATATCATCGATTGAGTTGAAAAAAACTACAGTAAAACAGTTTCTGATAACTTGTTTCGTGCTTTTTTTATTTGCACTGACAACAAGGTCATCCAGGAGTGATTCATTCTTTTATAAATAAATAACAAAAAAGAATTACCTTTAATAGTTACGTTAATTTTATTAACCCTTTAACAATTTGTTTGAATATAAATCTTATAATCATCATGTACTTGTTTTTATTTTTTTTTCATAAAAATAATAGAGAAGATGAATAAAAGTATCATACGTGTTTTATTTTTCAAACGTGATGATAACATGTAATGATGTTAATATTTATTACATTTGTTCTTTTATTATTCATTCTTATTTCAACAAAAACTAATAAATAAATAAATAAATAATGTCTCGACAGTAAATATATTAAGTTTAAAATTCTAGGCTCTGTTTCAACAATGCGTCCCTTTTCATTAATTTCATATAATTCTTTAAAATTATAATTTATTGTGTTTATCGTACTCGTATACATTTAAAAAAAAAATTTTGTAACATTTTTAATGATTGTAATTATCTCCTTTTATTATTAGTTTCTTTAAAATATTTTTAATTTTAACAAACATATGTATTGTTAATGGTTTCTTGTTGTGGATACATAAATAAATAAATAAATAAATAAAATTTAATTTGCTTAACAACAGTAGATGATTCTTTATACAAAAAAAAAAAAAGAAAAAATTAATTCAGTCAAGGATTCAAGATTCAAGGTACGTTAAAAAAAAAAGAAAGAAAACATACTACCCTCACCCTCAATATTTTCCAATGGTTGCAAAAATAATCATAAGCGGTAAGCGAATTAAGCTAATTTTTTTTTTTTATTAAACCAATGTAACCAATGATTAAAGGTTAAAACCACATATGAGGTGTGACGAAGTGTTGAAAATAATCTTATTTTTTCCGCTTGCTTAATACATATGATCAGTTAAATAGCTTTAGAAAACTACAAAACAATTTAAAAGCTTATCGAACATTATTTTAAAATTATAAAATACATAAATAAGCGAAACTAAGTAAATCATTAAAATTGTGTTTCCACTGTAATCGATTTGAAAAAAAAAATAAAACGAAATTAATAAGTAAATACACAATTCGTATTTATAACATTCTAGTCATTTTTCATCCTCTAATAATTTATTGCAGCAACTTCTCAATTTTTCCATTTTTTTGTATTTTTGTTTTTTTCTTCTTAAATCAACAAGAACATTTGTAAAGTAAAAAAAAATAAAAAAAAATTGCACGCAACTCAAGGATAATTGTTGCTAACGGGTGGTCGTCACAAATTATTATGCGTAATACAAATAATAACCATTTTTTTTTTGTTTTATTTATTTCGTTATAATTTTAAACAACATAAATTATATTTTATATACTTTATCGCGCTCTAATTATAATTTCTTAATTAATTTTTTTTTATTTTGTACTTTCTTTTTACACTTTATTTTCAGTATAAAAATACAAAATTTAAATTAAAGTGAAACAATACACAAAAAAATATAAATAAAAAAAAAGTGAAATTAAATTTCATGCCAGTTATAATAAACTTTCAATAACAAGTAGATTACTTTTCTTAAATAAAATATAATAATAAAGCGACAACCAACGCACAATAATTTTATTTTTAATTTCATGTTAACTACATTTCAGAAAAAACGACCAAACAAAAAAAAGTGTTAAACGTGTTAAATGACAATTGTTGGCATATCATAGACATAAATAATATTTATTAATAATTTTTTTTTTTTTTAATTAAAATAATAATCATCATTCTGCCATTCTACCTAGCTAAACTTGTTTCTTATTATTTTCTTTCAATAAGAATAAATATAAAAAAAAAAATATATAATAACAGAGCTAGAGACAATGATTAAAATGAAAAACTATAAAAAAGAACTATCATACTTATTAAAATTGTTTTAGTCAATTATTATTAATGTCGATTGCTAAATCACTTACTTATTTGATTTATTTCATTTCTTTTTTTTTTTCGTTCTTTTCCTTATTTATTAAATAAATAAAAAAAAAATTGCAAATATTTCATTTTCACACTTTATCGATTAGAACATGTTTTTAAAAAAAAATCTTATTTATGCTGTTTAATTTTTTTTTTTGTTTATTAATAATAATAATTGTGGTAATTAAGAATTATAATAATTTATAATGTTCAACGAGTGAAGAAAAGTTTTATAAAAGGGATTGCCATTTAATAGAATAATCGTGAAAATTGATTTTATTTTTAATATTAAAATGTTATAACAATTATATATTATGATAAATGGTATTTTATTGAAGATTATTTTAACAAGAGGTTACATTAAGAATCATTTTTGTTGTATATATTGCAAAATCAGCTCAATAGTTACTCTCAAAGTAAAAATAAATAATATATTTTTAAATAAAAAATTAGATTAATAAAAAAATGATAAACAATAGAGATAAATTCTCATTAAGGAAATAACAAAATTGCTTAATTTATTACAAAAAAATTAAATCGTTTATTAAAAGGCGTAAAATAAAAGATAATAACATGAAAAATAACATGTGTATTTAGAATAAAATAAAAAGAATTCAGATTATAATACATCCAGCTGTGTTTTACAAAGTAGAAAAATAAAAAAATAAAACAATTTTACTCTGATAATATTGTTGAAAATAATGAAAACATTTATAAATAATTAGTAACACTATTTTAAGACTCCCATATTATTCACATGTGATGTATTTTTTATATTTATTATTCCTTTATAAAACTCTATAATTATTAGTATTATTACATTAAAATGTATAAACGTGGGAATTTACACTAGTTACACGTTTTTTATATAAATTAAATAAATAATAATTTGTATCACTTATATTAGTCTAATTATATAAACAGTTTTAATAGATTATTTATTATTCGATATTGTTATATAATAAATGAAGATGAAATTAAGATAAATTAATTAGAATATTACACCACCTCTTCCTGTTTCTTTTAATTAATTTGTTTTTTTTATCAATTAGTTATCAACTTTTTTGTAATATTATTTTGTTTACCTTAAAATCGTTTAATTTATAAATACAAAATAAAAACTCCTTTGAAAGAATATCTTTTATTAATTTGTATTTTAAAGTAATTAACACCAAACAAATGTCTTTAATGCATTAACACTTATACGAAAAAAAAAAACTTATACGAATTAACAAAAATTAAAAAGAAAAACAGTCATAAAAACCCAGTTACAAAAGAAATAATTAAAAATACAGCAAAGAGATTTTACTAAAGAAAAAATAAAATAAAAAGGTAATTAATGTCATAACGTTGCCCATAATATTGATAAAAAAAAAAAAGACAAGACAACAAAAATTAATAACCGAAAAAAAAAACATAAATAATTAAATTCGTTTCATAAAAAAAAAAAATATAAACATAAGGAAGTCGCTTTCATTTCACAAATTTTATTTACATAATTATTAAAAAAGAAGAAAAAAAATGTTGCAAAAAAGAAAACTGAAAAGGTTTTCTTTTTTTTTTTTAATTTAATATGTGATAATTTTATAACAGGAATATTAATTAAATACATTCTTTGCTTTTTTTTTTGTTTTTGTAAAACTTCAATAATTTGATTACCCGTTAAAAGTACTTTGATAACGAAATTATAATAAAAAAAAAATGAAAAGAAAGCAAGGAATAATAATTATAATAACAACAACAACAACAAAATATTATTATTATTATTATTATTAATAATAATAATAACGCAAGATAACACATTTAAAATGATGGTGGTCCTTTACACAAAAAAAAAAAGAAAGAAATCCAGTTTACTTGCTAAAACAACACAAATCTCATCATCATTATCATTATTATTTCCAGGTAACAATAAGAAGTGAAACAATAACATCAACCGGCAGTTTATTTCAACATGTTATTGCATCGATTGAACTTTGCGTGTTTATTATTTTATTTTATGCTTGTAAATGTTTGGCGGTAAAAATCTTCAAATTAAAGGTTTTTTTGCTTTTTTTTGCTTTAGTTGTTATTATTTAATTTTTTTTTTTTTTGTGTTAGTAAAATAACAGAGCACAAATCAAGTTTATTTTAATATAAAGTAAACCAATTATATTATATTATTAAATAATAGCAATAATATATATGCAATACATCAATATTAATCTATTTATTATGCATAAACAGGTGACTGTCTAACATTTTTTATTAGAATAACTAATTATGTGAAACAGTTAAAATTATAAAAATAAAATACATAGTTGATAATTTTATGTTTAATATTATGATGAATTAAACTATGTAACCGTTAGTCTATACTAACCATTGTTTTTTTCCAATCTTTATCGTTTTATAGTAAATAAACTAGAGTAAACCATTAAACATAATTTTTCCAGCGATACAGTTTATAATAATAATTTTTTCATTTCTTGTCAATATTCAAAGCGTTTCCTCAATTATAATGTCTTTATTTATTAATTTTAGATTATGTCTGAACCTAGATATCGTTGTTAATTGGAGAAAGGCTAATTAGATACTACATAACCATAGCTTAATGATAAGCTAAAATTTTTGCAAGCAAATTAAATCGTAATCCTTATATATACATACATGCAGTAGATGAAAATCACATTTCAAGTACAAAAACTTGTTTGAATTATAATCTAGAGAATTATTATTATTATTATTATTATAAAATGAATCACTAATTATCTTGTTTTTAATAATATTCATAGTTTAGATAAAATTATTTTACATAATCATAGAATGCAATTATGAATTATAACAAAAAAAAAATGTAATGAATTATGAAAAACTGTGTCACTAATGACTTTTACATAAAATGTAAACTAAAAACAAGTTAATACAAGGAGAAGAAACTTCCATAATAAAAAAAAAAAAAATGTAAATAAATTAATTAAATAAAGTCAATTAAAGTCATATTAGGTACGATAAAATACTGTTTATTCATTAATCTTATTATTTTCTTTCTTGTTCTTGGTCTTAGTTTGTTGTAATCACTTGGTTTTGTGTTGAAGAGCTTATGCTAATTTTTCTACTTTTTTTTTTTTTGTTTTTTTTTTAATATAAAATAAAACATGTATAAAAGCTGCGTTCAATGATAGAAATTAAGCAATAATAAAGTAAGCTAAAGTACAGTAAAGTAGATTAAAATAATTCTAAAAGAAAAAAATATGTGATTACTTTTTTTTGTTTTGTATGAAGCAACAGAAAGCTTAATAGATGGGAAGTAAATGCAAAGCAAATAAAAAAAAAAATAAAAACACCCATGTAAAATGACTCGCGGCAAATATTTTTTTTTTTATTTATTTCCTTATATTATTATTATGTATTTATTTATTTTTTTTTTTTTTAATATTAAAGCAAAATTATTATGATGATATTTAATTGATGGATTAACGACTTCTGTGTCGAACAAATTTTTTTTTTATTTATACGATATAATACCGTCATCATTTTATATTCGTCTTTTTTTATTTTATTATTATTATTTTAATTTTATTTACAACAAATGCGGTTTGATATGTATAACATCACATCAGATTATTGTTATTATTCAATGGTAGTGCCTAACCAACAAATCGTTAATAGCAACAACTACTATAGACAGAAATAAAATTAACATCGGCGGCAGTCAAATTATTTACAATTTTATTATTATTAGTATTATTTTTTTTTTTTTGTATTTTTTATTTTGTAATTCAATTGTTGATTGCATTTAATGTGCATACATAAGAAATAATAGTTATAATAAAATAAATTAAATAAATCAAGAGAAAAAGACGAAGAAAAAAAAAATCATTAAAAGTTTTTTTTTAATTTTTATTTCTTTGGGACAATTGAGAAATAAAAAAGAAAATTCGCTGGAATCATGGACCAAGGCGGTTTCTTACATAAAAAAAATAAATATTTATTTATTTACTCAGATAATAATATCATTAAATTATTTTTTTGTTTTTAAGATAACGGATGTGGTTGAGAATATGTGATAAATACATTTTTTATTTATTTATTTATTTTGCTGTCGTTATAACACAGCTTTTTGATGTTTTATTTATGTTTATTTATCGTTTATATTTACTTTTGCTTGCATACATTGCTTTGGAATATGCCTTGAAAGATTATTTGCGAGCATGATGATGTTTTCTTTTTTATTTTTATTTAAGTTAAGATATAACAATTGTTGAGTGTGCTTTTGAATAACATTTATGATAAAATAATCTCTATTTATAAATAAAAACTTCAACAATTGTTACAAGTTTATTTGAATTATGATTATTGTGTTATTTATATTTAAATTTAATATAAAAAAAATAAACAAATTTGTTACGATTAATTGGAATAATAGAATAAACGGTTTAATAACGGAAATATGTTATTTTAACATATTTTCGCGACCACAATAATGCAACAATAAAAAAAAAAAAAACTTTAAACAAATATAATTTGACATGCTTGCTGCTGCTACTATTATTTTATTTTAAAAAGAATTTATTGTAGCAATTAGTTAATCTGTTTTAATTAATAATGAACAATAATAATTATATTGTCTGAACAAAAAGCGCACGTATATTAAGTAATAAATTAAATCAATAAAACATTTCTATAAAATAAATAAGAATAAGAAAATAATTACAAATCGTTATTTAAATAATTATAAATAATGTAAAGAAGTTCAATAAGACATTAAACAAGTTAACATTGACCGAATACCAATAATACTATTTGTAATTTTTACTTTCTTATATAAAACAACAACCAGAAAAAGCACCATTTAATCATTATTAAATGTCAAACGTTTATTTACTTTATTTTATTATACAAAAAAATTTAATTAAATTATTGATTAAATTTATTAAATAATAAATAAAAAATATTTACTCTATTTTGACAAATTTATGCAGAATTACAACAAAAAACGTAAATAAAATAAATAAGCACAGAATATTTCTTTTAAATTATTTATTTATGGAAATTTTTATTTTTTAACTGCCATCAAATAAAGAAACAAAAAAACATCAAAAGAACAGACCAACTGAAAAAACCAGACAACGAATAACAACGAAAATTATTCAGAAAATCAAGGTAGATAAAAAACAAAACAAAACAAAGCCATCACCTACGTACTTTGTAGCAACAAGTGCAAAGTTTCAAGCTTTTTTTTTTTATTAAGAAATAAAAAAAGAAGCAAACCAACCAAAATCACATCATTATCGTTTATTATTATAATTTTTATTTTATTTTAATATTGTTTTGCTTTTTTTTTATTTCTGTTTAACAAAATATTTAAACAAAAATAAAATTCCGGGATTATTGACTTATGTAATCGTTAATAAAAGAATTTTTTATTTTTTTTTTTTGCTTTAAATGTTAAACACATGTTGTTTTTATTAATTAAATTCAATTAATTTATTTTTACCAAGTAAAACAGCAGAAATATAAAATAAAAATAAAAATTACAATATTAAAGTTCAAGTTAAAAATATTTTAAAGAAGATTTGTGTACACAAAATATTGGAAGAAAAACATGTTAATTGATTAACCATTTACACTTGACAGTGTTACAAGTGTTTATTCCTTAATAACATTGTTCGTTAAGCTTTGTCTCTGTAACTTTTCAATATCATACACAAAATTAGTGAGCAATTTAACAATAATTTAACATTTTATTGTAAAGATTCAACATATTTATTAAAGTCAAAATTAATCAATAAAGCTGTATGATTATAAATAACCAACACAAAAAAAAAAATTTTTTTTTCATTAATTAATTGAATAAAATAAAAACCAATAAATCGATAAAAATAAATGTTATTGCCCGAGAAATTATAATGCTTTTTATCTGTTATATATATATATGTATATATTGCGCTAGTGATTACATTACAATTAAAAATAAATAAATAAATAAAATGTTATGTTTTGTGTTGATATTAGATAATAATTTATTGTGTCAAGCAAAAATTTTTTTTATTTTTATTTTTTATTATCTATCTCATATTAGTTATTTAATAAAACAAAAAAAAAAATCAAGGAATATAAATACTTATAAATAGTGAAAGTTATTTATTTAATTTGTTATTTATAAAGCTTTTAATGTATGAAAAAATATAAAATACCAATGTCGTGTGCTTAGAAAAATAAAACTTTTTGTAGTGAAGTCAAGTCAAGTTCTCTTATTTTTTGCACAATTCTCTTTCGGTTTATTATTTTAATATTTGATTGAATTGATTTATGTTTTAGTAAATTTGTTTTGTTTATTACAATGCAATTTAAAATCTATTATTAATATTATAATAATTAAATTTGATTAGTGATTGTTACTTATCAATTATAAATTAAATTATGAATTGATCCGTGTTATGATTTCCACCAAATGACGTCTCATGTTACAATATTGTTTATGTGCATTAGTAGAGATTAGTAAGCACAATAAAATACTGTACGAGTGCAATGATTTTATCAATTAATTAACTTAAATTACTTCATGTAATCATTATTATATAAAAATAATAAATTAATTAATTCAAATGAACGAAAATTAATGAATTTATTTAAATATATTCAATAAATTAATTATTTTTATATTTAAATTGGTCAAATTATGAATGTACGATCTTATGGCCTTTTCTACTATTAATTAATTAGTAAAATAAAATGAAAAAACAAAAATAATATTCAAATAATAATAATAATAATGAATAATATTGAATGAATTTATATTTTCTCTTATTTGTAACATTCATTGATATTAAATTTAATAAATGATGTTTAAACACGCATCTAACAATAAAAGAAATGTGACGCTCCCTTTATTTAATAACATCATGAATATTATGATTATTATTATTATTATTATTATTATTAGTGAAGAGATCTAACCTCGAGTTTCTTGTATTTTTTTTTTTTTTAACATTTATTATTTGTTATTTTTAGATTAGTTAATTCAATATATGTTGTACATACAATATGCTTCTTTTTATTCATGATTTAAAATATATATATATATATATATATATATATATTTTTATGGACATTGATATTGTGATAAAGAGAGAAATAAATAAATAAATCCAACAACTTTAATATTGTTAATGTGGTTGATGCGTTACATTTTTATTATTAAAGTTTTGGTTTATTAACCATGATCTGGTTTTTCTCTATTTTTTTTTTAATTATTTACTTAATTTATTTTATTATTTCATTCGTTTTGAGTAATGGTGATGTTTGTTTTTCAAATCAGAAACATTTTTTTTTTATTTTTCTTTTTAACCTAGAAGGTATTTGATTTGTATTTTTTTTTTTTCATTCTTTTTTATCATCCTGACCAGTTTGGTTTAGTTTTTTTTTTTTTTTTTATTGTATTTACTTAAACAACTGACTTTTCCATTTATTCTTATAATATGTTTTTTTTTTCTTTTGAAAAATTCTACGAACTGGAGTATATAAATATTAAAATATTAAATTATAAAAAAAAAAAATAAAAAACCTTAATAACTAAAAGGTAAAAGTTATAAACAATCAATAAATAATATTAAGTAGAGAAAAAAAATCGAAAGAAAGAACAGCGATCCGACTATCATCATCATTATATAATTTCATTCAGACGGACTAAACCATTGACGTCGTTTTCTATATTCCCAAGTTGCTTTAAAAATATTATTAGGTCATTATAAACGACAGAAAAGAAAATAAGAAAACAACGACTCGTCTATATAGCGCGTTACTTCTATTCTCATCTTTTTTTTTGTTTGTTATTATTTATTTTATTTTTTTTTGAAGAAGTTAATAAGAAAATAAATAATATGTTGGATGGGTTTTCAAGTTGTTATTTTTATTTTTTTTTTATGTTGTTATCGTTTCATGGTTTAGTTAAAATCAGGGATTAACAACATATGCTTTTGTGCTAGCCACCACTTAAAATATATTTTCCTTGTTTTGACATCAAGGATATAAACAAAAAAATAAGTAATTATTTTGCACCCTTAACCAAAAATGGTCATAATTATTCGTCTAGTTTGACTAATCCTAAAAATATGTAAAAAATTCTTGGCTTAACTATCATATATACTTAGAAAATATATTTTAAATCAGCCCACTAGCTTCATGTTGATAATTATGACTTAAAAAATAAAATAAACTTAAGAATTGTTTGTTGCCTTTTTTTTAATATTATTTACATAATTTTGTCTGGGACTGGGTAAAGTTGTTTTATATTAAGTTTTAAATTTATTTAACTTAAGTACTATATCTATACAATATAGAATATTTTTTTTATTTTTATTTTCCATAGAAATCATTAAAGAATAATAAATAAATAAAAAAAAACAAGAAAAATGTTTTTGGTAAACATAATATTATAATCATTAAACTATTATTAATAATTTTTTTTTTCATTTCTTTCTTTCTATCTATATTTATTTAAGAATGAATTTACTTTTTTCGTTTTTTTTTTTTGTTGGAAAACTTACAAAAAAGCAAACACTTGTTATAAATATAGAGAAAGAATAGAAAAAAGAAAAACAAAACTAAAATAACGCACAATAAATATCGCATAAAGTAAATATTTATGTTAAATATACTTCCGCCTATTTACTTTAGACTTAATATCGTTTTTTTTTTTTGTTTTTTAATTTTTTTATTATTTAATTTAAACAAAAAAAAAATAAAAATATATCAACTGACTTAAAAAATAATAAAAAGCAGCAATAATAAAATAAATAAATAAAAAAATAAATTATACAAGACACTTGTTAAATGTCTGTTCTGACAAGTAATTCATAACTCATGAGTTAAGTGGATATATAAGGTAAAGTAAATACTGTAAAATTTTGCATAAAACTAATTAATTCACATAAATAAAATACAAAGTACATGAAGCATAAATAAAAAATCGTACTTTGTATAACCCTTTTGTTAAAACTAAACTAAAAAAATGCTATTATAATAAAGATCGAATCGTGAACAATGACAATTGTGCATTATTAGGGAGAGGTTTACTCTATAAACTACACTCAAGTACAACGGAAAAAGTTAATTATTATGTTGTGGACATACGGTAGTATTTCAATTTAACATTACATTAAATAAATAATTGAATGTATGCTAAGTAAACAGATAATGGTGTTTCTGCATAAAATACAGTTTTGCGGTTTTAAACTATAAATAAAAGAATTCTTTTTCATGTTTTATTTTTGTTGTTTAATAACAATTACGTTTATTTATGAATAGAAAATAATAAAAAAAATAAGAAAACTATCTTGAGTCATCTACAAGAATCAAATAAAATAATCTAAAAAAATCTCTAAAGAATTTTAAATTAATTAATTAATAAAGAAATGAGTCATTAAAGTGTAATGTACTTATTAATCTTACATCCAATTATTAATAAAAGTGTAAATTGTAAGTAATTAATAAAACATTAATATGAGCAGGAAAAACAAATACAAAATTGCCGACAAACAGTTTTTTTTTTATGCGTAAACAAATAACAAATTCATTAACAAAAATTTGTTAAAATAAATAATTATAAAAAAATGAAATTAAAATAAAATAGACCATGTCCATGACATCAAACTTTTTGGGTTGTAAATAGACAAAAAAATTAAAATTAACATTTTTTTCTATGTCATTTTATTGTCTTTTTTTTAAATTTTTTAATTTATTCTACTATTCGCACTTGTAAAGAGACTCTAAAATTTATTTACAAAAATGGACCTCGAATAAAATTAAAAAAAAAAAAAAAAAAAAAAAACAACGAATTAACTAAATTGAATAATATTTAATTACTTTTAATTGTTCATCATTTATGTATGAATGACATATAAATTTAATAAATAGAATCTTATATACAATGACAAATTATAGGATGACAAAGAAATATGTAAATTATTTTTACGTTATTTAAGTTGAATGAACGAATGAATTTTTTCTTTTCTTTACGTTTCGTTTTTTGCCTTTTTTTTTTTTTTTTTTTTGATTCGTAAAGTAGCGCAATTATATTTAAGAAATTATTGAAAAATTGTGTAGCATAAAAAAAAAAAAATTAAAATTCAGAATGATCTTATAATGCCCCTCGGTAATATTTATTAATACATATAAAATCGTAAAACTAAAAAGTAAAGTTGCATTAAAATAGCCGCAAGGAACAGTTACTATGAATATGTCTGGCTTTTATTTCATAAAACTTTTTTTTATATAAGTGTTTCGTTTATTCATTTCAATTAAAGTTTAATAATCATTAAACTGTGCTTTTTCAAATTAATAATGACAAACAATAATAATAATTTTTACCTAAATCTTATTTATAAAAAGATTTACAAACATATGTAGAAAAGCAGCTAAAATTTTAAGACTTTTTGAATAAAAAAAAAATGTATTGAGTGGACCATCTTGATGTGTAAACCCGTTAATCTTTCTTCTATTTTTGCTTAAAGTACGCTTAATATTTCATCTTAAAATAAAATAAATAAATTGTATTTACACTGTGTGTTAATAATATAGAAAAAAAAAATTGGGAAAAAACTTATAAAAATAAATAAACGATATTTTACTAATACGCCAAAGTGGTTCTATATAAACGTTTCATCGTTACGTTTTTTTTCTTTTTTTTTTTAATAATTATTCAACATAATCTTCAATTGTCCAAATTTTTTCGTTAGTTTATTATTCCTGTACGGCAAATGTATTATTTTGATTTTTTTTTTTTTATTTATGCAAATAATAATAAGAAGATTGGTTGCTTGGTGAATTTTTTTTCTGGTTATTTTTTTATTATCTCTTAAAATGAAATAAAAAATAAATTTAAACAAAATTAGCTTAAACATATATATGTATACAAATTACGTAAATTAATTTTGTAATAAGAAATACTGTATGTGTATGGATCGATGTACTTGAAAGTAAATTTATATTCAGTTTTCTTTTCTTTTCTTTTTTCTTTTCTTTATTTTTTTATTTATTTTTTTTTTTTTTAATTCATTTTGTTTGTTTGGTAAAAGGCAATGCACCTTACCTTATGTTTTTCATTTATAACTTTTATTATACTTTGTTGTTAATCAAGTAAAGTTGGAAGAAAAAAAATTTTTTTTTTATTAAAAATATACCAGAGATGAATTAATTAATTTTTATTCATTTTATTTTATAATAATTCAGCTTATTTAGAAAAATAAAAATTATTCAAACAAGAACAAAAAGAAGCTTTATAATGAGGACAAACATATAAAAAATTATATGTTTATAGAAAAAGTCATAAATTAAACATAATTTTAACTCTTTTTTATTTTATCTACATTAATACACCCACTTTTTATTAATAATTTTTCATCAAAATCATCCATATATGTATTTCGGTTTGAAATAATTAAAAAAAAAAGAAAAAAACGTAGTCAAGATGAAGAAAAAATTTCTAAAACGATTTTTTTTTTATTTTTGTTATTTCTTTGTCTCTTATTGTCATTTGATTTATTTTCTTTTCCTGATTTAAATTCTATTTAAATGATTTCCTATTTCTATAAGCCTAATTTATACTTTTTAATCAAGGTTTTAAAAATAAATGTTTAACAAGAATATTTTCTTTTTTTTTATTAATTTTAATGATGAAGTCATATACTTGGTTATTATAAATGTAGAATATAACTTAAATTTTTATTATTAAGATTAGACAAGTTTATTGTTTTTTTTTTTCTCTTTTTTTTTTTGTTAAATAAAAAATAAATTATTAAAAGACTAACAAAAAAAAATGTATTAATAAAATAGTGAATGGGACTAGACTAGACACTTTATAGTTGATTAAACAAGAAACAAAAAAAGAAAAAAGAAACCACGATACCAAGTCAACAATCAACAACCAACTCAATTTAAGTTAAGAATATTATGCTTTATATGTAATTTAATCGTAGGGGTAAAAATAAGTATAAATAATAATAATAAAAAAGAATAAAAAAAAAACATTAAAATTCGATTAACGTTATATTGTCTTTATGTTTTATTTCTGTTCTTAAGTAATTTCATTATTTAAACAAAATTAAAAAAAAAATAAAAAGAAGAAAAAACAGAACGCCAGACATCAGTCTTATCATTTACTAACTAAACTCCAACTCAACAATACATATTAATTCTGTATAATTTTGTATTAATTTATAAGCAAAAAGTATAATTAGTTATTTTAACATGGAAATAAAGGTGGTATTACTGTCTACCACTAATTATTTTACTTTTTATTTTTATTTCTATGAAATGTAAAATTAGTTTTGGTGCTTTTTTTTGTTGCTGTTTTACTTAATTCTTACTTTCTATCTAATAAATAAATAAAAAATAATAATCTATTTCTTGTAGACAGTAGAAATTAATAGTAAAGATAAAAATTGTGTCTTTGTTTTTGACTCTAAGTAATACAAAAAATTGAATTCAATTTCTGAACAAAATTATTGAAAAATATTTTTTCAATCAAATTTTATTTTTCACCTGAAATAAAATAAAATTATTTAATCGGATTAAGAAATAATCGATAATAATTATCAAGTCTATTTTTATCATAAACATATCTGCGTTTAAATATTTATTTACGTTAATTTTAATTAAAATAAACAAAATTGAATAAACAGTATAACCAAAAAAAAGAAAAAAATGTTCATCAAGTAAAATTCCTCAGCTAAAAAATAATAAAAACGTCAAAATTCGTCGCATTGATAAAAATCAAGAATTCTTAAACAAAAAAAAAAAAAATTAATAATAATTAACGAAAGAAAAATAAAAACGATTTTATTGATTTATTTGTTAGCTAGCTAAAACAATGCTACAACGTAAAACGCTATACTACTTCACTCCACCTTGAAGGTTATTAAAAATAAAAATAAAAAAAAATAAATAAATAAAAAAAATTAAAAAACACAACATAATTGACGCAAAAATGTACATAAAACAAAATAAAACAAAATAACAATAATAATAATAAAAACATTTAATTAATTAATCATTCATTTTGATTTACTGTTCGTTAGTATAATTAACGAATAAATAAAAACAAAACTAAACGAATCCACTTGATACTCAAGTTATTTGATTTTATTTAATAAAAGAAGAAAAAAAAAACGCTGAAAACTAATAAAAAATCAATTTATATGAATTTTTATTTTATTTATTTTTTTTTTATTGTTTTAGTTTAAAAAAAAAAAAAAAACACAAAAGATATGCTTTGAAGTCGACGACTAAAACGATGACAACAATCATAAAAACCACAACGTCAAAAATAATAAAAAAATGATCAATAAAATTATTTAACAAAAATAAATAAAATAATAAATACATTCGTGACGTTTTTTCTACATTATTTTTTTTTTTTTTAGTTTTGTCTCTAAATAGCGCAGCAGTCAACAAACTATAATAACATTAAAATGTAGAGAGGAAAAAAAAAATCACAGCTTCTCGGGTGTTGCTTTTGATTTATAATATTTTGCAAAAAAAAAAAAAAAATTAAAATAAAATAAAAACTAAATACATCAGCTGATGATGTCATTTAAAAAAAAAAAACATAAAATCGCGAGTGACCTGATAAACAAAAATTTTTATTTATTTATTTTATTTAGTATTAAATAGATATTTATGCAGAAAATAATCGAATGGTTAAGTTTAATTTATCATAGTTACCAAGTAAGTGTTAATTCAAAGGTGTGATTAAAATTAATTAATAAACATTAAATGCATATAAATCAATCCTTATATAATAATTATTTATTTAAGCAAAATATTTAGTGATTTTCACACATAAAAAGGTAGAAGAAAGCTTTCTTTTTAAGACTTGATTTTTTTTTCTTTTTTATTCACTTAAGAGATATTCTTTAATGAGAAGTTTCATTATTTTTTAACACAACACGTATTATATATTGAAATACTATTCAACAGTTGTGCTAGATTTACGTTATAATCACTCTTATGTTGTACACCAATCATAACAAACGTTTATTTATAATAATAATTAACAATTAATAATTACATTAAACTAAAAAAATAAATATATAAATCAATAAACATTTTCAAAATAAAAAAAAAAAAAAACAATTAAATTTTACGCGAGAATAACGAAAATCTATGTTAATTACATTTCATATCTAAAATAGTGTCACGTAATGAATATTAAATTTTTTTTGTTTTTTTGTGTTATTATTATTTTAGACATACAAAATATTATTAATGAAAAATTTGCGTGTGTTATCACATATTTTAATAATTTCATAAATTTTTTTTTTTAAATAAAACAAACTATATGTAAATAAATAAATAAATAAAGAAAGTTTAAAGTTTGATAACAAAGCTTTAATTTTATGTTAAAAATAAATAAAAAAAAAACTGCTTTAAATTAAAATAAAACAGTAAATTAACAGAAAAATAAATAAATAATTAAAACACTTTTGTTGATTAAAAATTAGAAACAGCACACACACAAAAAAAATGTATTTTTTTTTTAATGCTTATCAGACAAATTAATAAATAAATAATTAAAAAAAAAATAATAATAATAATAATAAATAGAAATAAAACAAAACGTTTTATAATTTTTATTATCTACAAAAATAATTATGATAAAACAAAAATTTTATTTTAAATTAAACTAAAGGTAAAATTTTATTTAATTATTGTCAATGAAAGAATATTTATGCGTTATAAAAATATGCTCATAAAAAAAAATTGATAATACAAATGTGAAAAAGGAGAGAAAAATATGAAAAATTAATTATTTATAGTAATTAGAACATGTGATTCAGATTAAAGAAATGACTGCAAAATAGACACATGATGGATATAAATATCTACATAGCTACTACGCATATTTAAAGCATAATTAAATAAAAATAAATAATGCAAAAAAAACGTCTTATCAGTATATTTACATTAATGATCCATCAAATAAAACAAGTTTAATCTACGTTTTTTGTTTGTTTGTTTGTTTGCTCTATTAATAAAATTATGCAAAAAAAAAAAACCAAAATATTAATCTCTAATCTGTTTAAAATGTAAACGAATGTAATAATAAAAAAAAATTCAAGGTAGCCTAGTTATTTAAATCAATAAAAAACATTATATTTAATAAATGTGAAAGAAATAAAACAGCTGAGCGAGAGAGTGTAATAAACAAACGTAGCATAAATATAGAATTATGTTTTTGTTATAATTTTTTTATTTATTTTATTAAACAAATATTATAATAAGATAAGGGAATTAGTCACATAAATTAATCATTTTGGTTTCACTGTTTTTCTTATTTTTTTTGTGTCTCGTTAATTTTGACAAGCTTATAAGCTAACAATATGATTAAAGTTTATCAAATAAAAATTAAAAACAAAACATTTGTACTTACTTCAGATAAAATGAATTAATAAACGAACAAGAGTTGTGGAAAATAACAACACGTTAATAATTAATAATTTTATCACTGAATATATTTTTGGTTCTTTTTTTTTTATAAATAAATTTCACTATAATTTTCAGTAAAAGAAAAACAGAACAAAACTTCAAAAAAAAAAAAAAAAAAAACACTTTTTTCTTCTACAATTCAAAGCACAAAAACTTTTAATTTTTTTTTCTTTTCTATCGTATTTTATTTTACCTCTATGTAATTATGTAATAACACAGAATAATTATAATATTTGCGAATAGTTTTTGGTTTTTTTTTTGTTATTTTCTCTCTTACTTTCAAGAAATTTTTTATTTTTTATGTTATTCAATATAAAAATAAAAAAAAAATTCAGCAAAAAACAATTTTTTTTTTTTGTAACAAAATTAATTTATTGATATCAGAAAAAAATAAATATAAAATACAAAAACTAAAAGCACAAAATCGTTTGTAGACCAAACAACGGTACACTTATATTATTTATTTTCTTATTGAACACATAAAAACGTATGTTTAAAACGATGAAACGTACATCAAGAATATAAATTTAAAAAAAAACTGAACGCAAAGTAACTTAATACACAACCGATATGTTTGACGGTTCAACGTTAAATAAACTGAAACCAGCTGAAACGAAGTAAAAAAAAAGATTATAAAAATTTGTTTGTATTATGTTTTGCTGTGCCGTAGTAATGTTAATAAAAATAAAAAGCTAAACATTTCTCTTTTGCGAGCGAGACAAGTCAACTTAATCTCTGTTGATGTTTTTTTTTTGTTTTTAGTTAATATTTTCCACTTTTGAATTAATGAAATTTATAGAAAAGCTCTCCTCTCTAATAAATATAATTAGTTTACGCTTAATGTGTTCGTAAAACTACCGAAACGTATAAATTACACCAGTAAGTTATATTAAAAAATAAAAAAATAATAATAATAATTTCTTATGAAAAAGAGTTAAGAATAGCAACTGTTTGACTTTAGATTGCTTAAAAATAATAATTTACTCGTTATAAATGTTGGCTCAATACAATTATTAAAAAAAAAAAACAATTATTTATAAGTTTTAACGCTTTGAAAAAAAAAATAATAAAAAAGTTTCAAAACTAGTTGCATTTTTGATTATTGAATAAAAAAAAAATTTCTTTTATTTTCAAACATCACCAAATGAAACATTCAGCTGAGTTCAAAGTTGCGTGTGGTGGAAATGGTAAGAAATTTAATCAAAAGAATAAAAAAAAAAACCGAACGAAACACATGTGTGGGTAATTTTAAATTTTGATTACTTTTATGGACCTTTTACTTTGAACCGAAAATATTTTCAGACTGCATCGGTGATACACAGTGTGGTTGTGCTGCGTTTAGTTTAATTAAAATCTGAATTTTTAATGAAAAAAAAAAACAACTCGGTGTGCGGTTATTATAATATTATATAGAGAGCTGGTTTGCAGTCGGTTTATTTATTTTTCTTCATCTGCCATCATTTAAGTAAAGAATAAGAATAGGACAATAAAACAACGAAAACGCATATTAAGCTAAGAAACATTTTATTTTGAAAAAAGAAGTTGTTAGACCAAACAACACAAAACGAATTCAAACAAAAAGTAAATGAAACGATGAAGCATCCTGAACAAAAAAAAAAAAAAAAAAAACGACTAAAGAATTAAAATACGCACAATATTTATGATTCATAAATAAAATGGGATTTCTTTTAACCAAAAATAATAAAAAAGAAAAATCGTACAAATCGTTGCCTTTTTTAAATAATAAATAAAATTACAACAAAAAAAAAATCCATTTGTAACTCATATGCTATTACTTTGCATTAAAACCTTCCACGTCTGGGACTCAACTGCATGGGCTAGACAGACATTTAAACTAGAAAAGAAACTTACAAAGATATAAATTACATTTTATATGTAAAATTAAATAAATAAAATTTATTTGCTGACGACAATTTACATTAAAATCATTTTGTTTGTTATTTCTTATATAAAAATCAAAAAAACAAAAAAAAAACAGATTTTTATGCTTACATTTGCAGATGGTTAATTTGTCACACATGAATTATATATTTATTCTTTGTGCTTTTTTTTTTGTCCACGTTAGAATGCATTAAAACAGTGTAAAGAAAAAATACTTATTTTTTTGGTTTTATATAAAGAATACTTGTTGCTTTATAACATTGTTGCAGCGATAGGAAGATGATCTATTTGAGAGTATATAAAAGAAAAAAAAAAAAGATTTAAATAAGAACGACCGACTTTAAAGTAAAACTACTTCCTCTACTTTTACAATATGTATATATTTGTTTAAATTATGTTAAACAAAGTTGAGTTAAGCCTTAGTTTAATAAATTTTTACCTGAGTTAAAAATTAAACAACAAGTATAATAACACTTCAATATAGGTAAAAATATTTGATTTAATTTTTTTCTATTTTTTGTTTGCGGTTCCTCTCTTTTCAAGTCTTCAGTTTTTTATGATGATTTTTTTTTATGTATTGCAATCTTGCAGTAGAGTCTCCTTATTGTTTTCAATCTATCATTTAAATTAGAAAACATTCAATAATCAGGATTAACTTAATTATTTATTAATATTGTTAAATCTTATATCCTTACGTTGGCTTGTTTACATACTTTTTTCTTTAAAATTAAATTAAAATTAAAACTAAAACAACGTAGATTATTGTTTATATTAAAAATGAATTATGTTTTTTTTAACAACATATTTATAATTTATAAACAAATATAATTATAGATATTCTAAATAAAAAATAAAAGAAAAATTAAATTTAAGTAAATAAAGAAATCAATGACAGTTAGTTGAGTGGGATTAAATTTTATTTCTTGTAAAAAAAAAACTCAGATTACAGCATGTTTTCTTATGTCAATTTACACAAAAAAAAAAAATTCATTCGTTGGTCATATTAAATATCATTATTTTTATGTAAGAAATGCAACATTCAACAAAATATTCTTATTACATAGAATTCAAAGAATAAATGTAGATATTTGCATATTTTTACTTTTAACATAAATCTGCGTATTTAGAAGTAAATTAAAATGGATAAAAAATTAAAAATAAATAAATAAACCAAAAGCCAAATTGTAATTATTAAATTTAATAACATTCACCAAGAGATTTTTTTATTAAATAAAATAATGTTTTTTTTTTTTGTGAAGGTTTCATTTTTAATTTAACTTGACAAATCAATAAACGAATAGCCTTGTCTTGTTGGCTATTATATCATATCCATAAAACGGTGTAAAAACAAATAATAATAATATTGATAAATTTAATTGTTGTAATTAATTAATAATCATAATAATTATTTTCTAATTAAGATTGGTTACAACTAAACAACCAAACGCATTTCTAATAATCATTTATTTATAGGTACGAAGTTTAATTTTGTTTTTTAAATAAATATTTCACTGTCAATCTCTTATTTAAAGTGAATTTAAACAACAACAAAAAAACTGAGAGACAATTGTATATTGATTGTTATTATATGGTAATAAGTAAAGGAAATTTTTTTTTAAATTTATTTTATTTTTTATTCAAATATAATAAAATCAATCAAATTGTACAAGCAAAAAAAAAAAAAAAACATCTAACTAAAACTAATTATTATTGCAAACAAGTACAAGACAAAGTCAATGTCAAAACTTTTTATTTAATTTTTAATGTATTTAATAATATCAAATGTAAGTTAAATTCGTTGATATCGTATTAAATTTTTTATACTGTATTTACTGGAAAATAAAAAAAAAAAAAAATCAACAACAAGGCCTTTTTATTAATAAATAAAACCTCGTTTAACCCAAATAAGGTAATCATCTTTATACATTTTCTGTAAACAGAAAAATAAAAAGATATCACAAATAATATATAAAATGCTGTTGTTCTGTTTTATTTTTTAACAACATCGTGACAGTTTTATATAAAAAGAATTCAAAGAAACGAAAAAAATATATATATAAAAAAAAAAAATCTTCTTTAATCGCGTCACAAGCGCAATATGTTTCAGTTTTAAACTTTTAATTTTATTAGCAAAATAAAAATAAAAAATTGAAAAATGAAATTTAAAACAGGCGACACTTTATCTACTTGATTATTATTATGTTTGTGTTAATAAAGAAAGTCGATTATTGAAGAAAGTGTTAAGATTTATTTTCTATAACAAATCGTTTTTTTTTTTTTTTTTATATTTAAGTCATGAAATATAATATTAAATTTATTTAGATTTAGTAAAACGATTTAGTTTTTTTTTTTTTTTTGTTGCCTTATTACATAATTTTTTTTTTTGTATTATTTTATATTTAAGTGAAATGAACTAAGCAACAGTTTAAGTATACTTAAAAAAAAAAAAAAAGATTTATGGCTGAAAGAATAAAAATAAAATAAAAACGTTAATTCTCTATAGAGCGATATATTCGTGATAAAAAGTGTTGATTTAGTAAGTTATAAAAACACGAATTCAGCTTCCGGTCACGGAAGTTTGATATAAGTGACTAATAAAAAAAAAAGAACAGAAAAATATGAGAGCGAAATATATAAATTGAAATTAAAACAATAAAAGAATAAAGTACTTAATTTATGATTCATTATTTCAGGGGGTACCTTGTAATGTAAATATTAAGAAAACAAAAGATTTAAATCTGTTATCTGTTAGCGTATATAAACGAAGGACTTTAATTTTAATTTTCTTAACGCCTGTATCAATTTAATTCACTGTGAAAAAACAAGAAGCAATTTAAAACAATTAATTAATCACGTTAAAGGTTATTTTTAAGCTGGTTTCAATAAGCTAACAATATTATTATTATTAAATCAATGCTATTCAGTATTTTTTTTACACGAATAATATTTCATTTAACATCTTTCCATAAAAAGTTCTTAAAGAAATTAAACATAATAACGTTAAAAAAAATATAATTTTCAAAATTAATCAATTAGCAAAACTGAGAAAATTTTTTTTTTTTTATTTTTATTAAGGTTAAAAAAATTAACGAAGAAAAAAAAAATTCGTTTAGAAAGTCTTTAACAATTTAGAAGTCAGAAATTTAACACACAGATTAAAAATAAATAATCAAAAAATAACTACTGCAGTTCATAATAAAATGAAATAAAATTTAGTAAATAAATTCGTTAGTTTTGTTCAATTTATTCTTCATCAAATGAAAGCACAAAAATTACCGTAAAAAATTATTATTATTATAATTATTATTATCAAAAATAAAGCATAATATAATAATTATATTTAATTTTTTTTTAGTATGAATTGAAACGCAACAATATTAACAACGAGAAACGTTTTAATGCTGCGATTTTAAAAATTATTTTTTTTTTATCTTTAATCAAATTTATTCAGAAGACATCAATTTTTTTTTTTTTTTTTTGTGGTTAATATAATAATTTTTTTTTGTTATTTAGTACGCGCGATAACAATTTTATTATTTAGAGCATGAAGCAATAATAAAATAAAGTTAAAAAAAAATAATAAAATTCAACAGAAATTTTTATTTTTTCTATACAAAACATTAAAAAAGAGAAAAATTGACATCACGGTTTAATAGGCACGTCGTTGTTATTATTTTTGTTTAGTCTTTTGCATTATTTATCAGAAAAAATAATTAATATATATATATATATATTTATCATAAAATCTAATCATTGTGAAATGTATTTTTTTTAAATATTATTATTTATTGGGATAGTGAATAAAAAAAAGCTAAAAACAAATGTTAATGAGAAATGCCTTAAATAAAATTGATTGACTTATTTCATTCATTCATTCATACATTTATAATAAATAACATATAATCAATATTTAATATCTGTAATAAAAAAATATATATTTTTATAAAATTAAATCACTTTCAATCAATAAAACTATAAATAAATAATTTTTAAACACTTTATTAATAGCACTGTTTAATATATTTTAATAAAAAATAAAATTTTTCGGAATAAATTAAATATGCATTATATGGGGTTTTTTTGTAGAAAATATTTGATCGATAATCACATAAAATAGGAAAGTTTAGCTGCATTTCTTATTTCATCTTACAATGGATTTATTTCTTCCCTTTTTTTTTGTAACGTTTTAACCAAATTTTTTGAAAGTGATCGTGATTTTTGTTGATAAATTAGCAACGATCATATTTTTAAGTATAACCAAATTTAATTTATAAATTTCTGTTATTAATGTACAACCAGATTTCTGCTAATAAAAAGCAACTGGTAAAGTCTAAAAGACTGATATATCTTTTCCTATAATAAACTAATAGAAAGTTAAATAATATAATTATTAATAGTTTTTAGCATATGGAAAAACATTTAAAAAAAAATTTGCATAATTGGAAAAACGATCAACACAATATATTTATCGATCAATAACAATTTTTTTTTGTCTACCTTAATAATCACATAACTAAACATGATATATGCTTTAACAACAAAAACTTTTAAATCGATCATGTTAATTTATCATAAAGCATTAAAAGAAAAAAAACATAAAATCGATTAAAAAGTTTTTTTTATTATTTTTATTCCATGTACAAGCACAACAAGATCAATGTGAATTTCACCTAGAGGTTAATGTAATGGAAATTATTATAAATAATTCGTATTTGTTATTTATAAAGCATATTTGATTTCATTTATAATAGTCTGCTTAAAGCTTATTATAGTAAGAAGCATAATTATAACTTATGTTGTATAACTTAAATGTGTTTACGGAAGATAATCTAATAAATTAATCAGTTTTTTTTTCTAACTATCTAATTGTTTCGGAAGTTAATTCCAAATGTTTAATTATATAAGAAAATGTGTTCAATAAAAACCGTAAAAAAACTTTAATTAAAAATTTTAATAATTATTGACCAAGTTTTAGCTAATTGAATACCTTCATGAAAATGTTTATTCCCCGTGTTATTACTACAAACAAAAAAAAATTCAGTCATTAACATTTTATTTAAAGAAATCTCTTTCAATCAAAACCCTATTTGTTGTTTACCAATTAAAGATAAATAATGAGACATTAAGGTAAAAACACATTAAATAATACTTTTAACGCAATAAAAAAACTACGTAATTGAATTAATTAATATTCGTATACAAAAAAAAAAAAAAAACTTAATTTAATTAAAAAATATAACCGGAAATATTTATTTCATTTTTTTTATTAAGAAATTATACATATAAGTTGGAAATATTTTTTAAATATTAATATATATAAAAAATAAAAATTAAACTAAATTGGCATAATATTTATAATTAATGTTTTATTTTTATTTAAAAAAAAAAAATCTTTTTTCTTGTTAAGTTATGAAATTAATAATATTTTATGATTTTTAAACATCAAAAAAAAAAAATAATAATAATAAGCTTTGACTTGTATAATATATTAAACAGAGAGAGAGAAAAAAGAAAGCTTTCTTTTATTATTATGTCTGTAGAAGAAAAAATTTTTTTTTACCTCTTTAGTTGTTTGCCTTCAACATTTTGACAATAAACAATAAATATCCATTCAAAGTGTGGTCATTTGTAAATGATAAAGTCTTATTTGTATTGTTATTATTTTATATATGATATTTCTTGGTTAATTTATATAGTTTTAATATTTTTTTGACAAGAAAAGACAGTTATTTAAAATTAAAAAAAAACTGTCACTAAACAAGGTATGATCACTTTACTTCCGATAATACTAATGGTAAATTAAAAAAATAAATATTGAATTAAATTAAATTAAATCACCGATTATGATAAAACATTAATTTTTATTTTACATTTATGTAATCTAATGTTTAAAACATAATTGTTATATACTTAAAGAAAATAAAAAAAGAAAAAACGATTAAAACAAACAATAAGAAATTAATGATTTGATTATACTTTAAATTAAATCGGAAGCTGAAAAAAATTTTATTAAAAAGAAAAAAAAAACTACACAATAAACTTTTTAGAAAAAACAATTAAAGGTAAGTGATTATAATAGGTATAAAAAGGTATTATTAATGAAAATGTATGAAAAAGCTTAGAGAAATGTAGCAACTGAACAACAATAATATTAATAACAGAAGTAGTAACGGCAATTACTGTTGACTTTTTGTGTAATTTAAGTTTATAACAAAAATAAAGAAAAACTAATTAAAATTAAAGCTTAACAAAAAAAAAAATGCCATTAAAGCCACTTAATAATAATTAAAATGAAATTTTTATTTGATGATATAATTTTAATTTGTTAAAATTTTCACTTTTTTTTTTCTTCTTTTATATGAAAATGAAAAATTGTGCTTTTTTTTATGTTTTTCATTTCATTACAATAATTTTTTTTCTTTTTCTCGGTTTTTAATTAATTTTTTATGAAATATTTAAAAGAAAGTGAAATAAATAAAAGAAAACGTTAAGAAAGAAAAGAAAAAAATTGTTTTTTAACGGTCATTTAATACTGATGGTGATTTGATTATATTTTTTGTTTCTCTCAGTCACTCTTTGTAATTTTATTTAAATTAATTTGACGCTTTAAAATTAGAAAAATTAAATGAAAAAAAAAAAAATTAATAATAATAATAATAATAATAATAATAATAAAAGAAATGATTTTCCAATAAATAAAACCTAATTAACTTTTAAGTGGTTTTAAATTTTAATTTCATTTATAAATTCTAATAACTAAATGAAAATTCATGAACAAAGCTTGTGTTATTGATGCTTGTTATTAAAGTGAATTTAAGGGCTTTAAACTTGTTATTTCTATGTTTTTTCTTAAATGATAATTAATCATTTTAATTACGAGTTATAATATAAATTAAATTTAAAACAAATGTGAATAAAACAATAATAATTGTCCAAATAATTTATTTTTACATGGTGCAAGTTAATAAAAAAGCATCAAACACAACTCCATAGTTAAAATAAAAACGAGCTTGTTGTATTGTTTTAATAAAGTCCAAAATAATTTATATAGATATAACCATCTATACAGAATATTTCAATAAACTTTAAATGGATTAAAGACATAATAAAACATAAAATAAAAATAAAAATATTTCATGTAAATAATGTTGTTAGTAAGAAATTTGTCCAGTGCAAATTATGCTTTTATCTTAATAACATATTAAACCTTTTATGTATGCTGCTGCTGTTGTTTTTTTTTTCTCTCTTTTCTTATCTTTTACATAGAACTTTTTGTTTATTATTATTGTTTAATTTTTAAAACTAACAATGCAGTTTGTTAAACATGTTTTAAACAACTTTATAACTCAACTTTGACAAAGATTTATTGTCTAGAGTTACGTAATTGAAAAAAGAAAAATCTTTGCCTAAATTACCAAATTATATTAGTTTTCTACGATTATTATGATAGAAAAATAATTTTAATTAATACATAAAACTGTTTAAATTTCAAAGACACAATATTTCAATTAAATTAATTTATCTAATTGTAAAAAAAAAAAAAGGTAACGCAAAAAAAGAATAAAAATCAATCGCATATCGCATAAATAAATGGTGTTAGACAGCAGTACTTGGCTTGGCAATAAACAACTTTTACTCTTAAACTCTTTTCTTTTTTTATATATTGTCCATGATTAATTATAATTTTTTTTAATTAAATTTAATTTGGAATTATTTCCACAAAGGGGGACAACTTTTTATTATTTTTAATTAATTAAACCAAGAGTTTAAAGACACCTGATCGCTTATTAAACTTTATTAATTGGATAAGCTTAAGTGATATTATTTGCCATAAATAAAATTTCTCACATTAAAAAAATTAATGTAAATAAATACAAAAATTTGCGAAAACAAATTAAATTGAAAATGTTGTTAAATGTGGATTATAATGTGCAGAAAAGTAAAATGAAAAGAAACAAAATCAAGTCATTTAAGTAATTAATTTCCGTTACAACATAAATGTGCTGTACATGTACATGAAAGTGATAAAAAAAAACATGATTCATAATTAAAAGAAATCATTTTATATTAAAGCAGAAGAAAAATTAAAGGAATCTAATGCTAAACATGGTATAATCTAGTTAACCGCACCTATTTTAATCAAGAAAACTAATCACAAATATAATCGTGATGTTTAAATTTAAATGAAGAGAAAGTAACAAATATATATTTTCTATAAATCATTTCATTCATTAATTAATTAATAAATTGTCAATCATATTTTTATATATTTTCTTTTTTTTTTAATCAATAACTAATAATAATTATTATTTATTACTTTTTCTATATTTTAAGTTTTGTCATTACTATAAATGCATTCGAGTAAGTTAGTAAAAGAACTTTACCGACAAAAAGAAAATATATTTTTTTTTCTATTTTCTTTTTATTCTTTAAAAGTTTGTCTATTTTATTATTATTTATTTTTCTTTTTTCTGCTAGTTTTAATTAATATTCATAACATAAATACTTAGTTTATTTTTTTTTTTTCGTTGTTGTTAAAAATAGATATTGTGTGACGTGTAAAACGTTGTTATATGATTCTAATGTAAAAAGTTTTTCTTTTCTTTTCCATATAATTTTTGTCGTTATAAAAGAAATGAAAAAAAAATATCTTTCAACTATGCATAATAATGCATTTTTTATTTTTAGTATATGACTTATTATTTACTTTACAATTGTTATGTTAAGGTAATGGTTTTGTTTGAAATTAAATTTGTGTTTTATGTAATTTTCGTACCAAAAGTGATTTTATTTCAATTTTGTTACCGTATCGTATCGTACGTTCAGTACGGATTAAAATTGTAATAATTCATTAAGGGTGATCTAAGATGAAACGAAATAGAAGAAACAACATCCAACAAAATTAAATGGAGATTACTTATAGAAGCCATATTATCCCAAGAAGTATAATAAGGAATATACAAATAAAAAGACTAAATAGCTTAATTTATCACCAGCATTGAATTGATTTTGATTTAAATCTAAAAGTTATCTTATTACAGACATTTAGTAACAATTAGACTTATTAGTAGATTTTTTAAGAGATTTATTATAGTAATTACATTATAGAAACAAAATAATTATATTTATTGAGAAAAACGATGTAAACATGTGTAAATATAAGCTTGAAACCCAAATAAAAATTAGAAACAACGAACTTTATAGCTAAACAGGGCCCTATTATTTATACCACAAGACAGATGCATATTTGGTCACTCAAACTTAAATACTTATCAAAAGAACTTCTGAAAGTTCTAATGTTTTATAAAGCCAACATAAATGTAAATCAAAACTGTAATTTTTCAATTAAAAATCTAATCAAATATATTGATAACCAGATGCAATGTCAACTTTTTAAGAAATAAATTTATAGAAGAAATAAAACAGTATGTTAATTTAGGTACGTAGCTTAATAATGTATATTTCATTTCTAGTAATTTATTTTAATTTAACTTTTTGTTTTGGTTTTTATTGCATTTTAATAATAAAAATAAAATAAAAAACTCTTTTTTTTTTTAATATTAAACGATTATAATTATTATTCAAAGCAAATGTTTGACTTTTTATTATTATAATAATTATGCATAAAATACTAATAATAATAATAAAAAAAAGTGTTGCGTTTATCGTTTTAGATTTTTTTTATTTTATTTTATTATTATTTTTATCAGAAAAAAGTTTCTTATGCATTTCTATTAAAAAAATAATTTTCTTTTTATGTTTCACCATTTTTTGTTGGTTTTTTTTTTTATTGTTGATAAATCATAAAAAAGGTCAACATTAAAATGTTTTTTTTTTTTTTTTTATCTTTTTATGGAAATTTTTTTTTTTCGTATTATTTTCTATGTGGTTTGTCACTTTATTTTGTTGTAATGATAAAAAATTAATGCAATTAACATAAACATTCTTTCTGTTATTAATCAATTACATTAAAATAAAATGACAAAAAACGTTTTTTTTTTTTTTTTTTTTTTTTAATAAGAAAAAGCAATGGAAATTTATTTTGTAATAAGAAAAAAAACATTTTATTTTGTGAAAATTAGTTTTAAATTTATTTTTAATTATGATTTATTTTATTATTATCGTGTCTTCTGCTTTGACATTTATTATAATTAATTGTTTTTATTTATTTATTTGTGTTATTAATTATGTGAGTAAGAAAATGTAATTAAAAGAATTTTTTTTTATGTGCTAGCATGACACATTAAATTAATAAATCAATAATTTTTTATTATTATTAATATGTAATTGCATTTAAAGATTAGTTATTATCATATAAAAATGAATTACTATTTATAAAGACTCGTTGATTAGAGAGGATTTTGATCAGAAAATATACTAAACTATGCGAGATTTCTTCTATCAAAACATAGAAATTAGAAATCTTAATGAATGTAAGGAAATAACAAAGTAAAAATAGATTTTTCTACAATGTACCTAGTCTATTTGAATAGCAACATTTCATTTTTAATCTAAATTACTAATTGTATCTATTTAAATTTGATATCTCAATTGTCTCCATAGTCGAGCTGCTGTGCGGCTTCAATTTTTGGATGATTGAGGATCAATGCACTAAACCGAGCAACCAGGAAATAATTCAAAAATTTCAAAAACAAAGTACTGAGGGATATTGTTAAGGTATCTTGGTATGCACTTAACAGCGACATCCACAGTGACAGAAGCATGAACAAAGTTTCCCCAATCATCCAAATATTTTAAATTATAAAGGAAAAATGTAATCAAAATTCTAAAGCAGAAAGAACACAAATTCATATTTAATTAATTGTAATTATAATTTCTTTCAGTTACAAAATTAACTTCCTAATTAATTGTCATGTTAATTTTATTACAATAAAATAAAAGCACAACACCGACTAAAACAAAAAACCAAAAAAAAATATAATTGGCTTCTGGATGTCATCATAAAACCTAAAGTAAAATACATGCATCACAGGTACAGTGAAGAGTTTATTAAAATAAATGTATAAGAAATGGAAAATAACAAGACTTAAGTTCATAATCATAAATAAAAGTGAACAAGTGAATATGTTGTATAAAGACAAAAATACATAAAAATGTATTATGTTACGGAAAAATTTAAACAAAAACAAAAACAAATTACCAAAAAACCACAAACAAGCGAAAATTATTTTTTTTTTTAAATTTATTAACAAGAAGTCACAACATGTAGTGGTAAATGCAGACAAATATAAAGCAAATTAATATCTAAATGGACCATAATTAAAAGTATTTAAGTAAAGTAAAAAAAAAAAAAAACATTAATTATATTTTTGTTAATTATTTCTTACGTTTTTTGGTTTTTTTTTTTTACCTGTTTTGTTATACGAGCACAACTTCTTTATTTGTCATGACAAATAAATCAACCGTGTGTCGTCGACCGCTATGAATGTTTTTTCTTTTTTTTTATTTTAAAAGGTGCAAATCGACTTAAGTTTTTTTTTTTTTTAATTATTATATGACATTGGTGGTGCTAAAGTTAATAATTTTTTTTTTATAAAACATTTTTCTGATATTTATCCGACATGGAAAAGGAATAAAAAAAAAATTATTTATTTTAATAAAAGGTGAAATGTTCATGTTAATTTTCATTTAAAGAGTTCAGCTACACTTTCCCTTGACAAAATCCGAACTTAAAATTAAAGTCAGTGGCGTATGAATAACTTCTAAAGAGAATAAAATTTAATTCTCTGCTTAAATGTTTCTTTTATGTACATAAAATTTATCATGTGTAACAGAACGACACATCTCTATTGTTTAACTCTTATCATATAAATTATATGCTTTTATTTTTTTTTTGTTTTGTGAACAACATACAATACCCTAATGTTATTTTGGTGTCATTTACTCTTTAAAATGGTTTTCTAATTGAAAAAAACAAAAAAAAAAACGTTTTTAATTAATTTCCAAGTCATTAAACCAAACTTTTTCGATAATAAAATAAAACACTTTTTTGTTATCATTTGTGCGGAAGTAAGAAGCATAAATAAATAACAATAACTTTTGTAAAGTGTTAATAGAATAGAAAAGAAAACAGAAAACTCTTTATCATAATAATCATAACTTTGTAAAGAAACAACAATTAGCAAGTAATAAAATAAGTGACCTTTTACAACCAAAAATTTACAACAGAAAAAGCAATAAAATAATTTTATGGATGGGTACGGGTACGGGTACATTATAGTTAAGCATAACAAAATAACGAAGGAAATAATAACAATATTGTTTCTGTTATCACTTAATCAGTATTCATTGGGGTAAAATAATTACTAAAGTTTAAAAAACAAACAAAAAAAAAAACAATTATTTATAATCTGTCTCAGGCAAACATAATTAAATCAATTAAAAGATTAAAACATTATGATTATAATTATTATAGAACTTTTGGAAAAGAAACTTTTTCCTTCTTCGTCTTTTAAATTATATTCAAGTTTCCTTAATTTTCCGAATTAAACGACCAAACATTTTAAACTTTAATTACTCTTTATTATCTTTCTACTAATTTCTCTCTGCAAGAGATAATTAAACATAAAAAAAGTGTCATGTCGTGATATATGCTTTTAAAAAACAACAAAAAAAAAGTTTACTGATTGCTGCTGCTGCTGCTGCTGTTGCTTTTACTAATGAAAAACCTCACGTAGATTAACCAAAGCGCTGATTGATGTTTAAATTTATTATTTTTACTTTAAATTAGTGATGTTTAGAAGTTTTTTTTTTGTTTTTTATAATGCTACCCACGTAGTTATTGCTACCAAAATAATATTTTTGTTTACATATCTATAAAATTAATATTAATAACAAAATTTACATGTTGCCCCGCTGTATTCAAATTAAACAAAAATTAACTAAAAATAACAGAAAAAATTCTTACACGTTTTGAATAATAATTATCAAAAAAAAAAAAAAAAAAAAAAACGAAAAAAAAACACCACGCAATGGTTTATCTAATTAGCAGTTCTTCATTACATTTTTTTTTTATTTCACGTAACATTTTGAACTTGTCAAATACTCAAATTATTTTTTCAATATCAAAGGTAAATCGTGTCTCACACTGTGGTCGTTTTTTTCTTTTTTAAACCGTTCAATTTGTTTATTTTTCACAACTTTTCAATAATAATTTTAAAGAATTTTGTGAAATTATTGTCAAAACTGAATAAATTAAAAAATGAAAAGAAAATGCTGACATAATTAGAAAAAAAGTTTCGAAATATTGATTTTATTAATAAATTAAGAATAAAATCTGTAAATGCCGTAACAACAATTTTTATTTCGTGGGATTTAATTTCTGAAAATTGCTTATGGGGAATAATTTTTCTGTCTAGACACTTGTTAGCTATTTTTCCTTGCACAGTTACCAGTTAAATATGCTCCATTATGATATTTTTTCTCATATAAAATGCATTTATTTGACCTATCACTAAACTGTGGTTGTTGTCTAGACCTTATTATGAACTAACCACTGTTTTTAGTTCTTTTTTTGTATTTATTTCGTTTAGATAAAAGTGCCGCGCTGCGAAGCTAACAACACTAAAGGAAACAATATGTTTGGAATAAAATTAAATAAACAATAAGCCACCATAACAAATCAATCAAAAACAATAAAAAATTTTAATATTTATTCCAAACACCTTTTGATATTATTTCCTTTTATTTTAATATTTCTTCTTAACGAATATTAAATATGATTAAAATAGCATAGAAACGAGAAATTTCCAAGTAATAATAGATACTAAAGGCGATTGTTTAATAACCACTTAGTAATTCATGTCTTGCATAATATATAATATTTATTCATTATTTTATACGTTTAAACTAATATCTAACGTCTTTTAACGAATCTTTTTTCATTGCAAATAAATTCATAAATAAGAAATACAAAAATGCCAATTCCAATCCAAAATATTTAATATAAACGGAACAAAGAAAAGATAAAAAAAAACCCGAATTCTATGAGATGAAACAAACAAACCGAATAAGATATCTCTCAGAAATACACAAAAAATAAAAATCTTGGTTAGTAGTTAAAGACTTTTAATAAAAAAAAATAAATAAATAAAAATAAAGGATTCAGGTTGTTATAAAAGGGCAAAATGAAGAGAGAGAGAAAAAAAGAAGCGACAGGTAATACAGGTTGATATTCACACATTTTATATATAACGTTAGCGTATTATATAGGCTGCAACTACATACAATTTATTGTTAGAATACACGATGCGTATGTTTTTATCTTAAATCATTTGTTAATAAAATATTATGTTTGTATTAAATAAAAAATTAAAAAACAAAATGCTGAGAGATTTTATTCAATTAATTATGGGGCTTATGATTGTGAATAAATAGATTCAAAATTTTATAATTATTCTATTAAAAATCAAATTTGTTTCGTTCTTAAAATCAAAATAAATAAAAACCAAAAAACAATTTTCTATTTCCTCCATCACAAATCGAATAAAAAAAAATAAAAAAATTAAGGACACTTTCAGTCTGTTTCTCCATATATTTAATTATCCTGTCATGATTCTTATTTCCAAAAAAAAATAAAAAAAACACTAACACATGTGTTTAAAAGGAAAGAAAAACTAAAGAAACTAAAAATCAAATCATTCCCATGACAAAAATAAAAATAATAAGAAAAAGTGACTAAATCGAGACTTAAAAAGTATTAATCTCAATCAAAAAGAATAGAAACAAAAAACGTGTTATTACTGGGATTGTGGTAAGATATAATAATAATAAAAAAACAAACAAACAAACACACAAGAAAAACAAAACGTTATTAAAGTTATCAAGAAAAATTTCGAAAAAATAAAAGAAAAACCTCAAAAACACACGAAAACATAATAAAAAGAAAAAAAAAAATTCGGCTTGTTACATAAATTATAGAGTCTCGTACACACCAGGACGGTGTTTCACAAAAAGATTATTCTATATACATATTATAATATGATATTTATTCGTTTTAACGTTTTTTTTTTTTTTTTTATTTTCATTTAGCAGCCTTAAAGCATTTTCTGTGAGTGTGTGTACAAAAGACAAATGAAGAGAAATCAGGAAAGGCGCACAACATTTATTCACTTTTTTTATCCATTCTTTCTTTATCATCATTAAACAATGCTTTGTTTTTTTTTTCTTCTTTTGCCCGCTTGAACGCATATAATTTTCTTACATAAAATTTATACAAAGCTTTGACATGATTAACAATGAATTTTGAGAGAGATTTTTTTGTTGTTTGGATTTAATCATTTTCATAATCATAAAAGACCATAACGCCCACATATGTATTTACATCAAATAGATTTCTGGTTCTTCAGATTTAATTCTTAATACGACAAAAACGATGAAATGACATTATTTACACAGTTGTTGGTCTTATAAAAAAGAGCATAAACAATATTTTTATTAATTAAAAAAACATTTCATGAGAAAATTTAATTATAATTTTCTTCGATATTGATCTTTACTTGTAGATTTTTCTTCTTTTAATTTATAAAAAGAATGAAAATTCACATGAATTTCGTTTGATTAAATTTATTTCAACAATAAGCGCCATGCAGTGGTTTTTTTTTTATTTTTTCCGTTTCTTTCTTTATTGTTTCTCGTTTATTATCAGCTATAACCGTGTACCATGTAATTTGGTTATACATTGCCGAAATAAGCATTAAACGGTTTTGTTAAAGTAACTTTCGCCTTTTATGTGGTGAATGATTTTTTTTATTATTTCGTTTTTATTATAAAGGAATGTAAATCAGGAAGAGAAATAAAAATGATTTTAATTTATGTATTACAGAGTTTTTTTTTTTGTATGTATAATGTTTAAAAAATAACCAGGAAGACAACAAATAATTTATTAAAACAAAAATATCCCGCAATCACAATTATTCTATTAATTATGTAGATCGTTCAATGACTTCTCTGTGTCCCAGTTTTTGTATCAACTGTAGCAATTAATTTATTTTTATTTAACTCTATCTAATATTGGCAGCGTTTCAACAATTATTTTCTATTTTATTTGAGTTATGCAAGTTATTTAGCCTTAATTTTCTTCCATTTATAAAAATCTGCTTCTATCTTGTTGTAATTGACATAATTTTTATTATTTGTGTATTGTCCCAATCAAAATGTGTTGGTTTCGCTATATTTTCGTTAGTTACTTGTAGATTTTCGTCCTCTAAAATAAAAGTTTGTATTAAAAAAAATGTTTTTTCTCTAACAATTAAGCAACAAATTACCAATCAGTTGTAAAAATTTAACAAATGTCTCTTCATTTCTGATTGTTGACGAGAGAATTAATTTCGAATTTCTATTTAATTTAAAAATATATTTAATTGTGTTTAGAAAGGGTTTGAATATCGTGTCATCGTAAATAACATCAGATGCAATTATTACATCGGGAATAATTATTGTTTCTATATGTGTTGTATCAATTAGATTCCAATCCAAGAACAAAACCTCTGTAATTAAAAAAAATTAACAATAAGTTATGGTTGGTTTATGGTAAAATTAAAGGAACTACCTAGACTAGGTTTCATGGTGCCCAAGTTCTTCTGTAAATCTTCATTGAAATTTATTTCTAAATTTTCGTTTAATAATTTTAAAACTGCTGGATGACAATCACTAAAAATAAACTGTTCTGGGTGACACATTTTACTAATTACAATTCCTGTTAGACCTGTCCCTGATCCAAGCTCTAAAACTTTTTGATTTTTGAAAACATTCTTGTTGTGCTCATTCAACGCCCAATCAGCTAGTGCGATTCCTGCCTGCCAACAATAAAGTCCAGTTGTACCTTCCGCTATTAAACTTGATGATTCTTTCAATGTTATTATATTTTTAAGATTTTTATCCAGAATATAGTGTTTGTAAGCAAAGGTCACGTTACTAGTTTGTTGCTTCTGTTCACAAAATGCTTCAAAAAATTTATCATGGATTTCAAGTTGTTGTTTCTCTAAACAATTAATTATATACTTTAAAAAACATGATTGGTATGATGATTTTAAAGGATATTTGATTATTAATGGATGTAATATTGTTGAATCGGCTAATATACTTTGATTATCCCATGATATATTATTTAAAACATCCTTTAACAAAATTTGTGGTTAGGTTATTCCAAGTTCTTTGTTTGGCTCCATAATATGCATTCATTTATTACCTTCCAATGTATTTTCTCAATTGTTTTTCTAGCGAAAAAATCTTTTTGTAAATTAAACAACACATTTTCAAACATTTTAATTAGAATAAATTATAAAATATAAATACTTTATTGTAACAAACAATGTAAAAGAAAAAGGCCCTACTGTTTACGTATGTAATATTGGTTTACGGATTGATGCTTACGGTCTTTAAGATTGCACGTGAATCTGACAGCATTACACTGTTAAAAGGATGTAATACATTAATTTAGGAAATTTTAATTTTAATTCATTTTAAAACAATAAAAATATAAAAAAAATATTAATAATTATGCAATAAATTATTAAACAATATAAAAAATAATTAAAATAAATATAAAATATACTTAATTTTTTTAAAAATAATATCATAGATGGCGGTTATGTATAATCGTTTTTTTTTTAATGTGTACCTGCTATTATTTTTCATCTTTCTTAAAATTATTAATTAAAAAAAAAAAAAACACGAAAATATTTAATTAAAAACAAACTACATGTGATATATTATTAAAAAGAGAGTTTTTATTAATAATTTTCTTTTATTTGATTAAATAAAATTAAACGAAACTGTTAAGAAGACAAATAAAAGTTTTCATGCATTCATATTTTGGTTAAACACCGAAATTAATTAATATTCAGGTGTTTACATACGGAAACGCTTCCATTAGAACATCTCAAAAATGATTAACAAACAATGTGTGCAATGTTGACACTGGTTTTATAGTTTTCTATTTTCTATGTTCTCTGGCGTATGATAAATACAATCGGCTGGGCGACACTAAGTTGGCAAAAAAAAATAAAAAAAATAAATAAAAAATGTGGAAAAAGAAAAAGCTCCTTAATTAGGCAAAGTTAAATTATTTTGTCATGTAATTTTGTTAAATTAAATCAATATTATTTATATATTTTAATGAAATTTTGTATAAACATAACACGTAGATTGTTTAGACAAGAAAATTCGAGAGGAAAAGTGTTTTTATTTTTTGAGGGAAAAAGTTTTTTCTTCTGTATGCGAAGCTTTTGTTTTAGTTACGTTTTGGCTTCAAAACTTAACTGCTAATCACTATTTCTCTTATCTTGTTTATCTTTTAACAATAATCCCTGTTATTCTTGTTTTCTTTATTGTTTTTCTTTACCCATTTTTATTCTGTTTATATTTATTTATTTATTTATCAATTTCTATTTGTTTTCACAGTGATGATTGCGTCAAGGAACGAACGTGGCATTTCCCTGCCGTTTTTGTCGTTCAACAATTTTTTTTTATGCTTCGTCACCTTTATAAAATACTTTTCGTTCACACAGTGTGTAACACACACACACAATATCATAAAAAGTGATCAAGAGTTGAGTTTTTTCTTTTTCCTACTTTTTTTTTTATTTTAATTGATTTTTCCGTTGCCTTTCGTGCACACATTCCAACCTCTCTTAACACCTATTTACGTTAATTAACCAATTATCACGTACGATTATCAAGTTTCTTTTTTTTTTTTTTGCTTCCCTTATGATAAAATCTCTTGTTGAAAATTCTTCTACGGAAAACACTTTTATCTAATTGAAATAAATTAAAGAATTATAATTTTTAATCCTTTTTATTTTTGTTATAAAAGTAACACTTGATAAGCTTACTTATTGTTTAGAAATAGAAAAGATAAATATTTATTTGTTTAAAAGGTTACCAGGATTTATTCAAGTTTATTCCTGGGTAGAATATTATCTCTATCTAATTGTAATTCTTTTAAGAATTCTAAGAATCCATGGTAATCATCAGAATTCTTTTTAATTTTTAATGTAGAAATTTTATTGTAGACTTTGTACAAATTTCGATGATACAAAATAAATGGCTTACACAGCTGATTTATGATTAATTAGAAATTTTATCATGTAATTAAAGATATTATTATGTAAACCAAAGCAATAATCAATAAAAATAAATATTTTTGTAATAAAAATCGATTTAAAATGGGAATTTAAATAGTTAGCACCAAACTTCTCAATCATAAATTATTTGGTTAAATATTTCGGTTTTTTTTTCCGGTAATTCATTAACACAACGCAATTATCATTAACGATAAATATGAATATTTTTAACAAATAACATTAAAAAAAACCCAAAAAACGATTTAAAACATGGGAAAGGGATGGAAATTATTTTTTTTTCTATTCTTTTTTTCGATTTTAGCCTTATTTGACGAATTTTATTTATTTTCTATAATAAAAATTGTTTTTTATGCTTAAATAAATATTTTTCTGGTGGTAATAAAAATAGAAATAGTCAAATAAACAAACAAACACATAGTTAATGATAAATAATTTATATTTTACCAATCTCGTTGCAGAAAAAAAAATTTTTTTTTTGGTGTTTTTATCGTGTTTTTAATTTTTTGACTATTCGGTTTTACCAATTAATTGTTATTAATATTTATTTAATTTTAATATTTATTCAGTCCACCCACATACTCTCTATAAATCTCTCTTTCTCTAAACATAAATATAAACATAAACACCGATGACTTATGGCTAACCTGCATAGTTTATTGATTTATGTGAATTAAAATAAAAACAAATTTATATTTATATTAATAGCCCGGTAATAAGTAAATTTATTTGTATTTAATAAATAATTTATATTTTGTCAATAATTCATCTTTTAATTTTAATTATTTATTTTGTTTTAATAAATGTAATTAAATTTTCTTGTTTTTTTATTATAGATTAGAAAGAAAAAACTTTTTTGTTTTTAAATAAAATAAAATAAATTTTAGGTAGTGGATAGATAACGCTGCAACGTAATGTAGTTTCGATTTTAATATAAATGAATAAGAATTAAGTTTGGTAAGTTATCGTGCTTTTATTATTATAAAACTTATAAGACAGTTGTTTAAAAAAAGATACTTAAAATTAAGTAAATTAACTAAAAGTTCTCTATTCTACTTTAAAAAAAAAAAAAATTAAAAAGTAAAAGCTTTTGCAATAGGAAATTAAATTCACCTGATTATCTCACATTTCACCACAAAACGCAAATAAATAAAATTAAATCATAAAGTTTTTAATACTTAAAAATAATAAAAAAGTTATTTTCGTTATCAGAAATTAATTATAGAACATCTTGAAATTATTTTTTTATTGTAAACTATCGTTATTATTTAATATTTTGGCAATATTTCCAAACAATGTTCGATATTCGCGAAATATACTGATAAATGCTGGGAATAATTGTAATAAAAAAATGAAACAAAGTGAATATTTTTGAAACTAGTTGAAAATTTAATTATTTTATAATATTAATATTAATAATAATAGTAATAATAACAATAATAAACCAGGAAACATGTAACTTTGCAACCTCGACTAATTTGAAAACTTTCATGTAAAATTTTCTACAAAAATAATAACAATTATTGCTTTTATAATGGAAAAGATTTTCTATTTTCTATTTTTTTAATTGTAAATCTTATTATGCAAATAATAAATTTTGTCTGCAGTATTTAATTTTAATGACAGTGTCATTGGGGTATAATTAAAATTAATCACTTCCGCGTATATGTGTTATACATTGTATGGATTAAGCTTTCAACGAAATAAAACGAATAAAAATAAAATAAATTTCTTCTGTTTATTTCAAATAAACAAAAAAAAAAACACAAACTAAATTAATTAACAAAATTTTCTTATTTAAGTTTCTGGTAATAAGTTTTCAATAAAGTAAAATAAATTTGTTACCTTTTGTATGATGGAAAAACGTGTAAAGCTCCTTCACATTAACACCAGCAACACCATCGTGTTCAATAAATTAATTTCTTATTAATAATAAATTGCAATCACGTAGTTACAGTTTTTTTTATAAAAAAAAAAAATAAAATTCTCTCAAAGCTTTATTTTACCTTCGTTTCCTATAGGTGAAATGATTTTTTTTATTATTATTTTTTTTTAAACAGCGACAGGTCAATACAGAGAATTTACATAAATTAGTTTTATTATTTATAGAAAATTATGATTGCCATCAATTTTTTTATATTCCATTTTTATCCTTAAATAATATTTAATAGGATTTAAAGCTTTAAAGATGTTTCAGTTAGTAACAAAGAAACAATAAAAGAAATATTCAATTTTTAACCTGTTTAACCTGAAGAAATAGAAAAGGAAAAAATTAAAAATTAATAAAAATGTAAAACAAAGTAACAATAATTTTGACTTAAAAGATGAAAAAAAAAGCGAAAGCTTTACGATACTAAACAACTTACCTGGCGTCTCCACTGTAAAGCAATTTATAATTTCATTTTCTTTAATGTATCTAATTGAATTAAATTTCTTATTTAAGACAACAGAAAAACAATTTATAATACGTTTATATTTTGTATTTAAAATCTAGTGTTAGATAATGCTTGTTTTTTTTTTTTTTTTAAATAATATAATATAAAAGGAAAACCAGGCACTAAAAGCTTTCTTACATTTTAACAAACATTCATTTCTGTTATTAGTTTGTTTTTCTTTTTATTTTTTTTTTCGTTTATTCTTTGCTTAAGAGAAACTTGAAGTAAAATTGAAACAAATATCAAGTTTAACTTTAACAACAATTTCGTTTTGTGCTTTTCTTTTTATTTTATTTTATTTATTTATTTTTTTTTTTGGTTGGAATCGTAGCACCAACAATAACGTAAACAAAATTAATAAAAAAAGAAGAAAGAAGAGAATTCGTAAAATGTTTTTTGTGAATTTTTTTTTTTTTTTATGATTTGAAAATTTATGCACGAAATATTTTTTAAACCATGTGTTAATGACATTTTTTTTTTGTTCGCTTTTTTATACCCTTATTTTTGTATGTTTACGTGTTAATATTAAAGTAATGAAATATTAGCTATAGTAGCAAAATGTATTTGCTATACAAAAATAAAAAACAAACCAAATTGTAAAACGTTCAGCCCAATGTTTTTTCTTTTCCTTTTTCCTTTTTTTTTTTTCGTTACTTTATTGATATTTTTATGCAATTTTATTGCATTTTTTGTAATAATTTGTTGTTTGTTTATACGATCTGCAACGAAATTGTTGTTTATAGTGGTAATAATACAGTAAAACCTTCAATAAATGAACAATAAAGTGTGGTAAAGTTTTTTTTATTTATTAAGCTTTAAAAACTTTTACTGTAGAAACTTTGATAGTAATAAACTTTTGCATTTATTTTTAATAAATAAATAAATAAATAAAAAAAAAAAAATTTCTTTATTAAAAACTTTTAAAATAACAACAGAAACGGATCCAATTGGTTTGTCTTGAATCGGTGGTTTATTGTTTTCAGTTTTCTTATTTCTTTTTAAGTGGGTTAAAAATTAATTATTTGTCACTTTGTGAATGTCAAGGATTTTGATCAATTAGTTAATGAAAACAATCTTTTTTTTTTTATTATTTAATTTACTTTGATTAGTTTATTTTCTACAGCATTGTTTGTGTGTGTACATGCTATTTTTTATTGTCAGTTTACTACAGTACTTATATAGCAGATATATAAAAAAATGGATAAATGTAACAGATGTTTGTCCTAAATTAAAAAAAAAAAATAAGTTTTACAGTGAGGAAAAAAAAAAGCAAAAACATAAAAGCATGAGACTTGTGTGTTGTTATTTAACAGATTATTTAAAAATAAACATTAAATAAAGTGTCAATACAGTATTGCGTTCGAATTATTACAAAAAAATAAAAAAGCAGAAAAACAGAAGTGAAATTACTGCTTGAAAAATGCTTTTGTATTTAATTAATAAAAAAATTATTTATAAACGGAACGGAAAATATAAATATTAATTAAACTTTCTTTTATACATTATTTTCTTTATATATTATATAAATTAATTTATTTTCCATTTATTTGTATAAATTTTAACTAATATTATTATAAGAAAACTAAAAATACTTTGCTAAGAAAACAAAATTCAATATCTCATAAGGTTAGTGTACTGTAAAATATTGAAGATTTACTTACGGTGGAATATTCTAGATGAATACAAAAAAAAAAAAAAATATTATAAAGTCATTTAAAAATGAAGAAAAAAAAAAAAGAAAATAATAAAATGGTTTTATATTATAAATTTTAATATTTAAAAATACAAAAAAAAAAAAAAAAAACGTACGTAATGTCTGTAGAAACGATTGAACTTAACTATATAGTAAAAGCAGAATAAATATGATAACCACGCACGTGTGAATTAAGTTTAGCTTTTCTTATCTTTCGTGTTATTGTTATTCTTATTATTATTATTATTTTCGTTTTATATAAATATTTATATTAAATAAAACGACTGAATAGCGAAGAAGAAAAAAAATGTAAAAAAATAACACTGGGAATTTTATTATTTTTTTAATACATTTTGTAGGTGTTGAGCTTTGTATAATTTTCTCAATATAAAAAAATAAAAAAAAAACTAATGCTTGGTTTACCAATTTTTTGTATGATTTTTAAGTTCTATTATTATTTTTATGCATCAATAAATAATTTATATAAAAGAAAAACCAAAAAAAAATTTGTTATTTAAATCTTGTGAATAGTTTTTTTTAAATTTTTTTTTGGCCATACAACGTTTTGTAAATTCTACACATTTTCCAACTTAGTTTTTTTTATTTTTTTATTTTCTTATTCGTTTCTACTTTTATGTAGTAAAAATAAAATTAAATATAGAAAAACAACAAAGTAATTCGCATTACAAGGTTTTAATAAAAAAAAAATTTAAATAAATGTGTTATTTACTTGATGCTAAATGTTTTTCTCCATCACAACAATTTTTTTTTATTTTTTTTTATTATTCCATTCTAATCCCTTCGCGAAGCTAAAATAAAAATAAATATTTTTTTTTTTTGAAAAGAGTTTGCATATTTTTATTTGACCTGAAAAAAAGGAAAATAAATAAAACGTATTTTTAAAATCACTATTAAATTGTTCATTCGCGACTTAACAAAATAAAAGCTCATCAAATTGATATGCTACGTAATGGAAAAAATAAACAGCGCAGCGTATTTATTTACGAAAAGTTTTTTTTTATATGACAAACATCAGCTTTAAAGCTTTTAATAATTTAAAAAAAAAACATTGCGAGTGGACAAGAATAGCTAATAAGAATCACATAGGGAGTTATCTAGTCAGTAAAAAAAAAAAAAATGCAATAAAAAAAAATTTTTGAATAATTTTGTAATAAATGTCGCTGGTTGTGTGTTTTCATTTTAATTTTTTTTTTATATCCACTCATATATTATAGGTCAATCCGATAAAAGGTAACAAAATACATTGTTTTTCACTTTACTCTACTTTTTTGTATTAATTCTATTCATTCCATTAGGCGCTGATAATTTATGTTGTATGCTTTTCCTTCCGGTTAAAGTTTTACAAAAAAAAAAATATGAATTTTTTTTTTCCTGACTTTTCAAATGGTTGAAAAACTTTTTTTTTTTTTGAAAATTAATAAATTAAAAACGAAATCCAAAGCATCGGAAATAAAGATTACAAACAATTTTTTTTTATTATTATTATTATTATTTAATTTATAATAATGCAATTTGAATTTTGTGTTAGCAAATTTTTTGGAATCATTTTTTATTATTTCAATTTCAATTATTCATATATTATAACCAAACAAATGTTTTTAATTTGTTTTATTATTAATTTTTATTATATTTTAATATTAACACAAACAAAAATTAAAACCAATTTAAAATTGTTTAATAAAAACAATTTTTTTTTTGTGTTATATACAAGCATTTTACATACTCGTATGATAGTAGAATATTTTCGTAGCTTTTTTGTTGCTGCTATAATAATAGTTATAATAATAATAATATTAATAATAATAATAATAAAAAAAACTTTTACTATTATAAAATATTTTTTAATCTTTAAATTTGAAAAGTTTTTTAACAGTTTATTTTTTTTTCGTGTTTTTAGTTTGCCATCATCATTTCATATAAGAATTGAAGTAAATCTATTGTAATGCAATTTTTTAAAATAAAATAAAAATTACCAGTAGTAGAGAATGAAACTTTGTCGTTATTCGATGAAGAGAAATTGTCTAAAGTAAAACATTTGGCCTAGAAAAAAAAAAAATAATAATAAAAATAAAAATTCTTTTTGTTTTATGTAAAATCGAAAAAAAAATCGATAACCGACATTTACAATAATAGTTTTATTGAAGTGTCAATTTCCTTTATTTGTTCTCCTTTTACTTCGATACTTTTTGCCACTATTCAGTAAAGTTTTATGTTATTTCGTTTCGTATCGTTACGTTTGTGATGAGAAAAAAAAAATTAAATAATAATAATCAAAAAGGAAAAATTCATCACTTTAAAGTAAGTTTAAAGTAAGTGTGCTGCACTTATTACTCGTTAAATAATTTTATTTCACTTTTTTTTATTAACTTAAAGCTCAAATGAAAATAGTAATAAATATAGAAGAACATATATGACTTACAAAATGTATTATAGTTTAAATGCTTTTATTTTTTTTATATTTTTTACTTCGTTTTGGTGTATTAACGTAATAGAATTTCTACAAAATTGAAGAAAAATTTTTTTTTTTTATTTTTATTTCTATATAGTTTTGTATTAAGTTCTTCTTTGTTTCTATCATTTTAATATGTTTAAAAATTATATATATATATATATAAATTTATAAGAAGTTTATTACTTTTTATTTGAGATGTATGTAGTTTCAGAAACATTCATAATTTACATTAGCAAAATTTCAAAATAATATCATTAAAATAAATAAAATATTATTATTATGAATTTATATGTTTATGTTTCCTATATGCATTTATTACGAGTCTGCTACAGTCTTGGTTTAGTTTAAATAATTGCTTTTTTTTTTTCATTTATTTTGTTATAAATAATTATTAACATAATTATGACAGATATAATGATAATTTAAATTAAATAGATTTAAAATAAAATAGATAAACTTTAACTATATAAATTATTATGCAATAAGAAATAAGTTTTTTCATAAATTTAAATAAACAAAATAAATCATTTTAATTAAATATATATTTATATATAGATATTATTGATATACTAACTATAACTAATAATGACTATTTATTAATAGATAATTAAAAAAAAAATTGCAATAGGATACTTTCTATAAAAAAAAAAAAACTTCATAATTTATAGTACATATATCAGATGACTAAAAGCGTAGTAAGGTTAATTAGTTTATCTATGAAATATCACACAAAATAATTTGATTATAATTTAATCAATCATTTTCATAGGCTTTTATTAATCAATAAAGATATCAATTCTTTATTATAACAATAATTCATCAAATATTTTGAAATTAGAGAGATTGAGAGCGAGAGAATTTATTTTAGTCAAAATATTGTTAATTGTGGGTGGGTGTCTATGCGTTTATATTTGACACGATAAAAGCACAGTATATTATTTTTTATTTTTATTTTTATATAGTTAATAAAAGGGTCAAACATACACATAAAATAAGGGATAATAAATATATGCACATTGTAGTTATTTAATAGATAATGTTTCTATTCATTAGCCTTGTTATTATTATTATTATTATATCATTGATTAAAATTTTGTAATTGATAATAGTTATAAGATGATGTTATGCGGTTATTACAATATGTACATTGTTATAAACATTAATATTATACAATCTTTTATTAAACTATAAATACACCCTAAATTATTATTATTTTTAACCAAGCTTTTTATTGTTTAGTATCATTATTATTATTATAATAATTGTTATTATTATTATTGATAAAACACTGTTAATTATAGTGATTATAAAACCATTTTTATTATTATCATTACTATTTTATAATTGTCATAATAAATATTTATTTAGAAAACACAAAAAAGTAGAAGAAAAATACCGAATTTATACAAAGCAAATAAATATAATTAAATTTTAAAATTATTGTTGATTAAATAGAAAAGTTTATAATAATAATTATAAATTTATAAACAATTAACACCTGTAATTGTTGCAATTTATATTTTACGTAATATATAAATATATATTTTTTTAATTTTTATTTTCACTTGAATCTTTTCAATAATGTTTTAATTAAGTATTCAATAATAATAATAATAATAATAATAATGTTTCTTTTGGTGTGTATATATTGAATATAAAGGAAAATATAACAGACACTTGCAACGTGAGGATAAGCACGTTAAATAGTACATTGATTTAGCTCACGTTACACATTATATCATTATTGCTTTACCTTGGGGGTGTGGTAAAACAAATATTGTTTCTTATGTTTTTTACCCATTTTAGAATATCATTTGATATTTATATATTTTATTGTATTGTGACGACAACGCTTTTTATGCAGATTCATGTTAATGTGCTTTGTTCTATTTATAAAACATATAGCAGTTGAATTATTATGTAGCTATAAAGCTGACTTATACAGGTACTTTCCGAGTTGAAGAGGATATACGTTTTTAGACATTGGTCATTAATCGGCGTTATATAATAATAAATTACTTTATAAAATTTTAAAGCACAAAACCTTTAGATTATCAGAAGAATCAAATAAAAAAAAAAGTAACAGCTGCGAAACTCTGTCAATCGAGTACACCCACGAGAAATTTATTTTATACAATCATGCTGCGATTATGAGTGTAGTTTAAATTTCATCTTTTGTGCAAAAAAAAAACCACTTTGTAATATGAGGATTAACAAATTATTTAGTTAAAAATAACTTTTTAATGAAAAACGTGGGTTATGTTTATTGGAATTTAATCTTTATTCATTAGAGATAAATAGAAATGATAAAGAATGTTGTTGGAGAATTTGCACTTAACGATGCAATACATAGAAATTTTTATGACTTTAATTTGATATTTACTAAATGATTTTCTGGTTTATTTTCTAATTGTACAAACGGTTGAACTTATCAATATTCTACGTAAATTAATACCCATAAATATATATATATACACCTAATAGTAATATTTAAGTAAATTATGTTAACTGTATGCCGAAGCAATATTAAATAATTGCTAAAGTATAGCTAGTGATAGTAGCTATATAAAAAGAAATAAATTGTTATTGATAATATCGCTATAAAGGCAACTTTTAATTAATATTAGATTATTTTTATTTTCTTTATTACACCAGAATAAGTGAGCATTTTTTTCCCATTCTTTGGAAACCAATGAAGTTTTGGTACAAAAATAAATTTCGCATGCTTCTTCCCACTTCATTTATTCGCTTGTGCCTGAATTTGATTATTTATTATTCATCCGTTACAAAAATATTAAAATATCTAGTATCTTCTATCATGTCAATGAATTTTGATGAGCTTTTATAAAAGTTGAATTAATTTCTTTTACCCAATTGTACAAAATGGTTAAACATGAAAAACATTGACTAGTTTATTGTCCTATATGTTTACTTTAAATAATATTAGAGCTTTCACAATAAAGGATAAACATTTTATTTAGATAAAAAAAAAAAATTGTTGGAATTCAATTGTACTGCACTTAAAAAGGTTTCATAGCGATAATTTGTTTTATCATAAAATAATTCATAAAAAAAAAAACAAGCAGAAAGAAAAGTTTTTAATTTCTCACAAATAAAATTCAATGAAATAACTGACAACAAGTAACAAAAAGCTATAAAACTATTTAATGAATATACTTGTCTGATGTAAGTGCTGTAACTATACGATGATATGTCCTTAAAATTTCTGCTATTCTCTATTTTTTTTTATTTTTCTATGTTGATAAAACTATATTTTTTTGGGCAAACTGCCAAGCTGTTTTATATTGTACCATTATCATATATAGCGAGTATTTTACTATCATATTTTCATTTTTTCTTCACATATTATTTTATTTATTTAAATTTCTATTTAGATAATAAAATAACGAAAAATTATTTAAGTTATATAAACAGTCAATTCACGATTATTATAATAGCGAAAAAGAAAAAAAACATTTTTTTATTCTTATTATAGCTTTACTATTGTGATTTATAATATAAAATGACATTTAATTATAATTTTAATAAAATATAAATATAAATAATAATAATCTCTGTAATCACATCAAGTATAAAAAACCATTTTTTTGTGGTTTTTAATGCAGTTTTAAACAAATTAAAAGTATTTATAAAAAAAAGTATAACGTAGAGATAATGATTAAACTAATTAATCTAAAGATTTTGTCTATTAAATACATTTTATGTGTTGAATTTAAATGACCAACTAATTTTTTTTTCTTCTGAAATTCAACTAAAAGTTATAAAAAAAACTTTATTAAAGCTCTTTTTCAACTTTTAAGTTAATTAAATTCCTCTTTTCTCTTATTCTTAATACAATTTTTTTTTTGTTTTTTAATTTTAATTTTTATTTTTTAAGTAATTATTTAAATGTTTTTCTGTTTTTAACTAAGCTTGCTTTCAACGAAAAGTCTCTTCATTATATAATATATTTTATTTTTTCTTTTTTAATTAATACTGTCTGTTTTAGATGCATGACTGTTAAGACTTTAGCTTGTTAAATATGTTCAATCTAAGCAATTTATAACTATTTATTTCTGTTTGTTAATTTGTTTTAATCAAAGTATTGACGTTTTTCTACTTGTTTTATCTTCCTTTTTTTTCATTCTATAATTTATTTAATTTTAACATCTGTTATTGAGTTTCACCCGTGTTACTTAAACCGACATAACTTGAATTCATCGTAACGGTTCAATAAAGCTCTTTTTTTTTTAATTTTAACCAAAGAAAAATAAAAAGAATAATTAATAATAAAATGACGTTGGAAAAGCAAATAATAATAATAATAATAAAAATTATATTAATAGGAAAGAGAAATTTCTTTAAAACCATTTTACCAGGTTTAATGTTTGTCTTGCTCAGGAATTTAATAATAAAAAAAAAAAAGAAAAATTATTGTATATATAAATTAAATTTCTTATTAGGAAATTTTTCAACTTAATGCTTTTGTGTGTGTGTGTGTATGCGTCTATTTAGGGGTCGGTAAGCTTCTATATAAAATCCTAAATTAAATAAATAATATTTCGAAGATATTCTAAAGGGATAGAAAACAGGGCATATATTATAGATCACAAAAAAAAAAAAAACATAATGCTCTGTCGTTTGTTGCCAACAATTTCCTGTCCTACAGCTTAAAGACTACTGTGCACAGGTAAAAACAATAAATAAAAAAAAACGTAGCGATTATATATTTTGTTCTATGATTTAATGATAACAATTTAAAAAATATAAAAACGAAAAAACAACAAATTTTATATAACAAAGAAACATAAATATAGAAAATTGATTTTATTTATCTGAAGAAAAATATTTTTTTTTTATTCTTTTGACCAAAGAAGAAAACTAAAAAAAAAACTGAATAAAATCTTTCAATAAAGGACTCCCCGATGTGGTTGAATATTATCAACAAGAGTATAGAACGACAACAAGAAAATCACCCCTTTTAGATTATTCTATATTTATTTATTGTTTGATCTAAACCTTAAATTCCTTCTTTTTTTTTACTTTATTTCCTTCAAAAATATTTTTGCATTTGTATATTTTTAATAATAAAAAAAAAACTGGAAAATATTTAAAATAGAAACAAAAACTTTTTTTTTTTTTATTCTAATATTATTTCAACATATATGGATGCTACTATTCTCTTTTTCTTTATAGTTTTGAATGATGAATATGGTTATTGTTTATATGTATAAATATATATATATATTTTATATCTATTTAAATGCAACAGCTGGAAATAAAACAAATAAAAATTGATCACATGAGACTTTAAGGCTGTTCTTTTTCAATTCTCATCGTTTTTTATCTTCGTCATCATATACAAATGAAAGAATAACAGCAAAAATTCCCTTCGTTACGTTTTTTTTTTTTCAATTCTATTTTTTTTTTTTTATCATATTTTTGCTCCTCTTATTTTTTATTTTTATTTTTTGCAATTTTATTATTGGTGTCAAATAAATTTTCCTCATTTCAATTCAATATTATTATTATTATTATTAGTATTATTATTATTTCAATGATGATGCTGAAAATCATAACAAAAAATCGAACGAACGAACGATTGAATGAACAAGAAATAAAGAAGATTAGAAAATCCGTAACTAAAGATAACTAGGGAATTATTTGTTTAATAAATAAGAAATCATCTACAAATGATTGAACACTGTAATGTTCATTTAATGTTAATAGTTTTCTTGTTTATTTTATCATTATTTTCTATTTATGGTGGTGGTGGTTTGGTGCTGATATTGATGCTGATGCTTTTGTTTGTGGTCTAATTGGAAAATTATTAAGAATTTTATCCATAAAGATTCTTTTAAACAACATTTTTTCCCTCTTTTATACATATCATTTCAAAATATATGTAAATAAAATATTTTCTGATTACTTTAATGTAGTTTTGTGTGCATCATAGGAATTTGTTAATTTATACTTGGTTCATTCAACGCACTTCTTTCTAAAGAATGTTATCTTATGTTAAAACATTATTTTTAACTTTGAATAAGTAAATATGCAAAATTTAAAGTATATAAAAAAGTAGCAAATTCTTTTTCTGAATGCTTAGAAACGAAAGAAAATGGTTAAAAAAAAAACAACTTTGCTTTTTTTCCATTCAATGTCTATTCGCACTATCCATTGTTAAATGGAGACACATAAAAAATGCAATAATTCATGTCAAACGGAATTGAGCTGTCTTGTGATTTTTCTATATATATATATATATATATATTTATGCTTTATTTTTCCAGTTTTTCTATGCATAAAAGTTCTTTTAGTTTAACAATGTAATCTATTTTGTCGTTTTCTTTTTGCAACTTAATAGTCAAATGTCATAGAAAAGCATTCAGACTATTCATTTAAATATAGGATTTTCCTTAACATCGAAATAATAAAAATGAAGATTTTTTTTTTTTTTTTTTTTTTGAAACAAATTATTATTTTTTTATTATGTCGTTATTGTCTCTTGCTGAAAATTTTGTTATTTTTTTTGTTTTTTCATTTTCATATCCATATCATTGATTTGTCGTCTATGTTCTATAATAATTTATACTCTGCAATACAACCAAAATTAAATTCAACCAATTTACTTTAGTTTATAGTTATGCTGAATAAGAATTCTTTATTGTAAATTATTATGACAGGGTTTGATTATTATATTTTACATTTTGAAATAATAAAGATGGATTTATCAAATTAGAAATTAATTTTTAATAAATGTTGGTAGTATTTAGTTAAATTTATTTTTATTGTTAAATTAATTCCAGCAACAAAGACTGTATACCAAGGGTATCGATATGGCTATCGGTGCGGTCTATAGAGAATACAAATATTAATTCAATAGATATTCAAGGTAACAGGAATCATAACTACCTAACATTGAACACAACACACCCAGTAATCAATACATTTTTAATTTAATTGTGTAATTCTTTGTAAATATTTTTTTCTTTTTGTTAACTATTTCCTTAATTAAGTCATTAACTATTGATTTTTTCATTAAAATGAAACAATAGTAGAAAAAAAGAAATAATGGAAAATTACACATTTTAAAAGAAAAATTCACACAAGACAATTGAATTATTAAAAATGAATAAAGTAAAACGAACAGCAACTGTATAGAAAATAATAATTTAACACCTTAGGTATAAATTACAAAACAACATGCATTGTAATTTTACTAGAAATATAAATCAAAGTCACTACAAACTAGTAAGAATAATTATTGTAAATTTTCACTAGTTAAATGTTACATTTAAATACAGAAATTATGTTCAATTTAAGATTTCTATTTATGATTAATCAAAAAAAAAAAAAAAAGAAAACGTAGGTAATCGAAAATTGGACATGAATTTCAGGTATTTAGTATTCTTTGATTAAATTAGTTTAGTAACAGAAAATGCTTTTGATATTAATCTAACAAAGCATAATATGTTTAATTTTTAAAAAAATAAATTATTTATTGCAAGAAAAATTTAGGTCAAAAGAAAAAAAAGAAAAAAGAAAAGAGAAAAGCTTTAAAAGTTAAAGAAAAGCTTTTTTTCATTTCTTTTCTATTTTTTTTTTTAATTATAATTTTCGTGTCTTAAGTAATAAAGAATAATTAAAGCGTTAAACTTATTAAAGTAATAAAATTATTGTTTACTTGATATTTTTCATATTTTTTCAGTTTTCAGTGTGCTTTTCAAGTAGAAAAAAAAAGTAGACAAACATGGCTTGGTAATCACGTTGAAACTATTAAAAAAAGAAAATTAACAAATAAAAAGTAGAAAAAAAAGCAAAAAGAGAAGCTTTTTTTTTAATGGTTAACAACTATGAAGAAGTTTAAACTTTTTCCCATGTCTTTTTTTATCACTTGGAATTTGTTTTTAAATTTATAGATTGGTTGGAAGGTAGCTTTAATTTTTTTTTTGTTTATTTTTTTATTTATTGGAAGATTCTCTTGCTTTCCAAAGAAAAACATAAATTTTATTTAGTTGAAATTATTTATTTAGAAAATAATATTCAAACAAACAACCATATAAAAATGAACTTTTTAAAGGTTGCAAAAATCAAAGTTTATAGCGACTTTTTCTTCGTTTAAATGAAAATGAAATAAAATTTATTTTATTTATATATATTAAAAAAAATTTTTTTTTGCTCGTTATTTATTATATTCTATTTATTATATACCCAAAACAGAAATGTGTGTTTTGTACTTTTTGTTTGTTTGTAAAAAAAGATTTTCTTTTGCCCAATTTTCAATGTTTTTATGGTGTTAAACAGCAGACTGTTGATTTTTTATTGCATATTATTTCTGTTTTGATATTCTTTTAAGGGTTTTTTTTTTGTACAAACATCAAATATACCTTAATTAGCGGTTATGCTGAATTTTACATCAATAACATATTTTACTCATATCAAAATAATCAAAAATCACAGATTTTATTAAATTTACATCATTTCTGGCACGGCACGTAAACATATTTTTTTTTTAAGTAAATTATTTCTGACAAACGATGAAATTTATTTTGACACACAATACTTATAATAAGAAATAGAAAATATAAAGAATGAATTTGATTTGTATGAATAAAAATGTAAGAAACGTATTAAAATTGGTGAGATATCACCATTTTGTCACACAATTTCCGGTGTAGCTTTTTATATATTTATTTATTTTATTATATGTTTTCTTTTTTTTTATCACTCACTCTCTACATATCATCTTTATCCACTGTATTATGGTATTCATTTGCTACTCCCTATGCTAAGAGCATAAGGAAACAATATTTATTTTCACAATGATATATGAAAAAATATATAAATATAATATTTATAAATAAATTATCTTCTTCTGATCAAATTTCAGTTTATTTTTTGCATTGGAAAATAAATAAAAATCACGTTTTAATATTTTGTCAATAAAATGTAGCTACTATCTATCGTCTGGGTTGGTATAGAGATATATGAGATTAATTTTTAAAAAGAAACTAAAGAGAAAGCACTACCAAAAACACATACCAACTGTTATTCTGGTTTATGCTCACTTTTATTAAATTTTTAAAATCCAGTTCCTGTTACTTCAGTTAAAGTTCTAATCGAAATTTAAATAGTTAATCTCCTATTATTATTTTTAATTTTTTGCTTTTTTATCCAAATGGTTTTATCTCTGACTTTTATGTTTATTCGTTATGCTTTCTGTAGTTCTGCTGCTTCTTGGATTCAGTGTACCATTAATTAAGCGAAACACAACTGTTGCCTGCAGTTACAAGAAATAACAACATAAAAGTAGAAAAAAAAAGAGAAAAAACAAAAATTAAAACAGAGGAAAAATAATAATTATTATAATTAAAATAAAATAGCAAAAATATGCCAAATGGCTCAAATGCAAAAAAAAAATTGTTTTTTTATACAAAAACTTTTATATTTTTCATTGGAATAAAAATTAATGTTGTCGTAATCTCTTAAAATTGTTCCGAACAGAATATTAACTCTTTTCTGCATAATTATTTTTTCGTTTTTTTTTTTTTTGTCTAACTGGTTTGAAATCATTCATTTTACCATCCAATCATGTCTCTTTCTATCACCCAAATAAAACTGAAAAACAATAAGGAAATATTTCTCTTGTTTATTGCGTCAAAGGAAAGTGGACTTTCTTTATTATTTTTTGTTGTTTTTCTACTTTGTTCTACTTTGCATTTGCTTATAATACGGAAAACATGATAGAAAAAATAAATAAAATAAAATAAAACATTATTGTACCCAAAATAAGTAAAATTAATTTTTCTTTTTATTTTTTGTTTAAAAAACAAAAAAAAATTAAACTAGATAAGGGTTGATTTTTGTCCTTTTTATACAGCTTATTATTATTTTTTTTTATTATTATTTATTTGGTTGTTGGGTTTTTAAGCTATGTCATCTCTGACATCTCTGTTGCTTTTTTTTGTTGTTTTTTGTTTTTGCTAATTCACGTTTGTTTTTTGGGTCCTGTAAAGTAAAAAAGTAAAGTAAAAATTTTTTCCTTTTTTATTAATTGTGTTTTGTTATTAAATTAGCATATTTTAGAAAATACACTGGTCCCTTCTCGTTAGAAAGCGTGTTCAAGGATGTTAACAGATTCTCAAATTGTTTTTAATAATTTATGAAGATTAAATTAGAAGCATAATGAAGATATTTAATATTTTAAAGGAAAAAATATTGATTAACAAGACAGCTTAATTGGTAAAGTTAATTTAAATCAATCAAAAAACTTTTCTAACGTTTTAATTTTCACGTTTCTAATATTTATAGTTTACGTGGAAAATGTAATTTAGACAAAACTTGAACAAACGTAGTTTCTAGGAAACTAACCAAAGTTTATGAGTTTCTACTATAGAATATAAAGAGTAAATACAATGAATACATAATTCATAATGTAAATTTAAAACATAGATTTAATATATGGAAGATTTTCTCATTTATTTTTCTTCTTCCTCGTTTTTCGCTTGTTTTTTATCCTGATGTAGATATAAAAACAAACCAAACATTAAATTAAATAAAGTAAAGTAAATGTAAAGCCGAAAATAAAGGGATTAACAATGTGTGCCAAGGATGTGTGACAACGATTATAATTCGATGAATTAATTTTGTCCAATTCTCTTGATTTAAAATTTTTTTTTTTCTATACAAACTCTTTGTTTAAAATTTCTGTATAAAATAATGTTCTGCTTGATTGTGCTTTTTTTTCCTTGTTTACTTGTTTGTTTGTCTAATATTTATGTTTGAATAAAGAATTTAATTTTATTTATACATGTTTGATTAAAATTTATTATCAAATGATGATGACACAACAGAACGTTTACAAATGTTAACGAAACAATCATGTTGAATATGTAGAAAAACAATAGCATAGAGTTGAAAACATTAAAATGATAATAATAATTTTTGTCTTGTCATTAGTTTTTATAATGTGATCTATTTTAAGTAATTTTAATTAAAATAATGTTACCCACCCACTAAATAATAAATCGACCTTCAATATAGTTCTTGTTAATTATAACAAAAGACTTTATATTATTGTCAGCTTTGAATAATAATAATAATAATAATGCTTGTATGTGATTAAAACGTTGCTCAGTAATAAAAAAAAAGATTATAAATTTGTTGTTCATAGTAACAAACTGTCAGAAGCGAATTAAGACATGACTAGAATGACACAGTTTTGATGAAAAATTAATTAAGTAATTACCTATATTCGCTAGGGAATATTTATTTATGTTCGCTCTCATCAAATAAACAAGTAATCTAAGAAAATATATATTTAAATATAAATAATAATTATTAATTAATTATCAATGGATTAAAAATGTTTTTCAGGTAAATAACGATCAATGTTTCATTATTAATATAAGTAATTAAAATTATTTTATTATAAAATATTATTCACATAATATATTTATTTCTGATTAAATGTAATTAATAATTTGTTAAAAATTTTTGTAATAAATAATTTTCGAAAATGCGATTAGTTGTTTTATCTAACAAAAAAAATTTATTGATTTTTATTTAAAGTTAAAATTTTATCATATTAAAGTGCACAAATACGAATTATGGATCAAAATAACCAAAAAAAATACAACAACAACAACAAAAAAACGATTAATGATCAAAATTCCTCATCGCATCATTTTATTTTTCTGTTTTTTTACTTGTTGAGTTTAATTTTGTTCTTTTTTTGTTATTTAATGTTTGGAAAAATAATTGAAATGCAATTTATTTTCAGTTTTTTTTTTTTTTTGTAATCAAATACTGACAAAATCAATAAAATCTTTTTTTTTTTTCGTTGCTGCTGCTTCTATAGTAATTTGAATAAATTTTGTCTCCCCCAATACTTTTTGTGTGATATAAATACAGAATTTGTGTGATTGATCATTATTTATTTGTTATTTTAATTACAATTTTTTTTTATTTATTTTTAAATGATAAAACAATTTTGTTTTTATAATCATTAATGAATTTTTTTTTTTTTTTTTTTTGTTTTCTTCGCACCCATTATTTTGTTTATTTGGATGATAATATAAAAAAAAATCAATAGAATTAAATTCATTTTTAAGTTTCCTATTATTTTTAATCATACTGATTACAGACAAAATCAATGAGTAAAATTGCTTAGAAATCTTTAACTAAAATCCATATATAATAAATAAAGCTACAAATAAATAAAGCTTTTGTTTTAAATTTACCATAAATTATGTAACAAATGTTAAAAAAAATTTAAATTAATAAAATTATAGGATGAAATATTAAATAATTCTAACTTTATCGGTTATTCATTTATAAAAAAATCTATTTAATTAATTATTTATGGTGAATGTTGGCAAATTTATATTTGTTTTCAGTTATTTAAGGTAATTATTTACTATTAGATATTATTATTGCAAATAAATATAATTTTATTAATTTTTTTGATTATGTGGCAATGGATGTTGGTTATCAGGGAAAAAAAAAAGTAAAAAATTGATAATTTTTCCAGTTCTTTTTTGTGGTTTTTTACATTTTACATATAAAATTATTTAATTTTTATTCTTTTTTTTTATTAAAATTCATGCGGTTTTTACGTTAATTTTGGCTGCTGTTGTTTGTCATGTCATTGCCGTTGTTTATTAATAGTGATGACAATTTTTATAATCTACTTTTTTCTTTTTTTATTATTTTTTGTATGCATGTAACAAGATTAATTTAATTATATTTTACCAATTGACGGTTTATTTATTATTTATTTATTTTGGTAATTTGTTTATTTATGCTTCTGTGGTTTTGTTGGCTTAATATATATTTTTTGTTATTATATTTTTGGTGTTTTGCTTTTTGGAAATATTTTTACATTTCACTGATTTTAAATTCAACATAACAAACTTATATTAAAGGAGAAATAGTAATTATTGTTGTTTATTCATTATTAAAACAATGTTTGGTTCTTCAATTTTAATTATTTTTGAAATAATTAGTCTTTAACGATGTTGAATTAGAATTATCAATAAATTCTCTAAAGTAGCCAAAAGCAGCTTATAAGGTATTCTCTAATACACGAAGTAAAGCTTCAATTTCGAAGTATAATTTTCTATTATTAATTAACTAATTCCTAATTAAGTATTTTGAATAGATTTATTTTTAATAATACCGATTGTTACTTATTGTTATTAATTAATTGTAATAATCAATATTATTAAGTCGTTTTTAGTCATTCAAGAAAAGCCATTCGATTTAAATGGTACTTTAAAAATAAACTTCAAATTAGATGATTCAGTATCTACTTGGATCTCATGAGATAACGGAATTGTCATCAGAACGACTATAAAAAAATCTTAAAGGAACTTTAATGATATTTGTCGTCTGGATAAAAATTTAAAAAAAATAATCTTATTAATATTTTAATGAGTGTCAAGTGACCAATGGGGTGTTTTCTATTTAAATAATAATAAAAAAAAAATGATGAAATATTTTTCTACGAATAAAATCAATAAAGAAACGTAAAATTAAGTACCAACCATGTACTTTAGCTGTCTGACTCAAGTTTAAACTAATGCTAAAACTGAGTACAGTTTGACATATAAATTTATACTATTTTAATCTAAATACAACAGGGATTGTATGAAAGCTAAGCTAAAGTAAAAAAAAAATAAATAAAATCGTAAAAGTAAAGCTACCAAAGTGTATTTCTTTCTATTGCAAACTAAGAAACGAAAGAAAGGAAGAAAAAAAAAAAAATCATAGTAAAATCGAAAAGGCAAAAATAAAATGAAAGGACACAAACAATTTCCAAAAAATCCCTGAGGGAAAGTTTTTCTTTCGTTTCGCTTTTTTTTTGTTTGTTTGTTTTTTTTTTTTTTTATTGTTTTTCAACCTCAATAAAAACTTTTTAAAATACATTTCAGCTTTTCTGGCTTTGCCTTATTTTATTTATACACAAAATATAAACAACAACAACAGCGACAACAACAAGAAGAAAATATTTTGTTAAAAGACGAAAATTCGTTTTATGGATTTCTTCGTGTACACAAGCGTGGAGCTTTATATGTTATATTTTTTTTTGAAAAATTTGAAGCAGAAGAAACTATACACAAATGCACTTGTCAGAAATAAGAAATAAATGTATTATGAATAAATTAGATTAAAGAGGTTTTATGCGTGGACATGAATAGGTTTTGCTTTTTAGAATTTTTTTTTGATTTTGGAAATTTGATTTTAAAGATTAACAAGGTTTGCTTATTACATAAAATTTATTTTTCTACGTTTTGTGATTTCATTGACCTGTTAAAGGTGGGTGGGTGGCGATGTTATATAATATCGCAATTTTGTAAATGTTTTGTCATGATGTCATTAGGCTACTCGTTTTATATAACATTTCACGTTAAAAACGTTTCTCGCCATGAATTAAATTAAGTGCTAGGCCACATTACTTCAATGATTAGCTATTGTTAGAACGACGTCACGTTACAGTTAATAAATAAACAAGATATTCCGGCAACATTTCGTCACTTAACTTATAATAAAAAGTATTAAAAAAAACATATATATATATATGTTTATAAATTTCCAGCATAAAGCATAAAGCTATTTTACTAGAAAACGAACGTATGTAATATGTATGAACATATGTGTAATCCATGGTTTATTTATTTCTTGTATTTGTATAATATTAGTAAGCTTTTGTACAGCTTTTTTCGTTATTTTAATATTATTATTTACTTTTTTTTTTTTTTTGCTTCCATTTCCTTTTCACATGAAAAACTTAACTAAATTGAATTCATATATTTACAAGTACATTCTGTATATAGGATTTTATTTTGCTTTTTGGTATTTCCTATTATTATTATTTATTATTTATTATTATTATTTCTTATTATGCTACCAAAAATTCAAGATGTTTTTATGACCAATAAGTAAGGAAAAATAATTTTTTATTTTTCGTTTTTACAAATCCGTCAAAAAGGAAATGTAATAAAAATTATGCTTTATTTTTGTCCTGTGCTTTTCTACTTAAGTGTAAGTGAGTGAACCATGGTGACTTATTTAAGGTTTTTTTTTTAATGTTCTTACATAGATAGAATTTTTATTAGCTTGATTAAACCCCGGAACTCCGGTATATAACAACTACAACAAAAAAATAAGTATAAAAATGAAAATAAAAATTAATAAAAAAAAAAAAGTTGTTATAATTCATGTTCGTTGGCTATTAGTCAACGCTAAGCAACATATAATAATAATAATAATAATAATAATAATATTAAAATAAAAGCTCTGCTTGACTTATTTTTACATTAAATACATTTTCAAAGTTATTATTTTGTTTATTATCCTATGTGTATTGGTGGATGGGTGTGTTTTTCAATTTAATTTTTCTTTTTTTTATTATTTTATGACGCCTACGAAACTATGAAAAATAAAAATATCAATGGATTAAGATGTTATAGATTTAAGTTTAATTATTAAAAAAAGAAACAAATTTTATTGACGAAAACAGTGTTGTGGAGTTTAAATGTAAAATTCTACTTAATATATTTTTACAAGGAAATTATTCTTTTAATAATTTTCGAACAACAAAGAACATTGTTTGCATATTTTATTGTAATTATTTTTCCCTTTTTTTTCTGCATTAAAATATTATTTTTTTTTTTAAGAAATAATTATATAATAATATTAAATGATCATTTTTCTTTTATTTTTTAATTTTGCATAAAATTTTCATGTTTCCTTCTACTTTTTAAAATTATGTAGAAGCCACGTAGTTGCTGTGCTTTCACCAACAATTAAGTTGTTGGCAATAGAGAGACACACAGTTCTATAGTAACAATGTCGTTCTCATCGTCGTCGACTATTATTAAAATTACATTGAATAAAAACAAAAGAAATTTGCGAATAAATATTAAAAAGAAAATAAAACCGCAGAGGAAAAAAAACGAGAAAAAAAAAAAAAAACTAAACTGCAATGTTGGCATCTTATTGTTACAGAAAATTAAAAAAATAAAATAAAAATAAAATAAAAAAATCTTTTATATTCCTTTGTTGGTGAGCTTTTAGACTTTTATGGTAATTTTTCTTTCTTTTAATAAAATTCTTTTTCTCTCTTTTCTTTTTTAAATTATTTTCTTTGCTGTTTTATTCATAATTATAATTTTTCTATTTTATGCTTTCAGTACGATGTTGAAGTTTATATTTTCTTATTTAAATTTTATATATTTATTTTTTTTTTGTTATATGAGTAATGAGAAAATATTTATATTGATTGCTTATTACTGACGATGAAAGATTTTGTTCAGATTATTTTTTTTTTACTTTTTATAATTTTATCACTATAAGGTAATTATGCAATCCACAAGTATTTAATAAGCTTGACGGTTAAGTTATGTTTATTTTAATTGTTAATTATTTAAATTAATAACATTTTTCATCATTTTTAATCTTTATCAATCAATAATTTATGTTTCTATATAATTTTGTTTTATGGATTAGCTTGCGAAAAGCTTTAACCAAAATAACGCTACATTGTAGTGGTAAATTAAAATTATTATTACCACGTATGCTAAGGTAGAGTTGACAGGCAAAAAAAAAAATTACTTTGAAAGCATAAAAAATAATCACAAGTTTTGTAGATTAAAAATAATTTAAAAAGCGTATAAGTCATAAGATAAAAAGATAGCTTTTTATATACATAAAAGGTAATTCTTGTATTATGATAAAAAATAAAAATAAATAAAACTAAAATCAACAAATTATAATAAGCATCTGTATATTTCTTTTGATTTTGTGCCTGACTAATATATATTTTTGTGCAAAAGATACGAAAAAATGTTTTTTTATAATAAAACATAAAGAAAGCTTGTTATGCTTTTGGTGTTTTAGTTGATGTTGTTGCTAGTATTATTATTTTTATTTATTTATTTTGTTGATGTATTTTTTTCTTTGTATAAAATGCGGCAACATTATATGATATTTGGCTTAAAGCCAAAACATTGCTGCTGAAAAGTACTAAATCGTGTATGAATGCTAAATTCTTTTCTTTTATAAATCGTGTTTATAAAATATATATATATGTAGATATGTAAACAGAGACAATTGTTACCAAAAATATAAATCTACTATCAACCTATATTTACCTACGTTGCTGTGTTGTTCAATTTGGTTCTGTGAGCTTTTCTCCTCAATATTTGGTTAATTTTTTTTTTTTTTTTTTTTATTTATTATTATTAAAAGTAAAAGGTGGCTGATGCTTTATTGTTAGAAAAGATGTATTTGTATACTTATGGTTTTATATCTCTTACCAAAAGGTTTATCAGTGACAGTAGCACAATTGTGCAACAATTTATTTTTTATTTTTCGGTATTCTTGCCAATTTTTCACTTGGTGTTAGTATGATAAAAGTTTTTTTTCAATGCTTATTCTTTAAAAACATTTATAATTCTTTAATTTTATTCATATTAATATTTAATTCATTTCATAATTCATAATTAATCTTGACAGTTTTTGTTTTATATTTTTAGTTGTAAAAATTTTCAAAATATCTCGATTTATTTTTATAGAAATTCTATTTATCATTATTGTTATTAATCTCAGTATTATTATTATTATTATTATTATTATCATTGTGGATGACATGTAGTGTTTTCAAAATGAATAAAAAGCTTACTTAAATACTTTAAAAGTTTTTAATCCAACCAAAAAAAAAAAAATCAAGATTTAAATTTTATGCAATAATGTACAGAAAACATAACTCTGAAAGCATATGATGCAGTACATTTTTCATGTTCCAGTTAATGTTAATATTATTAAAGTAAATAAATAGAAAGACCCACATTTCTCATAAAATAAATGTAGACGGAATTCCCATTTCTCCATATAAAATTATTTCATTTTATTTTATGTTTGGTTTTTTAGTTTCTGTTTAGTTTAGTTTCATTTCGTTTCGGTTACAACATTTAGTACAGTCTCAGTTTAGTTAATAGATTAAAGAAGTTTATGTTGAGTTAGTTAGTATTAAATAAGTTGCTTTTAAAACTACTTAAAAATTGGATATATATATGTAGAATTTATAAAGAATTTCATTTTTGAGCTGAATGTTATTAGTGAGATTTAACCGTAAAAGATGTTTATATAGAAAAATATTCAAAACATTAACAATAGTAAAACCATAAAATGTACTTAAAACAAATGTTTAAATTAAATCATATATGTATGTAATAAATGTAAGGAAGTCATAGATTTTCATTTTGAAAATAACGATTTTTCTTATTTTCTATTTTTACAGCTCAAAGAAAAAGTTAAATAATAATAATTTTATTAAATAATGTATATATATGGTTGGAAAATTAAATAAATAAAGTAAATAATTAATTTCAATTAATGCCATTTTATATTATTTATAAAGGAATTTTTAACTTATAAATTTATTTTATTTTATTATTATATTAAATGAATTGTTTATTGCGGTACGTCAAAATCAATATCGTATTTCATCAGTAAAACTTATTTTCGTAACTAATCGTAACTTAAAGTATATGGAAATTTATTGATAAAGGTATGCTGCGGCTTAAAATAAAGCTACAAGAGATATATTGATTGAAATAAATAAATTATTTAACAAAAAAGTTAAATAAAATAAAATTTGATTTTAAAACAAACTTTAATAATAATTAATTAATTTTAATACATTTTATTTTTCCACTCCTTAAAACTTGTCTATTAAAAAAAAAAAAATTAATTAATAAACCGTTTTAATAATTAAAATTTCAAAGAAAACAATAACGTTACCGGATACTCTGATTACTTAAAGAACAGAAAGAAAGAAAAAAAAAACCTTTAGTGTTTATAATACATATAATCGATAATCAATATGTTAATTGTTTACTTACTTAATCAGCTTTCAGTTCTAACCAACATTATTAATTATTCATTATTAGATAATTAAAATGTTTTATAATTAATTATTTCATAATAATAATAATAATAATAATAATAGTAATAATATTAACTTGAAATTTTAGTTTTGTTTATTAATCAATAATTGTTGTGTAACACTTTCCATACCATTTATAAAGTACCTTTCACTTTTCACATTCGTTAACAAAAAATAACGAAAATTTCTCAAAAAAAAAAAAAAAAAAAAAATAAATCAAATATAATCAATTAGGTAAAACATGTTTCCAATTAAATAACATAGAATCGTTTTGTTATTTAGTTTTTACTCTTATACATTACACAAGTATTTTATTTTAGTGATTCTTGGCACCGAAGCTTTAAACTATGTTGTACTATTATCTCACCAGTCACGAAAGCTTTTTTATTATTTTTTTTTTTTTTAAATAACACAAACGATAAAGTTATAATAAAATTTAACCATTTTTCATATTAGAAAAGAAAAAAAAATAAAAAAACTATTATTGACAATTTATATTACATGATAATAGTTTTGTCCATAAAAATATATTTTTCGTATTTTTTTTTGCCTTGTGCTTTTATAGACACTAAAGATAATGTTAAGCTATAAATATTATTATAACAAAAAATTATAGGAAAAATCAAAAAAATTATATAAAAAACCTTTTTTTTTACTTCTTCAAATAAATCTAAATATCGTTGATACGTTTTTCTCTTTACTTTTCTTTACGAAATACTTAAATTTTTCAAATTTCTTTTAATACATTTCTTTTTTTTTAAAAACTTTTGATATTGTACATTCATTTTTTTTATATAATTTTAACAATAGTTATATATATTTAGTAGGAAAATAAAAAAAAAAAAAAAATAAATAAAGTCTATGTATATAAATTCAATCCTATCACGTAAACCGGATTCAAAGTAATCAAAATTGATGACATTTTCAACAAGCATTTTGAATCGATTTGTTCTTTTTTTTTTTCTTTCGATTTTCCTTCTTTTCTATATTGAGAAATGGTTTTATTTCATTTATATATATATATTCCCTATTTTATAGAAGACGAAATAGAATAGTATCCTGACACTCAAATAAACATGTACAAGATGAAACAAATTTACTTCGTTTTATTTTGTGCTTTTCATTTTGCATAACGAATGTTTCATTCTATTTGCTTTTCGTATATAAAAAATAAAAATGAAAAATAAAGAATAAAAAAAGGTGTCATCGTACACAAGTATTAGGAATTTTAAAATCAGTTTCTTATTGTATTACACTAATGTTATGTTGTGGATACATTATTGTTAGTAAATTTCATGATTGCTTTACATTAAAGTTTCTTCTTTTATACTTTATTTTATTTATATTCTGAGCACAAGTGATTTTATTTATTTTTTATTATGTTATTTTACTTAAATGAAGAAAAGAAATAACAAATTAAAGCTTTTTACAGCTTTTACACCAGTTGATTTGTTTTTTCATTTTTTTTCTTCTGGTTATTTGTTTTTTGCTTGTCTTTTACTTTTGTTTTTGAAATAGTTTTTAATTAAAAAACGTGTTAAAGTAATTACATTAAATTGAAGGATTTTTAATGAAAACCCCATTTTGTATTAAAAAAAAAATATAAAAAAAAAAAAACGAATTAAAGTTTCGTTTCAATCTAATCAAGTAATAAAAATGTTTTCTTCCTTTTCTTTCTAATTATTGAAGGACAAATATTTTTTTTTTTAATTAAACCAACGTGCAACTTATGTCGTTTATATTTTTAAAAGCAAATCAATAATTTATTTAACAATCTTCTAGCGAAAATTTTGATTATTAGATTTCCGATAACAAAATTAACAATGATAACCAAAAATTTTGTTAACTTAAAATCAAATTAAAATATTTATTTATGTTTAATTTGTTGTTGTTGTTTTTTTTCGTTATAAACAGTAATTAATCAAAGTGTCACCATTTATTTATAAATCATTTATTATTTTGAAAAGATATTTAATAAAATTAATTAATGTTATTCCATTTTGACATTATTTTGTGGTAATTTCTAGATGAAAAAACATTTTCTTAAAAAACTCGGTCTCTGACAAAAAAGTGTTTATTTTAAACACAATTTAGGCATATTTCTCTTGAGCTTTTACTCATTTTTTTATTTACTTATTATTATTAATATTAATACTAATAATAATATTACCGATAATAAATATAATTTGTAAAATCAATACTTTCAAAGAAAATTTTTAAATGCTATAATAAAAATATTTATTATTAAAGCTAGAGTAAAAAAATTTAATTATTCTTTCATTTTTTAGTACTTTTATTAAACGAAATTACATTTAATTCACCTTTTTTGTTTTTATCCATAAAAAAAATAAAATTTTTAAAGTAAGAATATTAATATTTAACTCATTTAATAATTTTTATTACTTAAATATTAAATTTGAAACATGAAAAATCAATCATATCAAATTTTTTTTTTGTTATTTTTGGTGTGTTTTTGATAACCTATTCAAATAATACCACACCAAAAATATTTTTGAACATTTTATTAATAATAATATTAATACGGAAGACTTTATAATAGAAATAATAAAAAAAATATTATTTACTCTTAAATAAACTGGGAAATAATGTCACGCATTTCATCAATTTTATATAAAAACAAAACAGCAAATTTTCTTCCTTTATTTTCTGTTTAAATTATTTTAATAACATTCGGAGAGTAAAAGTGTTTTATTTATAATTTTTCATTTCTATTTTCATTTTCATGATTATCATTTCAGTGACTTTTTCTTTACGTTAAAACTTTTATAACATTTAAACAATCAGCAATCAAAGTTTAATGAAAGTTATTAAAATTCTATACACGCATTTCTTTTTTTTTTTAATATAAATTTTTTATTATTTTCTTCTTACCGGAGATAAGGATGTTTTTTTTTTGTTTTTTAAACTTATTTAAAAATGATTGTTGTCAACAACAATATGCTGAGTAAAGCAAGACGATTTATGTTTTTTCGTCAGCCTTATACTTACTTATTTATACTTGTTTCATAATTGAATGACCTTTAATGCTAAGAAATTCTACGATAAAGATTGCTTGTAAAAATTTTCTTTTAATGAGATTTTTGTTGTTATTTTCGTCGTTTTTTTTTGTGCTCTTTTAAAGTCAAACTAATTAGAGACCTTCAGGATTCTGTTGAAAAACATTTTTATAGTGGCTTGAATCTTTTTTTTTTTCATTTTTTCTTTTTCGTTTTTGTCATTAATGCTGTATTTTGTTGTTGTCACCCTTATCATTTTTTCATTAATAATAATAATCAAAAGTATAGAAAATTTTTCTCATTAAATTATGTTTTTTTTTTCTTTTAACAAATTAATAACAGAACAGAAACACACAGATAAAGTAACCGACCTACTGCTGATGTTGTGTATTTCGTAAAACCATTGTTTTACATATAATTCTATAAAATTAATTGTAAAGAGAAGCATAAAAAGAGTTTGTCACTTCCTATACCGAAAAACGACAAACAAATTCTTTTTTTTGTTTTTTTTTTCTGTTTATCAAAAACTTTTCCTTGTAAAGTCTAAAGTTTATTAAATAAAACAAGTTGAGGTTTGACCAATTAACCTCAGTTAAATAAAGTTTTTTTTTGTTTTTTTACAAACAAACAACATACGAAACCTTCTTCGAGAAGCGCAAGCTTAAGTATAGCTCTAAAAAAAAGAGAAAAAGAAATCTATACTTGTGGCAAAAAAAAAAACTTTTCCCGTTGTTATTTATTTTACTTATTTTCCTGTTATTGTTTGGTGAAAAATGAAAAAAATGGAAAAACTTAAAAACAACTCAATAAATCTACTACAATTGTAGCATGAATGGCGTCACTGATTTTGTGGTTAAAGTACTTGTAAAAGTCATACACGTAACAATATTTCCACCACTGTATAGTTTTTAAGCTTAAATTTTCATCTTTTTTTTTCCTGGTTTTTTTTTTAAAGAGCTTTTTTTTTCCTGGTTTTATTTCTGCGGTTTGTTTTTGTTTTTGGCTTATTCTCATTCAACCGAAATGTATTATGTATGTTACTTTTGTTTTTCTTTTTTTTTTTTTTGGTTTTCGCTGCTTTAGTGTTTTAATACTTTTTTTCTTTTTTTTTTAAGAATGTAAACTTTGAAATTTATTTGTTGCGAATTTTTTCCTTTTTTTTTTGTTTTTGTTTTGTTTTTCTTTCTCGTTTCGGAATGTCAAAATTTATTCAACCGTATAATTCTCTCACTTGCACTAAATTTCGCTTATTTTTATTTTTCTTTTTGGTGTTTGTGCTTTCTTATGACAATTTTTTGTCTGTATTTTTATTTTTATTCGTATTATCTGACGCTGTGGAAGATAATAATCTGTTCACCCTATTTATGCTTGAGATAAAAAAAAAAGAATATATATTTAGGTAAAAAAAAAAATTATTTAATGGAATGTCAACAAGGTGTTTAAAAAGTTTCCTTATTCTTTCATCATAAATGGACTTATGTCATTAAGCAAGTTATGTTATTAATAAGTCTTATTATTCTCTCAGTTATTGTTTGAAGCATTGTTGAAAGTAACAACAAAAAAAAAAGGTTATTTTTCCACGAAAATGAAAATATTTCAGTAGCGTATTTTTTAAGCGTATTTTTGTTTGAAAATTTAAAGCTTATTTAACAATCTAAAATGTGTTTTACGAAATGTTATATTTTTTCATCTCTTTTTTCTATAAAGCTTTGTTAAGTAAAAGTATTTAAACGATAATACAAGCTTCTTTTGTTTTGTTTTCTTTTTTTTTATTTTTGTAAAAAAAACATTTTTCTGATAATCGTTATTTTATAGTACAAAAAAGAGGAAATAACAAGAAAAGTGCAGTTTCAACACAGGTAATAATTAATAATATTATTTAACAAAACAATTTGTTTTTTTTTCTTTTTTTTTTATTAAATTAAAAACTTTATCCATTTAATTAAAATTGAAAAAAAAAAGAAACTTTAAAACGTTAAATTTTATAAAATAAAAGATTTATTTATTATTAATCAAGCTTAGTTAGTCCAAGTATCATTTTCACTCGATTAAACAATTTATAAACTATTCTTTGCATTTATACTATTTCCAGACTATATAATATTATTGTTTTTATTTAACCTTTTTCTAATATTACTACGTTTGGCTTCTGTTTTAATTTAATAACAAAAAAAAAAAAAAAATAAATAAATAAATAAATTGTAAAAAGCTCACTCAATAATACAGATTTGACAAGAAACCTCTTTTATTGTAATAAAATAATAAAAAAAAAACAACCAAACATTCTATACATCATGAGGAATGTATTCAGAGGTTTTATTTGCTATTATTCCACCTATTACTACAATTTATTCAAGTTTATTTTATTTATTTAACTTTTTTTTTCATTTATATGTTTTCGTTTTTTTCTCTATTTACAAGCTCTATAAAAACATTGTGTATTGAACAAATATTACTGATTCTGTACACGTGTTTGTGTGGACACTAGATTTTTGCCACGTGATCTGTTTGAATTATTATCGGAAAATAGAAAATTTGTAAATAGAGTTTAACTTTTCTATATAAACATATGAATATATAACAATAGTGAACATGATTGCATGTACAATTCAGTAGTTGATTTAGTTTTACTTTGCCCACTTACAATTTTTTTTTCCTTTGTTGTCTTTCTTGCTGTTCCCAACTAAATAATATAAATTAAATTTAAAAGAATATAGTTAAAGGAAATTGATATTGAATTATATTTTGAATGAGAAGTTGCTTTTTATTATTATTATTATTATTATTCTGTATTAAAGTGGATTATTTTTGTAAAATCATACCTGTAAAGCTTCGTTTTATTTTATTTATAAAATAAATTTTATTTATAGTTATTAAAAAATGCTTGCTTTACTGAGAATTGAAAAAGCTTTCTATAACTTAACACAGAATTATAGTTATTTAGTTATTTTTCGTAACAATGTAAGCTTATTTTAGTCATATTAAAAATACAATGTTGAATTGTCTCTATACCTTTAAATATACTTTGTTTTAAAAGTTTTTCTCTTCAATAATTTCATGTAAACAACTAAAATCATCAATGCTTTGCTTATAATCAAAATCTTAGTCACAAACAATAGTAAAACTTTAATAATAAATAAATAAATAAATAAGCAAAGAGATGGAACAGCTGGACAATTTAATAAAAAAAAAAAAAAACATTTTTATTAACAAAATTAATTAAACAAAAAACGCGGCAATAATAGTAATGCTGAAATCTAGAATCAAAATCATGTTATATATTAATTAAAAAAAAAATTAGAGCACGACTGTATTTTGCATATTTTCTACAAAACATAAAATGAAGAAAAATCGATGAAAGCTTTTTTCAAGAAAAAAAAAATAAAAAATACCAAACAAACTAAATATCAGCTGATCGAAATATTTAATGTTGAAGCAGCAACAGCAATAACGACAACAAGCAAAAAAAGAAAAATAATTTACATATAAATTGAGAAATATGCAAAATTTTCTAATCTCTTAAATCAACACAAATTATTTTATTTTTTATAAAAAAAAAGCTGGAAAATAAATATATTTATGCAATTTTTTTTCTTTTTTTAATACACCAAAATTGATTTTTGGATATTTTATTAAATGAAGAATTTTTTTTTTCCATTTTTGTTTTACTCTTTGGAAAATTAATTCATTTTCAGCTAGGCAAAAGCGGCTTAAATTCAATTGAAAAATTTAATTTTTTTTCCCTATTTTCTTCGAAATCACAACTCAAGTTCAGGATAGCAGTGAGATTTTTGTTTTTTATCTATTTTAATCTTTTCGCTTTTTATGTTTTGAAGTTAAAATAAATTTTTTGTTTTTGTTTTTTTATTTTAAATCATTTGCAGTAAAGTCCTTTGTACTATTTTATTGTTACATAAATGTACATAAAGATACAAATTTCGATGAATATTATTTTCACATAAAATATGCTTTAAGCAACTAAGGTTTTAGTCGATGTGAAAATTGTATAATAAACCAAAACCAAAAAAATAATGCTGTCTAAATATCTATCTATATATATATTACATAATTTTTATTATTTGTTGTTTTTTTTTTTTTTTTATTTAAAGCTCTGCTATAAAATATAAATTGTAGAGTTAGTGTATTTATATAGTATCCCTAGATGCCATCTGGATTTGAAATAGATAAAATATAGGTCCAATAAATTGAACAATCTGTATTTTGTAAAATTCACAAAACGAAAAGAATCGAATAAAATGCTGAAAGAAAGGAAGGAATGAAAGAGTAAACGAAAGTTAGTATATGCAGGCACCATTATTTATAGAAATATTCTAATATAAAATTGCCTTTGCCACGAATAAATAATACAGATAAAACAGCCTTTATTATTCTTTCATAAATTTTTCTCTTCTTCTTTATTTTTTTTTTTTTTACTGTTTACGCACAGGACATATAACATAGTATATTACATCCTGATAACATTAAATAAAATAAAAGGATATAGAAAAATTTTTATATTTCATTTTCATCTCCAAAAAGAACAAATTAATCTTCTAAACCACAGCTAAATGTGATTTTAATCAATGTAATTTTATTGTAATCAGTAAAAATGTTATCTATATTGTTTTGTTTATGGTTTATATATATAAAAAAAAAATTATTTTAGAAAAATAAAAATATATAAAAACGTTTTACACACATATATGGGTCTGCACACGTTTAATAAAAACAGAGAAAAGTAGAAAAATAACCGATGAGACTAAAAAGAGAGAAAAAAAAGGTTTATAGTAGGCAAGAGGTCAATTTATTATTGATAAATTGTTTTTAATATTAGTAAACTGAATATGGTTTTATTTTATTTTTGGTCGATTTTTTATTATCGTTATTATTATTATTATTATTATCATTATTATCATGATCGTTATTATTATTATTATTATTATTATTTGCACTTTTATAGAAAGCCAAAATGATATTTGTCTATTTTAATGACATAGACTGATGATGATGATAATTTTTGTGTTTTTTTTTGCTTAAGAAGAAATGTTAGTTAATAACCTGATATATTGCAGATAGTATGGGGCTGTAGGTCTTACGTGTTATAATATTAATTTTAATGACATTACATGCTACAAACAGATAAATGCAAAGGTGTTTAGCTTGTATTTTAGGTGAAAATAGGTGATAAAGTTCAATTCCACTTTGGTACACACTATCGTGTTATTGACGATAAAAGATAATATTACATAAAAGGCCACATTTGTTAAATATGCAACAAAAATTACCATCTGACCTATTTCGTTTATAATAAGAATACCAATATTGATTAATAAAGGTGTGCAAGACTTTTTTTTTCATTGAATTGTACAAATAGATAATTTTTATTATTATCGTAAGCAAATTATATAAGAAAATATTTCTTAAAATGAAAATCACCGCAAAAAAATAAATTATTCGTTATTCAATAATAAACAAAAAAAAAAGAAGTAATTTTTATTAAATTTTTTTTTTATTTTCAAAACATGAAAATACTTTTAGAAGTTTTTTATATTTTGTTTTCGAAGAGTTTTCACTTTTTTTTATTATGTTTTGTGAAATAAAATTCTATTATAAAAAGTTTTATCTGATGATTTTTAATAAATTTTTTGTTTTTTTTTTTTTTTTTTAATACAAAGCATGATTCGTTTTTCAAGGCTAATATTATTCAGAGACTTATTTTTTTTTGTACCTTGACAAAAATCAATTTTTGATGCTACTCAACTGACCTTTGTTTTAATTAAATGAAAAAACACAAATGTATTCATCCCTAGAAATAATAAGCAAGTGTGATTTGCAGTTGTTAACATGAACAAAAAAAAAAACAAAGAAACCGACAATACTAATCGCTAATTAAGCTAATTTACTTGATTAAACATATTATATTTAATTATATTTTATTATTGTAGTTTTTTCGTGTAATGGACTCAAGAGGTCAAAACTAAAATCACAAAAGTATTCATAAAAATATTAAAGCTGATAATTTTTTGTGTTTGTTTTTTTTTTTTGTAAATTCGTTTCAAACACACAAAAAGTATTTTTATTTATTTCTTAACGACCACAAAAAACTTTAATTTTGTATATAATTTCGTAAAATAGTAATAATAATAATAATAATAATAATAATAATGATATTTAATTTGTTAATCTTGTGATAATAAAGTTGGCACTAGACAGCCCTTGTGTGGTCACTAAATGTATCGTTTCATATGTCATACCCTAATGAAGGTTAGTTTCATTAATATTTCTTTTTATTTTTATTGCTTGTATATAGAAGTAATTTTAACACGAAACAAACGTTTAGAACAAACAAAATTCATTATGAAAAAAAAAAACAAAAAAAAATGTGAAACAATTTTTCTATGAATTTTTATTACAATTTTTTTTTTTTCATTAATTGAATAGAAATTTCGATTTGATTGAATTGTGTATGAGGGGCGGTTTGCAATTATTTTTTGTAACCATATTTTTGATTGTCGTCAGCTTTACTTCTATCCCACAAACATTCATCGTATAAATAATTATAATACAAAAAAAAAAGGTTTAAAGGGTATTTATTAATATTTGGGTTTATTTGAAAACAAGATTTTAAAATTGAAATTTTAATTTAAAAAAAAATTTATTAATGTTTTTTTATTGAAAAGGGAAATTAATAATTAGTCATAAAAATGTTTTTTAAAATAAAAGCATCGATTATATTAACCAATGAATTTGTTAAAATTACAAGTCCATTATGATTATTTGCTCTAAAATATACGATTCAATTTTTTTTATCGGGCATAATTTTCTACATTAAATACCGTGTTAACGCTCTACGTTAACTAAATCCGCATCGTAAAAGCTAGACAAAACTAAAACACTTCACTGAAAGCTTAAAAAATATTCTTTTATACTTTGTAGCATTAATCCACAAGAAAAAAATATTTATTTTTTAACTAGCAAAAGCTCTTAAATTACATTTTAAATTTTATTTTGTTAATTAACTTTTATTCAAATAAAATTTTATAAATGCATTAAAATACTTACTTTTTATATTTCATTATAATAATAATAATAATAGTAATTATGTTTTTTGTTGATGCTGTTATTGTTGTTGTTGTTGTTGTTGTTGTTGTTGTTGTGTAAATAAAAGCTGCTATGAATAAAATAAAACAATTGAATCTTGTGAAAAGCTTTTAAATATTTTTGTAATTGGTTATTTCACTGTAAGTAAAACTAGTTATCATAATAATAATAATAATAATAATAATTTGAAAATAAATAATATATTTAATGCTTTTTTTTTTAGTATTAATACTTTATAACTTATAATGCAGAAAAAAAAAGAAAGAAACAATGATAAAATATAAAGTGTGTTTTCAAAAGTTTCTAGTGTTATCTTTTTTGTGGCTTACCTCTAACCAATTTCCTGTTGTTTACTTTCGATTTTGTTCTGTTTTCTGGTTGTCTTTTAAAAGCATGAGATTTTTTTTGCGGTCACATTATTATTTCAAAATTTTAAACGATGCTAAAATGACCGCAAAGCTTTTTTTTTGTTGTCTTTATAATTATAAATGCATTAAGTTTTTTTTTATTTTATTACAATATTGACGTAATGTTTTTTGGTTGGGGGGTTTTTTTTTTGCTATATATTTATTCTTTATAAAAAAAATATTTACTCAGAATAATGACAATATTTGACTTTTAAATTAGAGTTTCATGACAATAAAAAATAAATATAATTTTAATGGTATAAAATGTTTTTTGTTTTTTTTTTTTTGTTTTTTCATCTAACGTTTAAACATTTTTGACATCGCATTGTTACGTATTAAATAAATAAGAGGCCAACATGTGTATTCAGGAGTAAAAGCTAAAAAAAAAACAAATAACTGAAAATACATCAACATGAAAAGCTGTGAATTTCAAATTGTATTATGTTTATTCACCAGAATTATATTCGGCTGTTTTACAACATTACTTGTTGGTTGTTTTCTTTCGTTTTTAAAACGTAAAGTTGATGATGTTGAAATGTTGTTGGCTTTTACCACTTTTAAGTATTCTTACACATATAAATAAGAAAAATAAACAATTTAACTTATTTTCTTTTATATCTTTTATTTTTTTTTTATTTTTTAAGTGTTTTTTGCTGCGTCATAGTGGAAAATAAGACGTTTATGGTGGCTTTTATTATTATTATTATTTTCGTATTTTCTTTTCTTTCTCACATTTTTGGTTTTATTTTATTAAATGATTTTGGTTGTTCGTATTGTCAATTTAATTTTTCTTTACTTTAATTTTATGTCTTCTACCTTATTATTAATGAAGATAAATAAAAAAAAATTCGTTTTAAATTCCGCATAGAATTGTGTAAATGGTAAAGGTTTTAAGATAAAGTAGTAACAATCAACAATCAACAAATTTGAATCAGTTTAAATAGGCTTTCTTTAAAGCTCATTTATACAATAAAGTTGCTTGAATAATCAAGGTTGTCTATCAAAAGTTTTTTTTTTTTTTAAACTGAAAATTTAACAAAAGTTTTGCTGAGTAATGTAATTTTTTATTTAAAAAAAAAAGAAAAAAGAAAATGTAAAATTGAAACATCATACTACATTCCAACATGCAATGGTCATACCAATTTACACTTAACTGTCACGAACAGAATGACTATCTGACTATCATGTGAGCAGTTAAAGATTCTTTTAGTGTAACGCCCAGTAATGTTACATTTCTGCATAATTTCAAAAAAATTCTTTTTTTTTTCTTTTTCTTTTTAATAAAATTACTATTATTTTGTTAATAGTTGACTTTTGCATTTTGCCACATAAATTATTAAAGTATTTAACCTTTTTTATTACGTTTTGCTTTTTATTTAAAATAAAATGTATGCTCAAAAGTGTCACAATATAAAGTGAAAATTAATGATAATATTTTTTTTTTTATTTTTTTTTTTGTTAGTGGTTTTAATGACAAATTACATTTACTTTTATAATATTATTTAAATACATGTTCTGAATATAATTTAATGAAATAAAATCTCTCATTATATATGTATGTACCATTGAAAAGGTGGAAAATTTATGACACTTCATTTTTCAAGTAATTAAATAAATTAATATTCGCTATAAATGTTTTTATTAAATATTTTAATTTATAATTTTTTTTTGCCTAAGGATTTATTATTAATTATTAAACACAACAAAAACATATTTTTAGTGAAAATAGATTCTATAAGCACATGTTATTTTAATATTTAAACAGCTCATTGATTGATAATGTCGACAGTGATAGCAACAAGCCTACTAAAAAGAACAAACAAAAAAAAATCAGTGGAGACGCCACACAAATATATAGAAGTTTATTGATATGTCAGATAAGATGATATATAATATTGTATTGGCAAAAAATAAAATGAAGGAAAAGAAAGGAAATGATGACAACCCGAATAAATGAAAAAAAAGGGGAAAAGGTATTTTTTTTTCTATAACGGAAAGATCACAAGAAGAAAGCATTAAGGATATTATGCTAACCTTGAACATTGTTGCTTTTAGTTAAATATTTTTTATATAAAATAAATAGGATTTCTATTTATTTTCTTTGTTAAAATCCAATTTTCTATTCAAGATTTAAGACAGGCTATGATTTATCCTGCTACGGTTGTGATGGCATGATAAGAAGGAACAAATAGTCCAACAAAAAATGACAATAGTGCAAACAAATGACGAGAATAATGTATAGAACATGAGAAACATATTTTCTTTTTTTTTTTTTATTAAAAAGATAATATAAAAAATTGAATCACTTAGGCCTAGGACAATATCTAGCATCGGGTTAAGTACATTAGTATGTTTACTCACTCAAATAATCCAATATCTAAGTTGGATTATATCGACTATAAGGAAACACAAAAGGCAACCACTCGTCACAAATATTCCCAAAAGGTTTTTTTATTTGTATTTTTTTACATTGCATATACATGCATGTATATATAATTTTAATTTGCAATGAACTGTTTTACAATATATTCACTTTGGAAAATGCTATACAAGTTTAAATAAATAACCAATAAGCACACAAATTAAATTATTTATAATTTTCTTTAATTTGCGATTAAATTTTGATTTAAAATAAAGAAAAAATTTATTATTTCTTTGACGTTTGTATCGTTGTGTTTATAACTCGAACGCAAATTCAACTGAAATGTCATACCTTTGCTATTTGTTTTAGGTTTTCGGTTTGGTTGAGTTACTACTCCGAAAAGAGCGTTTTGAGTAAGGAAAGATTTTTCGGAGGAGAGATTAGAGATTATTGTAATAAAGAGAAACATTTTATAAAGAGACTTTAAGCACTTACATTAAATTCTTTGAATACTGTGTCAGTGGGGACGCCTGGTAAAATAAATTTAAACTTTTATAGAAAAATAAATTTTGTTATTATTTATTAAAGATAATGTGGAAAATATTATCTAAAGTATTCATAATAATTATACAAATATAAAATATTAATGTTTAGCCACGTTCACAGATAATTGTAAAATGACCACAAAACTAAATATATGCTTAACCCTTAATAATATCGTTCGAAAATGAAGATTCTTAGTATTCCACAAACAAATTTTTTTTTTTTTAAATACTTTTAGTAAATATTTGCTAAGGGCAATTAAAAAACTTATTTTTTTGTTTTGTATCCTTTTTATTTAAATTATGAGAAATTTTATTTAAAAAAAAAATGTATTACTCTTGTCGTATAAAATCTAGAATTAGTAAATAAGTTAAATAAGTAATTGTTGAAATAGTAAAGAGCAAAAAAAAAAATAAATAAAACTTATTTTAATATTTATTTATAGAAATACTATGTGAAAAGTTTAATTTATAATTGAAGAAGTTTTACCGTGAGTTTATCTTATATGCTTATATAAATTTCTATTTATTTAATATATAAAATTGTGCTTTTTTTTTTGTTGATTTTTGATTGTAAATCAAATAACAAAATTAATACGTAATTTGATATGTCTTTAAGAATTCATTATGTGATTTTACAAATTTATAAAATACGTAAGATCATTTGATACAATTTTTATATTTAATGATTGTGAAACACATTCTACATGGTTTTCTCAATATAATTTTAAATAAAAACTAAACTTGATGATATTAATTTATAAAGACGACGGCAATCTCAACGACAAAAACTACTGTTGGAAGAAAAAAAAAATAATAAAAACTAATAAATAAATAATAATAAAAAACTATCTTTGAACTTAGCCCACAATTTGTATATAAAGTTTTCTCAACTGAAAAAAAAAAAAAACTCCAGCTTTAGATTTCGATCTAGATCATGATGAAAGTATTTTTGTTGTATTAAAAGCAAAATAGTAAAAAAAAAACGAAGAAGTAAAATTAAATAAATTTTCTATATAGTTATTTTGGGATAGAAAAAAGAAAAAAAAAATGATTTTTTTTCCTCCATACGTGATCTGACTTTAAAAATAATTGGAAGAATAAAAGAAATGTTTCGGAACATGAAAACAACTATAGTTCTTTTCAGGGTAGCTCTTTTCGGAAACTTCTTTCTGACCCATAGCTCACCGTTTTTCTTTTATTCTCCTATTTTTTTTTCTTACAATAGATAATTGTATATATGGGTCATCCTGGTAACGTTGTTAAACACTGAAATATGATATTTTTACAGTATTTTAATTTTGATAAATAGACGCAATTATGGGTAAAATCATGCAATTTCCAATAAACAACACCAACAATAACAAAAAAATGTTTGATTAATTTATTTGTGTGATGATGGTTCTACGTTCTAACATATCTACGAAAAAAAAAAGAAGAAAAACAAGTCAAAAACTTTATTATTTATTTGTTTATCCGATTGGGAATACAAAATTCTTATTTATGGAAAACAAAAAAATAAAAAAAAAACACCAAATTCTTATGAGACAGAAACCTCATTTTTAACTCTTTCCCACATTTATTTGTGTTTGGATAAAAATAAAAAATATGTTTGAAAACAGAGAAAATAAAAAAAAAACCCAAAAAAAAAAAAAAAACGAGTGAATTTCTTCGAACTAAACAAATTTTGTGTTCCCCTTTGAGGGTTTTTTCTTTCTTCCTTTTATTGCTCAGGTTTTTCTGACCTCTATAAAACCTTTTTTCTCTGTTTTTTTTTTTTTTTTTTTTTTTTGGAAAACACAAAATATATAAAAATGAAAAAAAATAAAATAAAAGTACATAAATATATATATATATATATATATATATATATATATATATTTTCGCGTATTATTTCAAAACAAAATTAAATGAAGCATTGAAATACGATCGAATTGAATTGGATTGCGTGCTATTGTTGTTGTTGTTGCTATTATTGTTATTATACCAATTTTATAAATATTTTTTTTCCCTGTTTCTTGCGTTTGTATACAAATCATTTGGTCAAAAATATAACAGATTTTCATTCTTGCGAATTGGATTAGTTTTTTTCTTTTTGTGTAACCGAGGCTTAATGGGTGGCACCAGGTTAAAGAACTATGACATATAATACATATGGGAATGTACTTTCTTTTACCTTCATATTTTTATGTTGATTTTCACTACGCGTTGTTATTACCGCCCCTTTGCTACCTGTCACAAAAATCTCCAGCACACAAATCATATTAAAATTATTTTGATATTATTATCATGCTTTCACATAGTCAAATTATGTATTATTGTTATCGATTTTAGATTTTATTTGCTTTCTAAACGCCTAACTAGTTTATTTTACACACGTTTCAATAATATTACCAGATAATTATAATAAATTAAATATACTAAATGTGAAACAATTATTTTGATTTAACTTTTTGATCTCATATATATTTTTGTTGTTTTTGCTGTTGTTGTTGTTATTATTAAAATTTGAAAAATATTTAAATGAGATGCCAACTGAAAAATAATACCAAAAATAAAAAAAAGAATTTAGCATGTTGATAGTTATATTTAAAAAGAGATTTTTTATTATCTTTCTTTACTTTACTTTACTTTACTATATGCAATAATATTAGAGATCTTTTATCAATACTTTCTATATCAATGAATAATTTTTTTTTGTCTCATCCCTTTAACTGCATCAATTTAAGATAATAAACATATAAATGTTTGAATGGAATTATTTATAAAGTTTATCATTATTAATATTATTATTATTAATATTTAAAATGATGCGATGAGATTTTTTTCTTTATGATTTTTAAATATTTTTATATATTTTCCATGTATGAAATGTTTTAAAAACATTTCTTAGCATAGTACGAATAATTTTTTTTTGTTGGTTATTTATTGTATATCGTTTAATTTTTTTATTTGCTCATGATGGTATTTCTTACACTAAGGTAATATATATTTTTGTTTGTATGTTTATAGTCTCTTTATTCTTTGGTTATTTTTTTTCTTTCTTTTTTATTTATTTATTTATTTATTTAACGTTTTTAATCGCAATTAAATAAAATTTATGATCAAAATTTTAAATTTATATAATATTGTATGCATGGTGATGTTATTGTTCACCTGTTATATTGTTGTTTTCGTACTGTTACATAATATATTATGTTACAATTGTTTATCCAACCTTTCCACATCATCTACATTATGTTTGGTGAATACAAGAAAATAATAGGAACAGTTTAGATTAAAATTTAATCAGATACAATTTTTATTAAATTCATTACCTTTTTGGTATAAATAAATTGATTAAAAAATATAATTATAATTTTTTATTTATGTATTTCATTAACTTGATTTTTTCTTTTTATTTCTTTACATGTGTTTGCTATAGCAAAAATAATTTGTACACAATTCTAATTAATAAATTATTTAATTTTATAATGGATTGTAATAAAATATAATTAATTATTAACATTAATATTTTCCAAAATACAAATATTGAAAATTTATAAATTTTTAAATAATATAAAGTGTTGAATTTACATTTTATTACTTAACGGAAAAACCTAAATAGTGCTGAACGAAAGTATAGAATAATTTTCAATATATTTAGATAATTGTATTATTTATTTTTATAATTTGTTTAAAACACTTTTATAATTATGTTCAGATATATCTTACTTAGGTAAAAAATGTGTGCTACTTCCTACTTTCTACTTTATTATCTTCATTAAAGAAACAATAAAAAAAAAAATTAAAAATTGAATAAAAGGACGGAATGGCTGATATAACGAATTTTTAATACAAATTTAATTTCTGTAATAATTATGAATTTTTATTATATAAGCTACTTGTAGTTATTTTCCATTTAAAATACTTTTTCTCTCTCTATATTTATTATGTTTCTATTTAGGTTAAGAACTACTTTGAAAGGTCCTTTTAAAGGTAACATAAGCCCTTTTGGTAAATGCCACTAACTTAAAAAAAAACTTTAAAGTTTATTTTGAATACATGACAATAACCTTATAAGTTAGGGAAGAAAATCAATATCTAAATTAAAGTAAATTTGAAAAGTCGATATTGATGAAATTAAAAAAAAAAAGGATTATCAAAAATTCATATTAGGATCTTTGTCGTATTATGTCAATCGGCTTTTTTACTAATTTTTTGTTTTTAATAACAAATATTTATTTAATTTATTCTGAATTATTTATTTATTTAATGTATGTGTGTTTGTATAAAAGTACAAAAGGATCAATTAATTTATTTGACTAAATTTAAGAAATTTATTAGTACAGTACAATTTCTATTTTATTTATTTATATCATTATCACTGGTCAACTGTTTATACATTTGTATGGATTTCCTCGGCAAATCTTTTTTTCTCATGATAGACATCGGTTTTCTTATCAAAGTGAATTGGGGTTGGGTCGGGTGTAAGAATAGCACGACATCGTTTTTGCGTATTCGCTGATAAATCAATTGGCAATGAATTATTCTCTGGTTCTTCCAAATATGTTAAATATTCCGTCGGACTACAACTGCAACTGATTTCGTCTTCTTCACTATCTACAGCAATACTGAGGTCCGTTGATGCACAGCTGCTAAATGATGCGTCCGATGTTGTGGGATTACTATCCGGCTCAGAATCCTGATCATCTACAGTAGATGTTTCATCAACATTAAAATTTGCTTCCAAAAACTCCCGAACGATCCTCTTTTGATTCTCTGTTATTGGCTTCATTCTATACTATACAACTTTTTAATGACTTTAAACTTTTAATTTGAATAAAAATATCCGTTTATCATAGCACGTTAGCCCGTTCCAGATAAACTGATAATTTATTTAAATTTTTCTGCTATTTATAGACAAAAATCTTTAGTGTCCATAGATCAAGGTAAAAATAATATTCAAAGTTTCCGCCCAATTCCAATTTCTATTTAAGAAAGGTTTTAGGTTTTTCACAATGATCGTTATATGTTATACATGCTTAACCATGACGAGATAGTAGATTTACTAATTACAGGGAAAAACATTTAGGTATTACCAAAATATTTATAAATATTTTTTTCATTTGTCACCTGCATATTAAAAAAAAATGTTAAAAAACCCAAATAATGGCTATTTTTGTATTTTATTAAATTTTAGATATAGACAATAGCATAAATACATTTTCTTAACATTAGCTAAAAACATTCAATGATATAATTCAGTAACAACTTTTTACAAGTACATCAGATAAAGCTTCTGGAGGAAAAATTGTTTTGAAATCAGTACCAAACTGAATGCATATTATATTTAAATTAGGCTTAAAAATTATTATCATTGTATAAATATTGATACAAAATTTTATATTATAATCGACAATTTGTATATTATAGATGCTAAAACATAGCTGTATTAGTCCTAAGGGGAAGCAAGCTTTGACATCCTGAAAAGCTGTAAGAAAATTGATTTTCTTTTTTATTTTAATCAATAGAATTTATGATTGAATTACCTCCAAGCTTGATTGAATAAAGTTCCGCATTGTTAAAAGACAAATTAACATTGCTGTCGGGATTCGCTGAATTCAATAATAATCGCGCACAACCTATATATTTTTAAATAATTTTTAATTCTATTTAATATTTTAATTATTTATGCGATTATTTACCAAGTTGTTTTATTATCATTACTTCTATCCCCAAACATACTTGACATTGATTTCCTTCGCATGTAAATCCTTCACTTGGTGGTAAGTTTATATCTTCTACAGAATCTGGTAAAATAATATTCTTAGTAGTATCTAACAATTGTGATATCTTTGGAATACTTGGTAACATGCTCAATGGATTTTGACTTGGGTTATCTGCATTTCCCGATGAGTCTGGTAAAATTATGTTTTTTGAAATGTCCATCAGTTTTTGTATATTTGGTGCACTTGGTAACAAATCGAATGGATTGTGACTTGGGGTATCTGAAGTTGCCGATGAGTTTGATAAAAGTATGTTTTTTGGAATGTCCAGCAGTTTTGGTATCTTGCCAAACAATCGTGATTCTGCCATATCTTGTATATCTTGCGTTGCTGGTAAATCCGAAACTTCCATATTTCTCGATGTTATTTGATTTTCATCCACACAATGCTTTTTATGTATTCGATCACTTATTTTTTTAGCATCAAATCGATCTAAAAAAAAAAAAAAAATTGTTTTTTAATCACTTTTTATTTATTTATTTATTTATTTACCATCAATCAGAAATAAAAATGAAAAGAAAATGAATATTCGGGTTTTCATATTTTTTATTTAATTATCTAACAATTTTATTCTAATATAAAATTTATGAATATAAAAATGAAGTTGTTGAAACAATATTTTGATACTTTTTGCTTGAGTAAAATTTTCTTAGCGCATTTACAATACCGATACTAATTGCACATGTAGAAATACATTGAGAATGTTTATTGATTTTGAATGTAAATTTGTATTACATTTTATTTATAATTTTAATTGATTTTTCATTTTATTTTATTTATTTTTTTTGCATAAATATTTATGAACGCTTGTTCAAATTTTTAAATAAGAAATCAACAGTTTGTATAACGTTCAATGTGAACATACTATTTCAAATAGCAAGTGATATTTGATGTTGATAAATTAATACAAAATCAGTTACACGAAACATGTTTTCATTTTAAATAAATAATTTTTGAATATTTAATAATTGAAACATTTCCAAATAATTTACCGTCGTGCTTGTTCTCTTAGAATTAACATGTATAAAGAACATTTTTTCAATTAAAATTTTCAAAATCAATATACATGCATTTCTTGCAAAAAAAACTTATTTAATTGATCGACAAAATTTTAAGCTTTAACAGTTGACCTTTTTTTTTGTATGATTCAAAGCAAACTAAATAAAAAAAATGTTGTAAGTGGGTGGAACAATAAACTGAAAATGAATAAAAACACTTTGTGGTAAAGTTTATTAATAAATGACAATAGATTATGTGTTTGGATTTTTATTTGCTAGATTATATATTTTTATTACACAAAACGCAAAAAAAAAGAAGCAAATTTAAGAAGTGAAAGTCGATAATATGAAAGTTAAATGAAAGAAAATTGACTTTCTTTGATACAAAAAAAAAGAAAAAAAAAAACGAAAGAAAAATTGAAATGAAAAGCTAAAGAATTTTTTTTTCCATTCTTCTCTTAAAGAATAAAAATCAATTTAACTTTATTATTCATTTTTCGATTAAAAAAAAAAAATAATAATAATAAAAATTACTTAGCAGCATTAATATTTTGTTCATTTTTATAAAAGCTATGGTGAATTTTTCATCGTAATTTATATACCAAATTAAGTTAAAGAATTTTTTTTAATGCAATAAAGGATATTTTAATCCTTTAACATACGCAAACATTTTAACAATAGAATTTAATCTTCTTTTAAATTTAAAAAACACCTTAAAATTGATACGTTTCAATAATATTTAAAGCAAACATACAAAATTTCATTTCAAATCGATTTTAAAACATATATATATTAGAAATAATGAAATATTATGATATTAACATCAATAAATTAAAAACATGTTGAATATTGATTTAATATTTGGTTTGATTATTAATGATAAAACAAAACGTTAATAAAATCTGATGACGTTGAATGTTGCATTTAATTGATCATTTTAAATTGGCGTTTATTATTCAATAAACAAAAACAATCCCATTACCTAAATAAAGGATATTATTTTGATTAAATATAACAGTGGGTTCTTGTAATTTTGCATTGATACAATCAAATCAGCAAATGGATTAAAACCTACAGTAAAAATTCTAGCAAACAATAGCGTACATACTGCATATCAATTTTTGTATAATATCAAATTGCAAAATAATAATTTATTTATACAATTTAGAATACGTTATTAAACTGTATAATTTATTTATTTAAGACAGTATTACATCATGTTTCGTTAAATCGGTAAAAGCTAGTTGATTATTTCTTGGATTTTATTACATAAAATCAAAGCAACTTTTATTTTATTATAAATTAAAAAGAAAAAAAAAGTTATATAGTGCCAAAGATATACATTTTAGTAAAACGTTAAAGAAGAAACACCAGAGAAAAGCTCATCTTCTTATCACTTAATTGTCTTTTAATGCCTGAATTACGTTATTCTGATAAAATCAAAATTAAGTTTTCTAGAATCATAAAATATATAACGCTAAAGCACAAACAAAATTTTACTCGTGTTAAAACGATTTATTTTTGTAGTGTTAAAGATTTTAAACCATCGTAAGGAATGGATTTATATTTTTATTTTTTATTTTTTATTTTTTTATCAAACATTAAATTTATAGCAATAAATAAAAAAAAGGAGGAAAAACATAGAATCTTTGATTACAAAATTTCAGTTATTAGCTAAACTTTTAGTCAATAATACTCTGTGAAAGGCATAAATGTAACAAAAATAGCAACGAGAAGATAACCAACGATATAGAAAACAATTTTTTTCTTTTAAATAATTTAGTCTAAAAAATAAAATTGCTTTCCTAATATCATAAGCGAAAAGAAAAGCACCGAAATGTTTTTTTTTTTTTTATTATTATTTTCTGTGTAATAAAATTGAAATTAATTAACCGTAACAACAACGAAAACCAAAAAAAAAAAAAATTAAATTAAAAAGCATGAAAAGGAGCATAAAAATAACCACACTAAATGGTTATGAATAATTTTATTTTTAATAAGAAAAGCTAATAGAAAAAAAAAAGAAGAGAATTGATGGTTATTCACTTCCAGTAGATTTGTTTTATTTTAATCCTTAGAAAAAAAAAGGCTGGTTGATAAGGGGTAATTTTTTTTTTCCTTTTCTTGAATTACCAAACATTGTCATTTAAATAAACGATTCCCAACGATTAAATCATACGACTTCTATTGATTTGTTGCCATTTTCTTTAAATCATAAACATAAGTAATATTCCTTTCGCTATTTATTATTATTTATACCGATTTAAAAATAATCGCGAAAACATTAACAGAAATCGACAGAAAACTGTCTGGAAATTGGGCTGGATTTTTTTTTTCAAATTTTATTTTTATTATAATTTTCTCACTGTGTTGTGAAAGGAAAAAAAACATTTTTTTTTTCATAATAAAATAAACAGCATAAAAGAGAGAAACAAGGAAAATCTATTAATATTTTCAATCTCGGATAATAAATTGAAAATTGATAAAAATTCATTTTTATTATTATTATTTTTTTTTTTTTTTGTTTTATTTTATTATTATTTTGACGACAATAAAAATTTTCATACATTGAAGGTAACAAAATTATTTAAAGGAATAACAAAAACTGTACGCACTCAAATTTCATGTATAATGTGATAATAAAAAACAGAGAAAAAAATTCAATGCATTTTCTGTTCCTTGTTGATGTTTTGGCTGAAAAATAAAAAAAAACGTACAAAGACCATGCGTAATTTTACAATTTTGTCTTCATTTTTTCCAATAAACGAAGAAATTTTTTTGCGTTATTTGTTTCAATTTTTTTTTTTTTTATGTTTTGAATGTAGCTTCTAAAATATATTGTATGTATGTATTTATGCTTTTTTCTTTCTTCTTCCTTCTATTTTACGATTTGATCATAAAAATGAATAAAAGTAAAATAACAAAAATGTATTACGGAAACATTTTTTTTTTATGTATTTTTATTATGAAAACATGCGTCAAGTTTATCATGTTCTCTTACCGCTGCGAGCTGTTTTCATTATTATTTTCAATAATAATTTATTTTCTGTTGTTATGCTTTAGAAATTTTTTTGTATTTATTGAACTAGTTTATATTATTATGATTATTTAATTTAATTTTCAATCCATTGTTCTTTCTAATGAAAGATACATTAAAAAAAAAAAAGTTTCATTGTTACTCGTTCAGGTTCTTAGATAGCTATTTTCAAAACAATTAAATAAAAATGGTTTGAATGCTTAAGAAAAATTCAATTAAAATACTTAAGATGCTCATAGCATTTGTGCAATGATTTTTTTTTTTTTTTATTAATGCTTTATAATTACTGGATTATATTTTTTTTTTTATTAAATTTTCATTCAAAAATGGAAAAAGTTCAGCAAGTTTTAATTGGTCACATTTCTACTCTAACGATTGACAGACTTGATAAAAAAATTTATTTCTATAAAAGGTTAAAAATCTCACACAAAACAGTTGTATGCTCATGAAAAACGCAAAATTAATTAATTTAAAAATTCATTTTTTTTGCTCTATCAACTCATAATAGAGATTTTTTTTTTTCGTAAATTTTTGAATTCTTGCTTAACTTTATCACTTAAACTGACATTTGCATTGTAAAATTAACCTTCACTGTTAACCAGATAAATACACCAAAAAAAAGTGGTAGGTCGGTTGTTTCTTTTACTATTTTGTGAACCAAAAAAACAAAAAAATTATATTATATAAAACTATAGCTACCATTTGGTTTCTGAGTTGTAACTTCGTTTCTATATTAAAAAAAAAAAACCCCAGTCAACATGAAAAAATAAAGGAAAAAATGATAAGAGAAAAAAGAAAAATTGAATAAGTTTTTAGTCTAAAGCACAAATGAAAAGCGACAAAAACATCTGAAAAAAAAGTAGAAGAAGAAAAAGTTAAATAGCGAGAACAAAATGTGGATAGATTTGCTCCGGTTTGTCTACGTAAAACAAGAAAAAAAAAAAAAAACTTCACCACTTTGAATGCTAATTTTTAAATGAAGAGATTAGATTGTGTCAAGTAATTTTTTGCTATACGCCGTTGGACAGCAGTAACATCAGCAGTAGCCACAACGGAAAACTAAGCATAATTTAACTTCTTTTTTTTTTGTGTACGTAATCCCAAAATAATCCTTAATAATTAAAATAAAAATTATTTAAGCGGATCAAGTGTGCTTTTTTCATTGACATTCATCATCTCAAATCAATGTTTAAATTGAATTTTATTTAATCTCAAAATTAAGTACGCAATGTGAGCTTGTAATAATTAGTTCAAGCATGCGAATTAAACCTTTGAAAAATAAACAAATGGCAAAAGTCATGTCGGAAGTGCATGTGTTTTACAATTATTGAAACATGATTACATTTCTAGTAAATTAAATGTACTATCAACTATCAATTTTTTTCTTTTTTTTTTTTTTATTGTTTGAGATTAAAGCAGAATCAATTTTTGTAATTGTGATTGTGAGTTGAATTGTAGAAATAATTTCTTGAACAGATTACTCGTTTTTAAGGTCACGTAACATATGTAGTTACGTTCATGTTTCAAACTATTTCATTGCAATGATTTCGTTTTAACAAATTGTTGAACCAAGATGAACGTTTAATATATATATTTATTAAATTTATTTTAATTAATTATAGAATGTGATGATTTTCTCTTTATTGTTTTTATTTTAATACAAAGTGCTTTTTTTTATTGCTAACAAAAAAAAACGTTCTCCCTTTTACCACAATAATGTGATTAAAAATTTGAATACGGATATTATTTCATCGTATGTTTTTTTTTTAAACAGAAATTTTTTTATTAAATGAAATAATAATAATAAAAATTGCGATTATTATTATTATTATTATTATGTTTACGTTTATTATTATTATTATTATTTGTTTTAGTTAAACAGCGTTTTTGGGTTTTATAAAGTATCTGAAATTGTTGTCAAACGATTAAAGAATAGCTCTAATAGAACAAAAGCTAATAATCATGAATTTTATCTTTTATAGTCAAAGTAAATTTTAATTTCATATATGTATATAGGCATTTGCAGTGCGATTCATTTAAAAATAATTTATTTGTCATTTCATTTCATTTATTTATGATAATATTGAAATAAAAGTACATTATTACATAATTCGCGATATTAATTTTGTAAAGAATTTCATATATAAGCCGAGTTAAGGCTTCCATTCTTATTATATTCCCCCAAAAATTATGATTTTATTTTATTCTATAGGGACATTATGTACATTAAACAACCGCAAAAAATAAATATTTCAAGCTCATATTCCGTTGAGACTTTGTCTGTCTATAATAACATTTCACGTATTAATACGAATCTTTTTCATTCGAGCTTTTTCTTCGTTTTTTTATTTCATTTATTTTTTTTTTTTTTGCATAAATAAAATATATGCAAATCCATTCAATTAAAAGCTTAAAATATAAAAAGATTGATTTAATTTTTATATTTTGTGTATTTTTTTTTTTTTTACTTGAAACTTTAATTAAATAAGAAAATATTTATTTAATTTCTTTTTTTTTTTTTTATTTAACAATAATAAACGTAGTAGCAACATATTGTATCGTATTCATTGTGGTAAACCGATTTTGTAGAAATCTTTTTAGTTAAAAATTCGTTATTATTTGACAACTAGTAATATAATTACGTTAAAGGTTTTGTTCATCGTTTTCCTGTTAATAAAAATAATAGAAAAATAAATTAATTAAATGTCTGACAAACAACAGGCGGTATTCTATGCGGTTTACTGCTCTGACTTATATGTTCATTTGATTGCTGGGTATATTGTGGTTGTATTAAACATTTCGTTTCATTTAATTTATTTTTTATTTTCATCTCATGAAACGATGTAATATGTACGAGATATCAAAACAAATTTTCATTTGAATAAAAAAAAGAAGAAAGATAAATGTATTTATCGAAAAAGAAGATGAAGAAGAAATATTGCAATTTTATTTGCTTTGATTAATTTAATTTAATTTAAATTTTTCAATAAAAATTGTTTTTTTTTTTCTATTTGTACGAATGTATTTATATTGAAATTAAATATATAAATAATACTGGATTTGTTATCAATTTGATTTTTTTTTTCATCTCTTCTTTAGATACTCAAAGGTGGTAATTGAGCGACTTTACATACATAACATTTTTATAACAGATGTAAGAAATACAAAAGAATTACAAAGAATATATTTATGACAAAGTACAAAAGCTTCGTTTAACAGCACGAATGTAAAGTTTTAGCTACCTAATTTGCACACACACACACCCCCATACATAAAAAAAATCAATTCTTTTATCAAATTCAGTGTATTCAAATAACAATAATTCATGCCTTACAAAACTTTACTTTTTTTTTTTGTTATAAAATGTTGGAAATTCCCTTGAAGAGTATAAAAAATATTTTCAGTAACTCCCAAATGATATAACTTCTGTTCGAATTTGGTTTTTTTTTTTTTTTTTTTTTTTTTTTGTTTTCCCAACCCATTAAATAATAAATAAAAAAAAAACAATAACCAACAGTATTAGTTGTAACATCCACGATACTCGTAACTGTATTAATGAAAGCACCCACCAATCTGTGGATGTCCTTTTGAAAGCATATACACTATAAAATTTAAATAAAAGAATGGAAAACGTGTACATTACACATTACGTAGAACAGACGAAGTTTTATTTTTTTATTTTCTACTGATTATTATTATATCCTAATACATCTGTTTAATTGCAAAAAAAAAAATCGATTTTAGGAATTTTACTAAGAATATGATAATAATAATAATAAGAATTGAATAAATAGTTATTATAAAAAGATTTTAACATTTCCCAGCCACACCTTACACAAGGTAATTGTAGGGAATTATCATCGTTTAATATATAGACTTCGCATGCATGTAATAAAGACGTCTCATTGAAAAATATTTAATAAGAAATCTAGTTATTAAAATAGAAGAAAAATAATAATTTAAATACATAAATAATTTATTTTCTTTATGATCTCTTATATAAAAGTAAAAAAAAAAGACAAAAAACATAGAAATCACATTGATGAGAGCAAAAAACAAAGAGCAAAACTTTTATATTCAGCTTTTTTTATTTTTTGTTTATATGCTTATTTGTGTGCATCTTTATGAAGTTTTACATAAATTGTGTTTTTTTTTTATTTTCTTTTTTTATTTCAGTGCTGCTACCGTTTTTATTTTTTATTAAAAAGAATTTTTTTTTTTTTTTTGTTTTAATAAAGAAAAAATAAACAACGCACTTTATATGATGCTATTATTATGTACCTTCTGTATGATGCTTTCTGTTTCATTCTATGTATGTGCTTATGTTTTGACAGTGCTGGTATTTTTGTTAGGGCGCTCATTATAAGTAAAAATATAATTTAGATGCTATGGAGAAAATATGAGAATGTGATTAAATATTAATATTCCTCGGAATGTTCGAATTGATAGACTATGAATTTCTGTTTTAGTTTAAAAAATATGAATTTCAACCATTCATCAAATCTTAAAAGAATTTCATTAATTTTTCGATTCTATATAAATATAAACTTCGACTCTGATTTTGATTTTTATAATATAAAAAAAAGAACATAAAGTTGGAAAAATATAGATAATTCCATTAGACAAGCGAAATAAGTACAGATTATTGAGCTAGAAAAATATGTAATGATATTTCATTCGTGTGTATGTTATATAGAAATAAATAAAAATGTTTTTAATAATGGAAACTACATACAAAAAGCCATCATGCTTAATATATATATTGTATTCAATAAAAGTTAAATAATTTATTAACAAAGTGTAATTAAAGACGCGTATTTGTGGTTATTTCATTAATAAAAATATTAACAAAAAATCTATATAAATTAATACATAAATGAAATCAATTTTAAAAGCATTTTGCGAAAGAATTTTCTTTTTAATTTTTATCGTTATTGGTATTAAATTATGATACGTTGATGTTAATAATAAATGTATGTTTAAGTAAAATGTCTAGGTAATAATAATAGTACTTTGCGTTTAATGAGACTTTGATAATAGTTGCTGATGTATTTTTGAGCAAAGTGAAAGGCTAACAATAAGAAGAAAATGATTTATTATTTCTTGGAAACATATTAATCTATAAATACCGGTCAATATGATTTATTTTTACTTCCCCATAATCAATAATCTATTTTAGATGTTAAATTTATATAATGTGGTAAAGTTTCACCTCAATGTACATTTACCTGTAGATAAAGAAACTGTTATACTTTAATAATATAATTGTAAATAAATTATAAATAAATATTTTCTATATATAACATAAGCAAAAACTTTAACAATAATAATTCCAATGAAAAATTAATTAAAACAAATCGGAAACAATTATATTTGAATTAATTAAAATGAAAAATCTTGAAAGTGTTTTATAATAATAAATATTTTATTTTTTGTATTCTAGTTACCATATATTTATTGAGTATAATTATATTTAATTTTTATTTCTTTTTTCTTTTTATCCTACCATTTTTTTTATTTATATCGCTTCGTATATTCATAAAATTTATGTTTTTTGGTTTTATTTTTTTTTTGTTTCTTTAATTTAATGGTTTTGTTAATTTTATTGTTTAATTAAGTGTTTAAGTTATTTGTTTAGTATTTAGAAAATTAAGAATTTATGTATTTTTGGTAGTTTTATATAAATAATATATATATTTTTTTTGTTGTTATTGTTTGCTCCTACTATTATAATGAAAATAAAAATTGTTGTCAATTTATTATTATTAATTTTCGTTTTTTTTGCTTTCTTGCTGTTGGTTTTGTATGTATACCTTAATAAAAGTGTCTTATATAATTCATATTAGAACTCATATATAGACATTTTGTGTAGTAACCAAATATAAAACAGGACGATGAAGGAAAATGAAGTGGAGAAGAGAGAAAAAAAAAGACAACACGAAAATGAATGTGAATTTTTTTTTTGGAATGAGAAACGAAATAACAAGAAGGTAATAATAATATGACCTAGATTCCATTACAAGAAAAAAAATAAATAAAAGCTCTCTCCTTTTGAATAGAAATGGTAAACATTGTATAGGTTATTATGGATGTATAAAAAATGAAAATGAAAATGGAAAAAAAATGAAGAAATATAAATGATGGCATTTTATTGCAATAAAATAAATTATTAAATGCTAAAGGTTATATTTTTGTATGATGAAAATGATATATTTATTTATTTATTTGACACTATAATTCTAAGTCTCAACCCAAAATGAAATAATCACAAAAAAATAAAATAAATAAATATAACCTAGACTAATCATTCAACTCATTTTGTTATTACACTTGACGTTCTTGCTATTTATGTTTATCGCTATGACGTGTTTGGTTGCTTTTAAACAGTTTCTTTCATTACTCTATTTTCTTTTTTATAAAGCATAAATCTTCAAACAACAACTTAATCATTCAATGTTATTTTCTAAGCTTTATAAGTTACTAACTTTTATCAAGGATTAAACAAACAAATTTTCTATTTTTTTTTATTGCTCTAAATATAAAAATGTTTAAACAATTATGTTAAAACACATTTTAAGCAAACAAAATTATTATATTCGTTATAAACTATAATAGTTTTTTTTTTTTTTTATATCTTAATTAATTCTTAAATTTTGAATTTTAATTTAGATTAGGTAAAACACTATATATTTAGTGTTGTGTAGTATGTAGTAGGTACTGCTTAACAAATGTTATAAACTATTAAATAGTTATTAAACAGTCTCTGAACACATAAGTGTATCTAGTAATAATTTTGTCAATGAGATAACATTTGACAAGAAACCTGTAACATATTGTAATGAAGCATTTTAAATTATGAACATTTGTTAATTAATATGACTTTAATATGTTGATAAGATATTGAAAATTTATGTTTGCAACGAAAAAAATACAAAAAAAAAAAACTTTAAACCATAACAAAGTAATAAATTTAAATCTAAAAATAATTTCTTCTTTGGTTTACTTAGTTTTTGTGATATAAATCTCAAGTGACCATATGACAACTTAATTTTCTTATTTTATAAATAAATGACATTGTTTCTACAACAATGCGTGATTTATATTGTAAAAGTGGTTAACCAGTATTAAATTTCATCAACACCAGAAAGAAAAAACAAACAAAATTACATAAATATATAACAAAAAAAAAAAAATGTAAATTATGTAAAATAATTTCTATGTTATGACATTTAAAACCTTTAGCTATTCACAACTATTATATTTAGCATGAAAAATATAAATATATAAATTATAATAAGCTTCGTTGTGATGAAAGTTTACGTGCTTTGTTTAGATTTTATGATATTTATGTTTAATAAAATATATAGCAACAGTTTTCACATATGAGGAATAATATTTTCATTTAGTCTAATTGCGTACAAATTTTTTTATATAAAATTAAAGGATTTATTTATTAAACTTCCTTTCAAAAAAAAAAAAATGTATTTATTTAATTAGTGATATTCTTTAAAAGTAGAAAAGTAGCAAAAATTTACTGTGTTTTAAGTAATTTAATTGAGCTTTTAGTGTGTAATATAAGTAATATACCACTTTTTTTTATGATAAATGGTTTTATTAAATGTACAACATTTGTTTTGTAAACTAATTTTTGTTGTAGATTTAAAAGGGAAATGGTTTTATTCACACTTACTCGGTTTCATTGACTGTATGTTATATATAACAATATATTTTACAAACATTTTCTTTTCGGACTCAATAAACTTGACTCAGTTGAGAATCCACCCTTAATACTAATAAAGGAAAAATGTTGTATATTTTAAGGTTTATATGGGTGGTTTTATTATTTTGTCTACTATTTCTTCGATAATATTATAAAATACCAAAACCTTTTTAATATAGCTTTCAGGATACAATTTTACAATTACATTGTATAAACACAAACATTTTTTTTATAGTTTTTGTTGGCTTTACATTTATTCTATTTCTACTTTGTTTAAAATGTATATAAAGTAACATTTATATTAATTGTCTTATTTTTCTCGGATGTAGTTAACAATTTATAACTTCCCAATTTTAACAAATAGCAATAACAAAATAATAGTGGAAAATTGTTTTTTTTTTTTGCTGTATTTGATAAATAACAAATTACAGGTCTTCGAGCTTGTCGGTGAGTTATTTATATACGGTAAACTAATTTTACACATATCAGCCAACAAATTAATCATCTATCAATATTTCTCTACAGTAACGAAACTTATTAAAATCGATGTTTTTGTCAACCGCTGTATAAGACGTTTCATGTATAGAAAATGACATTTAATCTCCATAACATGAAAATCAGGAACAAACGATGAAGATTGTAAGTAGTAACATCCTTTTGAAGTCATTAATACAAACTTTTAATGTATTGAAAAACATTTTTCTTTTTATTTGTTTACTATTTAAAAGATATTTACCCAAAAGGATTCAGTTTTATTTAATTTATTGGAAAGAAATTAGAAAGAATGAAAAGAAGAGAAGAAAATACAGAAAAGGGTTTCACATATTTGAACAATCTTGTTAAATCAAATATAAAAAAATATCTTTGGTTAAAAGATCTAAACATAATACTTAAAAAAAAGAAAAAAGAAACAGAAGAGAAAACTAAAAAGAGTCAACAGAAAAATAAATCAGAGTTGAATTTAAAGAATGGCAAAAATAATATAAATTATACTCATTGCAATACAAGCGCATGAAAAGAATGTTCATTTCATCAGCAAACAGACAAAGAACAACAATAATAAAAAGCAAAGAAAAAAAAATTAAAATTTTTAAAGCAAAACGAATTGGTTAAACAAAAAAATTGTCATGTTGTTTGTATTTTGCCATCAAATAATTGAAGCGTTACAGAAATAAAAGGAAAATAAAACAGAAATCAGAAGAAGAAAATCGTGATACAAAAAAAAAAAGAAAACTGTAAAGAAAGGAAATTTTTTAAATTGAAGATTTATTTAAGTGAAGCATAAATACAGTTTCTTACACCTTATAAAAGATTTGAATTAAATTTAATGTTAAGCTTTTGGTTTATATAGTTGTAGAAAGAATAATAATTATACTACTATCACCATGAACGACAACAACAGCATCAACAGTAGCAACAGAATTCAACAATTAAAAGTAATTGTTTTAAAAATCACTTTGTGGGTGGAAAATTTAACCACCAAGAAAGGTTTTTATATATTTATAAAACTATTTCTTACCTTTTATCTACTAAAACCAAGCAAACATTTATATTTGCTTTTAATCGTTATAATAATTATTAATTTTAATAAAGAACGATAAAATTATTTACTCTGGTAATCGAAAAATATATTTTAAAGCATTTCAAATATAATTTTTATAAATATTTATAACAAAATAAAAAAAAAATATTAAAGAAGCTTGATTTTTGATACAGTGACTGTAGTGCTATAATTAAAAATTGTTTTCGTTATCATTATTCTAACAGACATGTTATTTACGTTTTATTAATCGTCTTTCACTTTATTTAATTTTTATTTTTATGGTGCATTCTAGTGACAAAGAAAATCGTTTTTTTTTTATTTTCTATTTATTTCATTTTCTATCAATATTTAACGATTTTATTTTTGTGTTTTTTAATATATAAAAAGCAAAAACTTTGCTAAAGGTTTTATGATAAAAACCAATCGATAGAAAACAATTTAATTCCGAAGGATGAAACTTAATTTAGTTTTTTAAAATTTTTGTTTTTAAATGAGGAAATATTTTTCGTTGGTTTGAATAAGGATTTTAAAATTAGGACATGTAAATTGCTTTTAAATACTTTTTGCCACATTAAGGACATTATCTATGGCACTATTAAGGAGGAAGAGATAAAAGAATAAAAAAGAAGAAAACTTTTCATTATTATATAATTAAATCCATCAAAAGATTAATGTTGGTTGGTTTAGGGTTTTAAGAAATAAAATAAAAGCTTTTTTTTTCTTTTTCTCGTATGAAAAATTGCTCTAAAAGCTTTACGATCAAACAATGAAATTATGTTAATTTTTTTTTGTTTTCCTTTTCTTGTACAGTAACAAATACAAATTATTATTTAAAAAATAAATGTTTTTAAGCAGAACTTTCAAATACAATAAAAAGTTTGGATGTTGTTTAAAATATCACAAAAAAAAATTAAAAAAATTAAAACTTTTCCAGTTTGATACAAAAAGAGTGATTTTTTTTTTTTTTTTTAATACAAAGCATAAAATTTATATCATTTAACTTTTCCATAAACATAAATATGGTGCAGTAAAATTCATGTTTTTTTGCTGTCGTTCGTCGTTGCGAGACATTAGTTTTTACTTCTTTTAAACAAGAAAGTTTTTTTTCGTTTCGTTTCTTTCTGTAAATTTCTTATTTTGTTGATTCATATCGTATTCTAAATTCATAATTTGTAACTAAATAAAAAAAAAAAAAAAAAACAGAAAAGAAAGAAAGAAAAAAATGATTTCGTTATGTATGTAGTTAGGAATTTTACATAATATAATATGAATTAAAGATAACTTGATTTAAACAGAACGTGCATATTAATTTTATACATGACACGACAATATTAACCAAAAAAAAAAGAAAAAAAAAAAGTTCCTTTTTTTGGTTGGGTAAAAGCAACGAAAAAAGTTAACAAATAGAAAAAAAAAAAAAAAATATGTTATGTAAAGTTTAACCGAAACAGATGTGTTGTTCATATATATACATTTTTTTATCTATTTCTTAATATTTCTATGCATTAAATATATGTTCATGAAATAAAATTCAATTTACTTACGTAATTATGTAAATTGATTAAAAAATTTAAGCTACAAAAGTGAATATAAAATTATTAATTAGTTTTTAAATATATTTAATTTTCCAAAACAGATATCAATATTAACATAAATATGATACTTTGTGTTATAAACGAAGTAAAATCTTGTTATAAATAATTTAATAACATTTAACCTTTACTAATATATCAAACTTGTAATTAGACTTCTTGTTTCGTTTCCTTAAAATCTCCTTTACAACTGTATATGTTAAATTACTATAAAATACTTCATGTTTAATTTATTTATTATTTTTGTATAAATTACTTATGATTTGAAATAGTTTAATAATACTTATTTTCATTTAAAAATAATTATCAGAGAGATTCATATAATTTTAAGTTGGTTAAAAAGAAAAGTTTTTTTTTTGTGAAACAAAATTATCCTGATGTCAAGTGTATTTCGAACATAAAGTTTTTTCCTTTTTTTTTAATTCAGGATTTTAATTGAAATGTAATTTAAATAAATTTTCTATAATAAAATTGAATTTTAATGAAGTTTCATAAATTTTTTTTAAATAATGCGAATTAGAAACGAATTTTCTTCGGTGGTAATGCAATCTGTCGCAATTTTCCATTAAGTAAAAACGTAAAGAAAAAAAAAAAATTAAAAACATTATAAAAAAAAAAGAGGGAAGAACATCATCATCATAATCATAATAATCATCACCATCTTTATCATATAGATAAAAAGATATAAAGATAGCCTTGACGGCTTTATATCTTCAACTGAAATGTGTCTGACCCACTTTGCTAAATTAATCCTGGCAAAAAAAAAATTGGAAAAAGCATGCAGAATGAGAAAAATACGAAGAAAAAAGTGTTTTCAATTTGAACTCAACAGCTTAATATAGAGCTTATAAAATGGAAAAAATACTCTATGTTTGTTTTTCCGAACATTTATACCCCTTTATTACGTAAAATTATATTTTTTTCTACCCTTGTGTGGGTTTTTTTTTTCTTTAAATTTAAATTTCCTTTTTCTATTTTTTTTTTCTTCTCTTACATTTGCGATTTTATGCCTTTCTTTTTTACACTTATTTAATAAGATAAAAATTTAATTATTTTAATTTAAAAAAAACAGAAAAGAAAGAAAGAATGTTTCTGTACGTTAGATTGAATATAAATGAAATTTTCCTTATTATAAAATTAAATAATTAAAATAAAATTGTAGGAAAATAGGTAAATAAAGATTGCAAATGTTGATAAATGAAATTATTGTGACACCTTTGTACCTGCTGTAATTTACATGCATTTTTTTTTCTTTTAAATTTATTTATTGTGTTATATCGTATCGTGTATATAAGGATATAAATTTTGATATGTTACTTAGTAATTTTAGTGTAATTGAATTTTTTTTTTCTACTTTAAAAACTTTTTTCTTTTGTACCTAGCACGCAACAATCGATAATAAGAATAATATTAACATTTTGTAATTTTTTACACACCTATATTTTTATATCTGTGGAGGGTGCAGTTGATTACAAATTTTATATAATTTACTAACCAAAAACTCCGTACAAATGCTTGATTTAAGTAAAATAATAATAATTTTAGTACATTTTCTACGGTTAAATTGAGTTGTTTTCGTTACGAAAACCTTGTCTTAATCGTGGTTAATTATATAAATAAATTGTTGTTGAGATAATATGCTTGAAGCAATATTTAGCAACATATCGGTTTTTTTTTTGTTAATTAGTAAAATATAAATCTTTTCAATGGGAGCTTGATGAAAGTTTATCGATAAATTTTTGAGAAAAAATATAAATTTATTCCAGCTAGATGTTATTTCAGTTACTTATTAAGTAACCGCTGCACACAAATTATTTTCACATAACTCCTACACTTCTTACAAAGCAATACAATTCATAAAAAAAATATGATAACCTTACCCCTTAAAAATAATAATAATAACAGAAAATTTCAAACCTAATTGCCTTCACTTCTAATTTATCAAAAATAAAAAATCTTCAAAGGAAAATGCGTAAAAAAAAAAACGAAAATAATAAAATTTGATGATAAATCGTTAACAATAACAATAAATAACAAGACAGGTGTTTTTTTTTTTTTTTTTTTTTCGTAGTTTTGTTTCTGTTTTCCTTTTTTTTTCTATATTATCCTTTGCATTATTTTCCTTAATCGATAGATGTGATTTTGATAAATTAATTGAATACGCCAGATATGTCATCGTAAGTAAAATATTTAATAAAACGAATAATAATTTCCAATCAATATTGATTTTATTATTTTTCTGTATGGTAATTTATTTTAACACATTTACTTTCCTTTTTATTTATTAAATATAAAAATAGATATTTTACTTTAATATAGGGGTGGAAACATGCAGAAAAAAAAATTCAATTTATATTTATGAAATAAAAAGCAGAAAAAAAAACCTATAATAAAGCAGAAATTTGAATAATCGCAATTAATTAAGCAAAAATACAAAATATGAAATGAATATTTGTTACAAATGACAACAGCAGAGATCAGCAGTAAATGAAAATTAACAGAATTTACCCTCTTTTCTGTTGAGTTAGGCCTAATGAGTTTTGTCTGTCATTTTATCATTTATACTTATTCTTATTCTTTTTTTTATTACCCAATAGTGGATTTTGCAATTTGCTGCTCCTATATTTTATTATTATTATTATTTTTTTTTTTCAAATGTATTTTCGTCCCTTTATTGTACGTTTTAGTCGTGTCGTCCAAGAAAATGTAGTCGTCGAGTCACACAGAGCATTAAAAATAAAAATAGGAAAAATGATATATTAGGAATTTTTGTTATAAGAAAATTAAATACCCTGAGGACAGTTAAGAAGATTATGACAGCATTTTAATTTAAGACTTTTTCACATTAATAAAAAAGTTAAGTTTTTAAAATAAGAATATTTGCCTGTGCTTACGGATTGCTGATTAATTTTTCAAGTCTAACAAATTCTTAATTAAACAGAAAAAAAAAACTAAATTAAATTAAAATAATTATCTCAATAAAATGTGTCGATTAGTTTAATTTATAAAAAAAAAAAAAGAAAAAAAATTGATCGTGCTACATGCTTTACGATTATTGTGTTTATTTTGAAAGTTTCATTTAGAAAAATAGAAATAAAAGGATAAAATGTAAGTTGAATGACAAGAGAAATAAGACAAGTTGAAAGCTGATGTTTTAAAAGCACAAGAAACAGATTGAAATCAATTTAACCACAAATTCTCTTATTTATTTATTTTTTAATAAAATAAAAGGGTTTTCGTTTCTTTTCATTTCTTTTTTTTTATTTTCGAACCAAATGCGAATTTATTTTGAATTTTTTTTTCCATTATAATAGAGGAAAATTTCAAAATAAGACAAACAAAAAAAAAAAAAAAGAAAGTAAATTGAAGAGACAAACATTATAGAAATTTAGGCACATGACAGCATCAGTTAAAAATTTAACCAAACATGAAGTGAATACTTTGACACCACTTTTTCTACATTAATTCTTCATGAGTTTTCCATGTAATAGAATAAATGTAAGAAGCTTTTTAATTTTGAATTTCTATGAAGTATTCTTTGATTTATAAACGCACGAGCTTCTACTGACGAGATCTATTTTTGTTTCTGTTTTTTTTTTTGCCAAAATTAATGTAATGATACATTATTAGTTTAGTACGTTAAAAGCTCTGCAAAATTATAATATAATATTACACGAGAAGTTAAAGAAATTATTTGCTTAATCAGTTTCGTTAACATTTTTGATGACACGAAAACTTTTGACAACAAGCATCAAAAACATAAAAAAAATAAAAAATATTAATAAATGCAGACAAAAAAGTTTCATATAGTTCAATTTTGATGTGTCACTTGTGAGTGTTTCACAATTTTGCACAATTCTTTCTTAGCTATTTTGTGTTGTAATCGCATTAAACTAATGAGCAAACTTTAATAAAATTATTATTTTATTTTTTTTTGTATGCATAGTTTAGTGAATGTTGTTGCAATTGTTGCTGCTTTTATGTTTTTTAGTTTAGTTTATTTTCTGTATAACCAAAATGTTAAGAAATGAAATCCAAGTGGTCGTTTTAAAGTATTTTCTAACATTCATTTGAACTTAAGTTTTCTTCTTCTATTTTTTTTTTATAACTCTTAAGATTATTATTTTAGTTTTTCTTTCTTTTGCTTTTTTTGTTTGTTCTTTTTTTACAATGATGTAACGACTAAGTAATAAGAAGTTTTTCCAAATACCGTATTTCCTTGATAGTTCAGCTTATTATTTTATTTTTATTTTTTTTTTTTTTATTTTAACTTTGCTCTCTATATAGTTTTGTTTCATTACAGCAAAAATATACTAAAAATTAAGTTGATGATGGGTTGTTAGTTGTTAAAAAGTTGCTACGTTTATTTTTTCTTTTTTTCGGTCTTACTTCAAAGGCATCATAGGGAAAAGTATTAAAACGATAGTAAAACAGCGTTTCTTTCATTAACGGATTAAGTGTTCATGTTACTAAATTATATTGAGTAGTGCAAGATTTTAAAGAAGATTTTTTTCTATTTTTTTTTTTTTTTTTTTAATATGCTTCAAGATGCAACATTTTTTCGTAATATTATTATTTTTTTATTAATATTAATAAGGAAAATTATAACTTTACAAAAGAAACTTAACGTACAATCTTTTAATAAAATTAAAAACTTTTTTTTCTCTTTTATTTTTTTTAATTTAATGTTGTTTAATGTTACAAGCGACGCTTTTTATTACGAAAAAATAACAAAAAAAAAAAATAAATAAATAAATATATAAAAATATACAAGATAAAGTTTTTTTTTTTATTTATTTAAAACTATGTTGAATTTATTTATTAATTAACTTGATAAAAAATTGTGACGTCCAATTTTTAAGTTAAAAAAAAGAAAAAGAAAAAAGCCAAAGCTTTCTAACTTTAACCAAGATTTAATAGTACAATTTGATCATAATGTGCTTAAACTTTTTTACCTTTACAAGTAGTTTTGTATATTTTATCTAATCTAACATTATGTTTTTTAATGTTATGCTTTTTAAAAGCTTTCCACATTTTTGAACAATAATTTGTTTATTTTTTTTTTTTGTTTAAACGAAGAAGAAGATTAGAAATAAAAATACAAAAAATAACATTATACATACATATATAGTTTAACCGCTAATTAAGTGTCGTTAAAGGATAGAAATCTATTTGAAATAAATCGTTAAAATAAAATTTATTGTTCGTTAGGTGGTTGTTTATTGATGATCATCATTAACTTTAGATAAAAAAGGGTCATTGCCACTTAACAATAAAGAAAAAATAAAATGAAATGAACAGAATAACAATACGAATACGCATAAACACACGAATTGGTATTTAAGTTTATTTTATTTGTTGTATTTGAAATAGAAAAAAAGAAAAAACCATTGAGACACAATAAATCAAGGTGTGACCACATAATTCAAATAAACAAAAATAGGAGAAACAGACAAAGTAAAAGTGAAAACAGAAAAATAAACATAAGGGAACTGATTAAGGGTTTTTATTGTTCATACTTAAAGTTGCGTTTTGATAGATTTTATTTTCTTTTTTTCTTTTAGTACTGTGTGTATAGCTAAATAGGATTTTACGTGCAATTTAATGATGTGAATTTCTTCAAGCAACTCATTAATATTTTGTTTTGTTTAGTTTTATTTCCACTTTGATGAATTAATAAATTTAATTAATGAAAACATAAACAACAAACATTAAATTAAAAACAATTAATAAAAAAGTTAATTTCCATGAATTCAATTAAAAAAAATAATAATAATTGAAAAAAGAAAACAAATCTAAGTTTAAACTGAATATTTGTTACTGCACAACAACAACAAAACAAAGTTAAATGAAAAAAAGAAGGCAAAGAAATAAATAAAAATGCAACATATGTGTGCTTCAAAAACTATAAATTCATATTTACGCGCTTAATGTACGTAGTTTCTATTTATCTATGCGCTTTGTATGTATCCGAGAATAGTACATTGTGGTTTTATAAAATCGCTATATTCATTTTTGGCGGTAGAGTAAAAAGAAAACTAAGTGTCACATATCATGACCACATTTTAACTCATAAATTTTGATTTCCGCATCATATCTAATATTTTTATTTTTCATTTGCAGTTATGTAGTGTTTTTGTTGTTATAATTTCGTTATTTCATTTTTTTTTTGGTCATGTACATATATATAAAAATACTGTAGACATAAAATTGCGACCCAATATTAAAAAACATCGGGAAAAAAATAAAAATTTATATAAATAGCAAACGAGTTATTTAGATTTATGACATTTTGATACTTTTCAACACTTTTTTTGTCATTCTTTTTTTATAAATATAAATTTTGACCATTTTTCTAGTAAATATAAAGTTAGTCTTTCGCGTCTAATAGAACTTTTTTATTATTTTTATATATTTGTGTTTCTCTGTGATAAAATAAAAATTTCGGTACGATATGAACAAATAAAAAAAAAAAAATTCAATTTATTGTCTATATTGCAGACTTTATATTATTTTTTATTTTTATTGAAAGTATTGAGGTTTTTATCTTGGAAAACAGAAAAACTGTCATGGATAATGCTGAAAATAGATTAAGCTTCAAAAATTCGTCATTTGTCACCAAAAAAAAAAACAAAAATGAATGAATACACTCGAAAGTAATTTATATAATGTTAGGCAATATTTTTGTATTGTCGCCAAGATTTTTATTCTTCAGAAGAAATGCCAGTGTAAAAGGTAAAAGAGATTTATTTATTCATATGTTTAACCTAAAGCAATAAAAATGAAATCAAGTACATACATATATGAAATAAAAACCGAAACAATTATTTTTTTTTAAGGTGAAAATGTTTTTAGATAATAAGTGAAAACTGACGAACAAAAGCTGACCCCAAACAAAAATGTTGGGCAAAAAAAAAAATAAAATAAAAGCACACGCCACCTAACTTTAAATTGAAAATTATTCATTTATTAAAACTCATCGTGATATGAATATTAAATAAACAAATGTGTATTTCGTGCAAATAAAATTCGGTCGAGTATTTTTAACACCCTGAATATTGTTTCGTTTAGATTGCTGCTTGTTGCTTCAATACAATGTTTTTTGTTTGGTTCATCAATTAACCTTTGAGAATAATCATTTTTCTCTTTGTCACCGACATTCTATCAATTTAAATATTGTGTATTGATAATATATGAAATTAAAGCTTCATTGAATTATTTTAAAATCACTTAGCTATTGTTGCTTTAAGAAATTTTTACAGCTTTAAGAAATTAAAAAAAAAAAGAAAGATGAAACATTTTTTTTTTAACAGAATGACATTACATTTTTTTGTTTCCTCTTACTGTATTAGATTATATTATGAAGCAGCAATGTTTATATTTATAAATATTAAAAAAAAAAAAACATTTCATGATATTATCTGCTTTATTATCCTCTTATATGTAGGTTTTTACGCGTATAGATGGTTATTTCGATTAGGCTTAACGATACACTGTCATATTTTTTTTTCTCCATGTTTAATTTCCATTATTATTTTTTATTAAATCTTATTAACTTTACTTACCCACATAGAAAACATATATCCATCTGATGCTATTTATTTTAGAAATATTTTTATATAAAATAGTAAAAGGAAAACAAAATAATAACAACAACAACAGCAAAAAGGAAGAAAGAAAAAAAGTAGAAAATTCACCGCACAAACATGAAAAATGAACGTGACAACATTAAAAAAAGCGAAAGAAAAAAGCTCATAACAAACAACTTATGTTTAGTGTAGTGATATATAACATAAAAATAAAAGCTCCTATCATCAACGTTTTTTTTTTTATTTATTTTCTAACGTTTGCTGCTGCTGCTGCTTTTCTTTATTTTCGTTTTTCATTTTTCTTCTGTGTTTAATTTTCATTTATTTGTTCGAACGATGCTTTAAGATCTATGATTTGTAAGAGACTCATTATTTTAATGAAATTTTAATTACGTCCATAAAATAACAAAAGTGTTTGTATTGTACAACAAAACATACAGAAAATGAGATCTTGAGGATTAAATTTTTTTTTTTTTGCTCATTTACCACCTACTCGTGTTTCTTTTATTCACAATTTATTTATTTTGTTGATCCGATATACACTGACATTTTCATGAAAGATGGAAAAATGGTATTTTGTTTTAGGTATTAAGCTGTGAAATTTATAAAGCTTTTAATATTTTATTCATCTTAGGACACAAATTAAGGTGATTATACGTACAATAGATATACTAATTTCAATTTAAATTATTGATTTTTATATAAATAATTCTTATAAGCTTTATAAAAATGTTAAAAAATAATTTAAAAAAAAAGTTTTAAATTTGGAAACACCTGCGCAAGTAAATATTTATTTATTGATTATTGTTTTATTCAAGTGATATGAATTGTATTTGTTTTAGTGATTATATTATCTATTTACTAGAAATAGATTAAAATAATCAAAAAAAGAAGCTTAAGTAGTCTTGACAGTTAACCACTTTATTTATCTAGACTTTGGTTATTATTTTATTTTAAATAATGAACCTTTGTTTGTTCATATTTTCATGTAGTTATGTCTTTTCATTCTGTCTACAAGATGATATAATAAATAAATAAATAAAACCAAATACTGAAAAACACAAAAATGTATATATGAGAAATGTTCGAAGATATATATTTTAGTTATAATGATTGTTACCATTTTCTTCTTCTATTTTCATGTTTTCATCCTAATCGCATGTCACGTATAACACAAATAACATGTCGTTCCAAATATTGTTTTGTCGAAATAATAATAATAATCATAATAAATAAATAAAAAGAAAAAAAAAACATTACTAGCAACCTTATTTCTACTTATTTTTTTTTTCATCCCTTCTTCATCTGCTTCTGCTTCTTATTTTTTAAGTTAATCTTATATATGTTGTTTTTGTGGTTTTGGTCAATAAGCTGTGTTGTTCAGTAAGTTTTTAGATCTCCTTTATTTTTTTATGTATAATATATATTTAGTACATGTTATTATTGTGTTTTTCTGTCGGCTACCAAATAACAAATATAACCAAAAAAAAAAATAAAATAAAAACAAATACATAGATTTCTCACTAACAACGCTTTTAAATTTAATGTACAATCAATTTGTACGATTTAACAAGGTGTCGAACTTGATTGTTTATGTCCGTAATTTGATTTTATTAATAAAAGTAAAAAAAAATATATATATATATATATATAAAATCATTATTAGTAGGATTATTATTTTTCTACTTAGTTTTTAAAAGCATTAAATGCATTATTTTTGTTGTTATATTTTACGAGTGACATACATGAATGTTTTCACCATTGATCGGTAATTTTTTATAAATAAAAACAGTAATGATTGGACTTATTGTTTTCTTAGTATTTTTTATTTTTATTTTTATTTTCGTTGATTTAAAAATTGATATAAAGCATTCATATAACAACAACAATAAGAACAATCATAGAGAAAGCTCATAGAGTATTTTTCTTCCGTTGTTCTTTTATATATATATATTTTTTTTATTATTTTTTGGTTTTTGGTTCGGTGACACAATAAAAAATATATATATATATATCAGAGCTCTTTTAGTTGAACATTATCACGTCATAAATTAATGGTTGCACATAAAATGTCAAATGATTATAATCGCGCTATCACCAGCAACACTAGTAACAAATAGCAACAGTAGCTAGAATGTAGAATACTCTTCTATATAGTATGTGTTTAGTATACTAGAGTTATTTTCTGTGCTGAGTTGTTATACCACAATCATAAAAATAATAAAAAAAAAAATAAAAACAAAATATATAATAATAATAAAATATAAAAAAAAATAAACCAACAAATAAATTTTTATCTCAGAGAACAAAAAAAAAACACTTTTCATGTAAAAATTGCTTCAATCGATAAACATGCTGCTGCTGTATGGTTTATTTTATGCTGCCATACCCATTGGCGATTTTTTTATTTATTTATTTTTTTTTTTATTTGAATTCTTTTAGCCGTAATACATTTATTTTTTGTTTACTTTGGTAAAGGGGTAGTGTATAGAAAGCTTTAATAACATACAAAACTCAAAAAAGGAAAAAGTTTTATTTTTAATTTGCTAGAATTTTTTTGCTGTTTTTTTTTTTTAATTATTATTATAAGTCTAATTAGTAGCATTTTATAAGTAATGTAATTAAACTTTATTCAACAATATCATTTCATGCGTTTTTTTTTAAAATAATTTTATGGATTATTATATTTGGAATAAATTCTGTGTACAGTAGATTAACAATTTTTTATACATTAAATTAGACAAATCTATACGATTTATTTATTTATTGCTTATTATTTAATATAAATGGATAATGGATTATTAGTAAAAACCATCGACTGTTTATATATATTTATATTTTTTGATTATTAGTTTTTTCGCTAAATTAATATTAACACCAACCCATTAAAAAAAAAAAAAAAATTATAAAATTTGGGTTATATGCTTTTTCATGTATCACTTTCATAATTATGATAATTTTATCAACAAAATAAAGGAGAGAAAATGTTTTTTTATTTAAATTATTAACATCGCTAATAATAATAATAATAATAATAATAATAATAATAATAATAATAATAATAATAATAATAATACAAAATTGAAATATAAAATATAAATAAATGTTTTTATAAAAATTACTAATAAAAGGTAATGAAAATTAATTTTATTTGGTTTTTTTATATGCTAATTATATATAGATATATACATATATGTATATGCATAATAATCTAATTAGTATAAAATTTGGTTTTAATATATTCATCAATTATAGTTAATATTAGATGTGTTATAAATAATTATTTAAATTATATAATACTAAATATATTTTTATCTATGTTATATGCATATATATATATATAATAAAGGTAGTGTATTTTCTGAACTAGTTTTTCACATATATATATTTTTGTTTTTTTTTGTTTCTCAGTTAGATCGTTAGATCTTAGTCAACACACAGTATATATACAAAAAATATTTCAAGGATTTATTTTGTTAAGTCTATTTATGTCTTTATGTATGATGTTAACATCGTTATGATGATTATGATGATGTAGATACATAGACATTGTATATTTTTGTACAAATAATCTTTTCCACATATATATATATAAATATATATATATATATATTCACCCTCTGGTGTTTGCTTGTTAATCTTTAACCTTTTTTTTTTCTTTTTTCATTTTTACATATAAAAAATAATAATGAAAATAGGTCGAAAAAAGCTATTATCTAGTAGAAATATATACAAAAATAACAACAAAACATATGAATTTAAGTAATTCAAAAGCAAACAAAATCACTATTGTTCATGGATAGGTACTACAGACTTATATATATAATATTTCACATCATTATATTTATGATTATTATTATTATTATTTTAACTTGGAAAAACTTTATTATATATTTTTTATGTATTTAATTACTATAAAACTCACATTCGATCTTTTCTGATTGATTTGAATAATAATCAAGTGTTATTAATCGGTCTTAAGTGTGGGTCAATTTATTTAATATTTATGCTTATTTATGGTTGATTTATTCTATTTATTCGTATTATATATATAAACATAAAGTACACAGAAGAGGGTTGAGAGAGTGAAAAAGGAGATAATTTTCTATAACATTGTAACTTATAATGCTTATTGCATAGTGTATTAAGTAATCAACTAGGCAAAATGCCTTAATTTTTATTCAAATACATTTTCAAAATTTAATTTGGTCAATATATTAAGGTGATTTAAATAAGCTTTTTTGACTGTACTTGATAGTTTACATGATTTTTTTTTTTTTTAATTTTGCAAAGCGTAACTATTGCAAAACATAAACAATAAACATATGTGTTATCCTATATCATTTGGTTAGAAACATGATAACGTATGGTCAACATACATAAATTGCTAGAAAATGGATAATAAATCAAATAAGTAAGGACACATGCATTGTGGTGAAATGACAGCTATGGTTAATGTTAGTTAAATTAAGTTTAGATTTAACTTTGTAAAATATATGGAAAAGCTTTGTAGAAAAAAAATTAAACAAATAAAACATTTTTTTTATACAAAACACTGAAATTGTCAGTTTGTAATTTATTGTTAAGAAAATTATTTAGGTTAAATAGTTTCCCGTCATTTTTGTATAATTTAATAATATTGCTGTTTTATAAACCAAGCAAAAAAAAAAATAAAAATTTAAAGAATAATTAAAAAGCTCTATTGCATAGTAAATTCAAAATGTTATTCCATTTTTTCTTCTTTTTTTTATTTAATTAAAGAAAACACCTGTCGTCTGGTTTTATATTTATTCTTCTTTTTGTTATTAAATAAATAGGTACGAGAAAAGAATTATTATTAATAAGCAACGTCTTGACAATGTACTGAAAATGGAATAATATTTTCTTTACCTTTAAAATTAAAATGGCAATCATGTTTAATGAATAACCCTTAACTGCAACATCATTAATTAATTACTGACTATAATCGAAATAATATTGTTTATTATAGCTATCGTTATGTTAACCCTTATATATAATATTATGCTTAATATATTTTTTCCTATTTCCATTAAAAATTTTCCTTTTAAAAGTAAATACTGTCATGAACAGAAATTTAATGACAAAATAATTTCTATTAGTTAAAAAATATTAAAAACAATTTAAAAAAAGAAAAAAACATTTTTTAATTATGGATTATAAATAAATTTATTATTAATAAAAGACTGACAAGTTATAGGTAAGCTACTTTCGTTTTGAACATCAAAAAAAAAAACGAGGCACCGGTTACACTAAACATTAAGATTTTCAAATTAGAAATAGAAATTATCAAAATTAATTACAGTAATGACCTAAAACTTTTTTTTTCTTCTTTTTTAAACTAAATTTTATTATTCAATTAAATTAAAAAAAAAAAAAAACATTTTTTATCGTTTTTATTCAAAAATTTATTTCGTTGTTAAAATATTTTCAACTTTACGCTTATTCGTGTTAAAATTAGATGATAGAAAATTTTCGTTTTTTTTTTTTATTATTATTTTCGAAAGGAGTTTCAATGAAAATTTAAAATATTTTCTTATTACACTTTTTTAAACGGAAGAAACATCATGTTTCATAATAAAATGACAAAAAATAAAATTTTATTATTGCTACTGTCAATAATTTCTAGGTTTTATTATAAAGATTCATATAAAAACAAAAATATAATTTGTTTGAAAAGGTAAATTTCGATTATATTACTTAGCGTGACTTTATATAAAGAGTTTTTTTTTATTTTTTGTTTCCTCCTGAATTTAAAGTCATAAATTAATGTTTTTTATTAAATAAATTTTATTTTTCTTATTCAAAATGTTATTGTTTTATAAGATTCGTGACGTCTTCTCAATTATATTATATTTAATTGTTAATTATGCGAAATAACTTCATTATTTATAACCATACAATGGATATTTTTTAATGGTTTTGCATTTCGACAATAATTGAAATCTTTTAGACTTCTTCTTCTTCTTTACCTAATTATATTTTTAAAATAAATATAGAATCAACGCATAATTAATCTACCAACGTAATTTGATACTTTTAATTTATCGAAATATTTATAAAACTTTTTATTCGATTTCTGCATTAAATTTTATTAAAAATAAAAAAAACAAAAATTAATCGATAATTATGTCTGTAAATATTCCCATTATTCCAAACCAAAATAAAAAATTAATTAAAAATAACATCGTTGCAAAAACACGAAAGATAATATTTTAGAAAAAAAGATCCTTCAAGTGAAAAATAATTTCATTAAGTTTTAAGTAGTGTAGGTTTTTCCTTCTTGTTTTTCAAAACGTTTTTTTTTTAACCATTAAATAAACTATTTCTAACGTCTTTTATTGTTTTATAAATAAATAAGAAAATAAAACTTTAATCACAATGAAAAATTACATCATCGAAATGAAATTAATAAAGAAAATATAGAAATTTTATATAAAAAAAGAATAGATGAGAAAAAAATGATTTCAAATTACTTTTAAAACATCAAAAAGGCCATAAGTATTTTAATTGAAAAAACACAAATTTCATGAAGCATTAAAAAATTATTGAAAAAACAAAAAAATTAATTAAAACCAAAAACGATCGTAATGAAGAAAGACGGCAAAATCTACAAAGAAATTTATTTTGATTACAATAAAAAAAAGAAAGCAGTATTTTTATTCATTATTGTTGCTGCTGGTAAATATTGTTGTTGTTCGCGGTTCCGTTTTTAGCGTTATTAATTTTTTACTGCTTTATATTAATCGCCACTCTGTTTAATTTTATTTATTTATTTATTTTTTCTCTTTGAAAGTCGTGTAAACCAATTAATGTTTCGTTACAAACAAAGAAGAACAATTTTTTTTTCTTCGGTTTTTATCATTTCGAAGCTATTAGCGTTTTTTTTCGGTATTTTTTTTTTTTTAATAATCCTTTTAATGGTCCTTTATATTTATTTATTTAAAAGAAAGTAAATTGTGTGCCATAAATTTAATCATTTAATTTCGATTTTTATGTATAAACACGTGTATATATGTTATTTTTATATCTATTTATGCGCTGTGTTTACCAACGCTTAGCGCTGTAAACGACACTGTGGGTTTTATACATAAAAACTGGGTAATAAATTTGAAAATTTAACTCCTCTATCGTCGTTTTTCTTTTCTTTCTTTTTTTATTATTTGCAAAACGTTATATACTTTGTAGACGCTTTGATATTGGCTAAGGTCGTCAAACATCTTAAAAAGCTTCTCGTTTTGCTGCTTCTACTCACAAATAAAGAATATGGAGAAAAAAAAGCGAAATAATATTGTTAAAATACACAAAACTTTATGATGGTGATGTAATAATCATCAAATAATAAAAAAAATAAGCTAAAAATAAAATAAAAAGGCGAAAAAGAATACATAAAACGCTAAAAATTCAGCGAAGATGAAGTTTAACTAAACTCAATGTAATCATCACCCATTTTCAACGCCCTTTTGGCCCTTATTTTTCGTTTTTTTTTTTTGTTTTCTTATTAATTTTTCTTTCTTTCTTTTTTGTGAATTATTTTATATTTTTAATAAAGAAATTAAAATAATAATAATAATAATAATAATAAAAAAAATACATTTTTTTTTTATAATAGCTTCAAGACATTTTTCACTTCATCATTGTTTGCTTTTATTTGCTTTAATTTTTTTCTGTCTACTTTAAATTTTATTATCTATTGCGTTTATTCTCAACAACATTTTTCCATACATTTTATTTTGATTTTTCGTTTTTTATTTTTTAAAGTTAAATTAGCAGCGAATATTTTCTAGCGGATGAAAATACAAAAAAAATCTGTTGAGATTGTTTTAAAGTAGCAGCCAAAAATAAATACAAAGGAATTTGTGGTTTTTGCCCCCTTTTTTTGTTGCTCAGGATAATGGGTAAATGGTTTTTTTTTGTAGATTGGTTGTACGCGATATTTTTCATCAAATCAAATCCAATATTTTCGTTTCTTTTTTTGGTATGCTTTTGTTAACAGATTTTTATCAATCGATGTCTTACATATTAAAACCATGTGTTTCCTAGAAATCCAATATTATTTACTCCAAACAATAACAACAATAACAGATGGGTTGTTATTTTTATTATTATTATTATTTTTTTTTTTTGTATCATAAAATACTTAGAAAAACATTTTTTTATTTTTTTTTTGTTATGCATCTTACTTGTCTTTTGTAAAAATTCTCGTAGTAACCATGTGTTGTGTATGCTGTGTGATTTTTTGGTAACAAAAAATAAAACCTCGTTTTGGGTTTTTTTTTTTTTGTTCTTTTTGAACGAAAATACTATTTGTATTGACAAACATGACGTGATTATTGTATGTTTATATGAAAAAAAAAAAAGAAAAAGAGATGAAAAAAACGAAACGAAACGAAAAAGAATGAATTTTTGATCAAAGCATCTATATATATATATATGGTAGCATAAATAGGAATAATAATAAAAACATAAAATCTTTTTTTTTTTATTTATATTTTAACATTCAGATAAATTGATTTTACTACTCGTTCACTGAAAATTCATTTGCATGTTTTATAGTCTTCTTATCCTTTATTCGCTTTTATAATATAAATAATATTAACAAAAAAAAAAAAAAACATTGGAAACATAAAATAAATTCAAAGTAAATGATAAAATGTTCATCAGGAAAATGGGAAAAAACAATTACTTATTTTCATTAAATGATTTCAAGTTTATACATTGAGAAATAATGAAACTGTTTTTAAATAGGGTTTTTGGGATTCATTTATTTATTTTTCTGGCTTTTTTAATCTGTAAAATTCCTTTTTTTTTGTAATTAAATTCTCAATTAATTAATATATTTATTCTTTTTTTTTTTTTTGTTGTACGGATTTTTCTCGTCTTAAAAAAAGAATCTCGTACTATAAAACACTTTGTTTGGTTTATATTCCACTAAAGTTGCTTTTATAAAATTGCAGTTTAATGCGGCTCAAAAGGCAAAAGAGCATAAACGAGTGAAGCAAAAAAATGAAAAAAAAAACATTTCTCTAGATTATCACAGGACAATTTTCACACCCCGATAAGAATGAGGCGAAAAATTTCAATTTTCTACATAAAAAAAAGAATTTTCTTTTAGAAACATGGAAAAAAAAACACAAGGAAAGAGAAAACAATTCTTAATATAGCGTTAAGAAGAAGAAGAAAAAGAAAAAAAAATTGAATAAATAAAAGAGATTCGTTTCCCTTGAGTTAAAGCTCAAAGAACAGATTTAACTGTATTAAAATTCATAACAAGGAGGACTTAGTTCTGCTTAAAATGTTTCACTCCTTCTGTTTTATGATGTATGACAGCCAAGTGAGAGAAAAGAAAGTAATGTATGTAGGCAACATAAAAAAAAAAAAAAAACAATTTTCCTACATATTAAAAGAGTGAAAAAATAGAAAGAAAGCGAATTTAAAGAAACTTTAATCACATTTTTTTTTTCCTATTTAAAATAAAATCATAAGAAAAAGCGAAATGAATAAATTTTCACTAAATTAAATAATTTAATGTTTAACCAGTTTGTTGATTTTATAGTCGAACGAAAAAAAAACGGAAAAAATATTTAGAAGGAACATTATTATTTTATCTTTTGAAAAATGAAATGAAAAACTTTACTGCAAAAAAGGAAAGGAAGAACAAAACAAAACAAAACAAATATCTAAGGGTTGTGTATTTGTGTTGTGAAAATTCTTGTTTATTTATTTATTATAAGAATGTGCTCACTTTCACCCTTATTATTATTATTATTATTATTATTCTTTCTTTCATTTTTGGTTTATACACTTTTCCACTTATAGTGGAGAAAATTTAGCATCACAAAAATAGGTAGAATTGCTATTCAAATGCATAATGATAAAACCAACGTTGATAAAATTGCGCGGTTGACATACTTTTGAATTGTATAATAAATAAATAAAATAACTAAATATAATATTTCAGTGGAATTTTCTTATCCTGTCTTTTATAATTTATCGCACGTGTGTTTTCCATCATCATTGTTTACCTTAAAATAATAGAGGAAAAAAATGTGTATGTTTATAGACAAATAAATAATGTAGTTAGACACGGTAGGGTGATTATGTGAGAAGATGGAGTGATTATCAGGCTATTGGCGGTATAAAACAAAAAAATGAAAATGAGAGAGAAAAAAAATTGCAATATAAACTGCTTTCAATTTTTCATAATGTTGTCATTTTAGTATCCGCACGTTTTAATAATAATAAATAAATTCTGCTGTTGTTGTGTGTTTATTACATTATTTATTTCTTCATTAATATAATTGTGTGAAAAGAAATTATTTTATTACATTTTTTATCTTATGGATCTTTTACGATAAAAAGATATCTTAAAGAGTTTTTCCTTTTCGTTTTCCTTTTGGTGTATAATGTCTTGATATTTAAATTTTGGTTTATTTTTAGTTTATTATACCACTTACGTGTCATTCTTCATTTGAAACATAAAATGAACTTTACATGTTCATTGTGAAAGTTTTTTCCTTTTTCTTTTTTGGTATGTTCTCATTCAATTTTTGATTTGAATCTTTGAAAAATCTTTGTAAGCGCATATGGAAATCGATTAATCATTCATAACGTATTGATGTTTACCTTCTATTATAATTGTTTTTATATAAATATATATTTATTTTGTTTTATTCTATGTGAATAATGATTGATATGCTAATTTTGTGATAATAACATTGAGACAAAGTTAAAATTTTTGTTTGTACTTAAATTAATATGTTTAAAATATATACATATAAATTTTGGTTTTATGATATGCGAAAAGCAGGTTCAAATTATCAACGAGTATTATAAAACACATCAAAAGGATATAAAGAAAATATTACCTGTCTATCATTTAAATAACCATATAGAAAAGTATTATTTAATGAAATCAAATCACGAAAATTTTCAAACTTTATTATAGCTTAGGAAACGTGTACACACAAGTGTGTATTTTTATTTTTATTTTTTGTCTTTACTATTCAAGCTTGTGATGATGTAATGCAAACTGATTTTAAATTACGTTCATCTATGGATATACCGACATAACATTCAATATTCAAATTATTTTGGTTTAAAAAATAAGGATGATTTCGGCAAGGTGTTTCTTTCGGTTTAAACCCCCAGTATATTTATGCCATTATCTCTTTCTTATAAAATAGTATTATTTCCTGTCTTATATCCTAACAGTAAGATATTTATTATAGAAAAATGTATAGAGTATCATCATCTATCTCATTTTGACTAAAAGAAAAAAAAATTAATACTGCAAATAGAAGCGAAAAAGCTCCAAAAATCAACAATAACCCATTCGGTTAGTATTTTGATCTAGCAAAGAAAAAAATTCAATGGTTTTGGTTACGTTATTGAGGTAAACGTGATTGCAATTTATTATTAATGGTAACCAAACATAACATATAACATTAGCGTGTAGATATTTTTTTTTTTATTATTATAGATAAACATATAAGCACAGCATCCGTGTAGTTGAAAAAGGTAAAAGAAATATAAAATTAAAAGATGAAAACATACGAAGTGTATATGATATGCGAATTTTGTGTTGATATACCACATTTAAAATTACTATTTAACAAAAAAAAAAGAAGAAAAAATAATAAATATTATAGTGTCGACAAGCATAAAGAAGGGATAAACAAAAACAAAAGCGAAATGTTAAATTCTAGTCGATCATGAGTGCATGAGCATGGAAATAAGTTGAGTAAAAATAGAAAATCACGACGAAAGTGATACTAAGGTGAAAAATAATGACAAATTATGTAACGATGTTGATATGAAATAAAGTAGAAACTATTACATACTTTGAATACAAAAATGTTGTTGTTTTTTTTTTATTTAACATTTTTCTTTTTTTTTTTTTATTGCTTGCACCTTTTTTCAATTTAAATAAAGCGAAAAACGTAAATCAAACTGTCTTAAAAGTGTGAAGATTTTATTTTTTTTTTCTCATTTAAATTTTCAATAAACAGCATCGTGCAATACAAATTTTATGGACTTTGATTAATATTTTTCATTTCTTTTTTTCATTTTACTTGATCTTTTATCCTAAACAAAAAAAAAAGTTTCTACCAAAGTTAATTAAAAATTCAATTTCAATTAATCAAAAGATGAAAAAAAAAACAAATTTTCCAATCATTTTTTCCCCCCGTTTTTTGTAGTTGAAGCTGTTGATGATTGAAGAGTATGAAAAATATATATAAAATTGTGCTAATGAATTTGTTGTTGATTAAACAATTTGTTAATACATTGTACATTGGAAAATAATTTGTATATTTTTTTTACCAATATTTGTTTTAAATAAAAATAAAAAAAATTAAAATGTTTTACTTGTTTGTTGTTGCCTACTCGCCTATGCTAGGCAAAAATGAGATTAATGTGACTTAATTTGTTTGATGTTAATTTTACGTGACTGTGTACATTTTTCCTATTTATTTATTTTTATGCTAGGAACAAGGAAATATCCCCGAAAAAAATGGAAAAAAAAATTTAATTTTATATCGCATATATCGTGTGTTCTTTTTTTTTTAATTTCATTTTTTTTTTCGTTTTAACTGTTTTGCAAAGTTTTTTTTTTAATAAAAGCATAAAATTAATTAGTATTTAAATATTTATTAATCCCATGATGATTTCCGGTTTTTGAATACAAAACAAGTCTTTTTATAAACATTTTGTGTTGTGGAAAAGTGGAAAAGCAATAGCAACAGAAACATAGAATACCGTGGACGATTTGTATTAAATTTGTTTTTATTTTTTTTTTTAATTTATTTATCTGAATAAAAGCTTTAAATAAATGTGTAAATTAAAATAATTTTTTTTATTAAATTCTCTTTGCTTTTTTAATGTTGTTTAAACGAGAAACATTTCTTCGTTTTTGAATCATTATTTTCGTCATATAACCAGTATATACTTGCGTAATTTTGTGGTAAATGTGCTATTTGTGGTTTAATTCTGTTTAATTTCACCCACCCAAATACATGAAATAAAAATAATTAAAAAAAAAATATATATATATTTATTTTTGAAATGCTTTTAATTGTTTTAAATTTAATATTCAACAATTTTTTTTTTTTAATATATATTTACATTGTTGAGAAGGAATTAAAAAATAAAAAAATTAAAAATAAAAACAAACAAAATGATGGTCAATAAAATTAATTAATTTTTCGCCCAAATATATATTTCCAAAAATTAAATATTTTTTTGTATTTCGGTAAACGAAAAGGATGCGTAATAAATTAATTGTTGACACACCGAAAAGATTAACCAAACATATTTTTGTATATAAAACTATAAACGGTTGAAGATTAAATAATTTTTATTTAGCGTTACTAATAGCTAAAAGCTATTTAACCAATTATAATTATTTTTCACTCAATTTTCTTTTATTACAATAATTATTTGTAATCAAAAATTGTGTTACAGAAAAATGTAGCAAAACTTTTTCGCATAAAAGCCGTTATTGATGCTTTTAACATATATTTTTTTTTTATATAATTATTTGCACATAGTTATTTTAAATACTTAATAAACTAGTAAACTTTTATTTAAAACTTATACAAGAAGTCTTTTTTCACATGAAAGGACAATTATTATTTAATTTTTTTTTAGTACAAATAGTTCTATTTCCATTTTTCAATTTTTCTTTACCATTTCATATGTATTTTATCATTTTTATATCATTTTTATTTGTATAGCAAATGGATTTTAAAGCTTTTGTTTGAATAATCATTTATTTTTTTCTTCTAAAAACAATAGAATATTCAGTTAAACAATTGATAATTCTCTGAAGTAAAATAATAAAACGCATATTATACTTAGTTAAGTAAGCTATAACAAAAAAAAAAAATTTAGATTTTCTATGAATTTTGCATGCATAAGAATTTAAATGAAAATATATTGTTAGGATTTATATTATTGATTATACTAGGTAGACTAAAAAAAAAAGAAGAAGAAAAATAATTGTTGATTATGGTTTTATGGACTATGGTTTTGTCAATTTGTAAGCTTTATGGTGATGCTTAGTTATTTCAATTAAAATCTCGAAAAGAATTTATTATGAACATTAATTACATATAATAATTTAACAGAATTTATGTATAAATATCTATTAATCATAATTTTAATAATTAATTAAAAAAAATATTATTATTTATCAAAAAAAAAAAAAAAAAAGCTTTTCTTTATTTTAAACAAAATTTATCATCCGAGTTGCTCATGTATTTTAATTTATTACAATTCATACATTTATTCCAATTGATTAACATTTATTTAATTTTTTTTTATTTATTTTTTTTTTTTTGTTTGATTGTTTTTAAATATTATTTATTGTTTTTAATACAAAATCAATTTAAAAATTATTTATTAACTAAATTAAATTGTTTCATCCAGCAGAATAAAAATGAAAAAATAAAAAAAAAAAAATTCACGAATGATGGATTTAATAGAAAAAAAAGTCTTTTTAAAGCTTTTTATTACCAAATCGATCATCAATGTTCAGTGTTATTATGTTTGTTTTTTTTTTTTATACTTTTATGAATAATGTATTATCAAATAATAATAATAATAAAAAAAAAGAAGAAATATTTGGAAAATTGTGTGCGTTTGCAGAGGAAGACTACAGAATATTATTGTCTGTATATATATTTTTTTTTTGGTATAAAGAGCAACATTATAGATTTGCTATTGGGATTTTTATATATTTATATTAGATTCGCTTTTTACCATATTTTTTTACTTACTTCTGCTGTATATATATATTTTCTTTTTAGCATTATTACAACCGATTTGGGAATATTTGGTTAAGAAAACAGCAAACAAAAAGCCAATCCATATAGTGGATACGATACGAATCGAAAACAATAAGAAATATTTAGACATTTAGAAAATAATTAATCGATTAAATATATATTTTAAAAGCTTTTATTGTCCTATTTTTACTTTTATTCTTGTTTGTAATTAAATTATTAAAAAATAATAAAAAAAGTATCAAACCTTTTAATGTATCAAATTAAACTAACAACATTAATTAAATATTTTATTACATTTTATGTGGTTGAATGCAAAAAAAAAAACAAAGTTACTAAAGTTTATTATTATTCGTTGACCTATCACACCTTTTATCAGACGTACCATTTACATACTATTCGATTCACCCCATGGGTAAACACAATACATGATAATTTTATTATATTATTTAAGAATAAAAATAATAATAATAATTCACATATTTTAAATATTAGATAATATATTCAAAAATTAAATCATTTTTACTTGTCTATTCTTTTCTTTTTCTTTTTTTTTTATTAATATTATTATTACTTGGAGATAAAACGAATTTAGATGAGAAGAAAAATATGATAGAAATACAGCAAATTCAGCATTTTATTAATTTTGTTAGATAGATATCCATATATTTTAAAAAATTTACATATATACATATTTTATATTATAGTATACACCTCCTTTGTATCCCTTAATATATGACAGATCTATGTTTAGTCATATCTCTAAAAAAAAAAAAAAAAAATAAAAAAAAATATTTGTGTGTCTTGTCTGTCACAATATTACAATTTATATGCAAATATTATGCTTTGTCATCATTCACCAGCATTAGCATCATCATCATCATCATCATCATCAACAACATCATCACCACCACCATCGTCACCTAGCATTTTGCTATTGATGTTCTTTTTATTAACATTTACTATGGTACCCATGCACTATACGAAACTGATGGATAGGCGCGGATACACTGAATTTTTATTTTCCACTTTAATTTTTCTTTTTCTCATCATCATTTGTACTCCGTTGTCTGATCTTATTATAAAATGTCATTTGATCTTGTATTAACAGAATAAAAAATAAATTAAAATAAAAAAAAAAGCAGGTGGATGGTATGCATGGTGGTAATAACTTCAACGTCAATATAATTTTCTTTTTTTCCATATCTTAGAAATTTATTTTAAGTAAACGTTTGATACATTTTATTTATATTAAATTATTCCTTTTTTTATTTGCTTCGTTAATGTTTTTTTTTTTGCTGTTTTTATTTTGCTGGTAGTATTTACTTGTGTAACAAAATGTTAATGTTTTTTAATAAAAATAGAAAAAAAAAAATTAAATAAGATCAAACGTTTCTATTTGACTGTTTATAAATGTTTTTTCGTTGATGGTACTTTTATACTTATAACCAAACGTTTTATGTATTCACTGATAAAATTGAAATATCACAAAAATAGCGAAATACCTGACAAATATTTTACAAATAAATTATATAATTAATTGAAGCAGAAAAAAAAAAACATAAAATAGCCATTGTTGTGTTATTTTTAATTCTTATGCTCGTGTATCGTTATAAGTCTTCAATAATAATTACAGATCTAATAAAACATCAATTCCATGAATCAAATATATTTCCGAAAAAAGAAAAAATAAAAATTCTTTTTGACACAACCATGTCAAAAAATGTTTCTCGTTAAATTCATATTTTGATAATAATCTTATATTTTATTTTTTTACGGTCGTGTGTCTTACGTGGATGAAATAACATATTTTTAAGATTTCAGTACAACATTTCTGGTAAATCTGGATAAAATCGTATAAATAAACATTTTTTCATTATTTAAATATTCTGAATGAAAATTAAAGGGAAAGGAAAAAGAACAGACTGAATGTAACGAAAAACAAAAAGAAAAAAGAATTCAATTATGTACGTGCCTAGAAAATGATTTTTTATTTTTCTTCTTTATTATTATTGTTTCTGTTTATTTTATTAAATTTATTTTCGGTTCATTTTCTTTTACAAATAAGTATTTGAAAATTTCATTCAGTTAAATATTTGGTAAGTGACCAGTGGAGATTACGGTTTCACTTCTATTAAAAAGATGGTCAAGGTAGATTGTAAATGTTGTTGTAAAGGATCAACCTGTCTTTTCTCTTAACATACTGCTCGTCTCCAAATAAATGCTTTATATGGTATAAAGTAAATAAATCAAAATTCATCCATGCAAAAAGTGATTATGTTTGAGCAGTGTTACGCCTAAACATCTGTGAAAAGGTGTTCAAATGTCTACAAAATAAATCCTAAACATAAAAACTAAAACAAGAACAAAAAAAAAAAACTTTTTATCTAATTAACAATAACAAAAATATGCCTTAAATATTTAATTTCAGCAAAACTTTACTTAATACAAAAATCACTTGTGTATATTTAAATTATATTAGAAAAAAGAAAAAGTGGAGAGATAAGAAATGTATTAATCTTGTCGGTGGTTCATCTCGGTTTTATTATTAATATTTCATCTGTGTAAATATTTCAATAATTTAATTTGTATAAAGCTGCTTGAGTTTGTTTTGTAAAAGGAAATTCTGTTTGTTTTTTTTTCTTCTCTCATTGCACTGTATCGTTGTGTACTGAACTGAGATAAATAATTTTCAATGCTGCTCATCATAAAGAAAATTTCAAGTTAATCAAATAAGTCATTCAGTTATTAACTATATAAACATTACTTTGCAATATTTCTATATAATTTTCTAATGATAATTTGTGTCTTAAGTATCTAGAAAATATCAAATTTTTGGCGGTCATAAAGACTTTATTGTTTCAAAAATCAATAGAACAATAAAAGATATTATTGTTGGATAAAAAAAAATAATAATAAAAATCCCGAAATCAATTTCCGCACATTAAAAAATTTTCGAGGAAGTAATTGCTAAATAAAAAAAATATATATCTTTGGCTTAAAGATTTTTTATTATTTAAATTCACGACAACAAGCGAATGAAAATTTGCAACAAAAAAAAAAAAATGAAAAATATAAATTTGCATGTAAAATTCTCTCTATTTCTCTGTTGTTTTATAGGAAAACTTTCACGTTTATGAAAGGACAAAAGTTTTTCATGTTTTCGAAATTTTTTTTTTGTTTAATAAAAAATAAATATACGAGTGACATAAAAATATGGTGGAATCAACAACATAGAATTTTGTTGTTTTTTTTAATGTATTTTTTGCTTCTTGTTTGCATTTTTTACTGTATTAAACTAGATGAACACAACAAGCCAAAAATATTTATTCAAAAAAAAAAAAGGAATGAAAAATGTAGAAATAAATAAAAATCGTAACTTTTCTTTAGCAGGGTTAAAAGTTTAGTTATCATTAGACATAAAAAAAAGTTTCTCTCATTTTTTTTTCTCTGTGTTATTATTAGGATTTTTTTCTGTTGTTGTTTTGATTAATATGCAAAAGAAATATATATCTAGAAGCGAATTTTATTTTATTGCTAAATAATAGAAAATATGAAAATTTATTTAATAAACGAATACAAATTGTTGTCCATATTTTATTGTTATTATTATTATTATTATTATTATTATTTAAAAGAAGCTTCTGGATTATTTTAAATGAAAAAAAAACGAATAAAAATCAAATTTTCTATACCAAACAGATAAATGTCCAGCAAGAAAATGTTGTTATTGAATAATTTTACAATTGACAAAACAAATGTAATAACTTTATAAATTTATAGAAAACTTTTTGATTATACAATAAAAACAATAAAGCTTCGTCTGGTTCCTAAAAATAATACAAAATTTCTTAGACTTTATTTTTAAATACTCCTTGTTCATGTATTTAGGTGATTTTATTTCTGCTTATTCAATTAAATAGAAAACTAGGTGCAAAAAAAAAAACAAAAAGCACACAAAAGCTTATAGTATAAAAAGTAACATGGCAAGCAATAAATATTCCCCAAAGAATTTATAACCGTTTGTTGTTTTCTTGTCTTTAAAAAAAAGAAGAAATTTCAGAAGAATACATTTTTCAACAATAATAATAAAATTTATTATATTTTCCTAGGTTTTTTTTATTTCAAAAAAATGTATTTTTATTTTTTTATGAAAGATAACCGGACGTTCACATTATGTTTACAAAGCAACATAAAAAAGAATAATAAAATGGAAAAAAGAAAAAATAAACTTAAATTCATTACGGAAAGCTTTGTATAAGCTCTTTTGTATAATTTACTTTCTTATGAAAATGAAAAACGAATAACAACATTATTTGTTATATTTCTTAGTGGTTATCCACTATCATTTTTTTTTTTTATGTAGAAGAAAACTATTTATTATCAAACAAAACTTTATATTGTTTGGTTCTAAATTATTCTTTAAAGGGAAAAAATAGATGCTGCAAATGCACTCGATAGCAATAATAATTTAAAGTTTATCATAGCAAAACAATAAAATAATTTAAATTGAATTAGAAGTTTGCTATTTTTCTATCAAAACAATAACATGGATTTTTATGTTTTTTTATGCTTTTTTATGTGTTAATAAAGTTTTTATTTTCTTATTGTTTTCAAGGAAACGAAACTATTGACAATATTAGCTGAAATCATCAATTAAA